>JANIPM010000001.1:37345520-37359218 GCA_027478405.1 Erythroxylum cassinoides
TTTAAGTTTTCAAAGATCTTAATAACTTTATAATATTTTAAAAGTTCTCTCTACAGTTTAATTATACTCTATTTATACTTAATATTTAAATATTATATTAATTAATTTTGGGCAATCACAACCCTTTAATTGGATAACTAGACAACAAGACTTCTCTTAATCACTTTGTAAACCTAGTTAATCACTCATAACCCTCTATCTATTGCTATTCCCCTTGTTCCCATCTGTCTAATTTTTGTGAGCCTTATTTATTGAATAGATGATTTTCATGTAACAGAGTAGGAACAAAATAATGAGAAAAGATGAGCTAATCTCTTATTTACCTGGTAAATAACACATTTTATTTAGTTGGTGAACAATGTTTTAGTCAATAATTAGTACAACTGATTTACAATATTCAATAGTGAACAACCTAATCTATTTACATGTCAAACAATACTTATTCACAAAATAAGTCATTTAAACTTAATTTTCAAACTTTAACTCTTTCAAAGATGAAAAACTCACAAAAGCATCGATCAAGACTATTTCAAAAGTTTATTAAATTTTGTTGGTAGATTAATAGGTTTTTAAAATTTTTCCTTTATCATGGTAAAGTATGTGTCTACCTACATATAAATGATCACGCAATGATTGAACTCCTAATTCATTAGAAAGAATAATGATAAAATTATAAGAAAAATTATAATGATTGTTATACATGAGGTGAATATTGTTTCTTTTTTTTTTTGGTCCATTTGACTTAAAATGTCTTAAAATTCTCTTAAACTTTATTTGCTCTACTTTGCTTATTTTCTACTATTTGATTGTTCAATTTATTCAATAAATCATTTGTTCAGTCTATTCTTCTATAGTACTTGATGTCTTGATCATTTATTAACAATAGTATTTTTATTATTAAAACCATGTTAAGACATAGGCTAATCAAAAGAGGGGTGAATTAGGTATTTACAAATTTAATGAAAATTTCCAACAAAATAACTCAATTTAATAACAATCAGTATATATAAGAATAAAGAAATTGTTTAGCATAAATCAATCAAACAATTGAATAATAACTTAAAGAAGACAGGGAAGAGACAACGCAAACCGATTTATAGTAATTTGACAAACAACCCTCCTTACATTTACTCATAAGATTTTCTTGTAATTCTATTATAATTCTTCTTTCAAGAAATTTTTGTACAATTTTTCTTGATAAAAAGGAATCATTTTACAACCTTCTTTCACAACAAAGAGAAACCTTGATTTCATATAAACAACCACAAGTAGAATAATATAACACCTCACTTTATCATTTGATAACATCAAAAAGACACACTCACACAAATATGAGATAATGATGTTCAAATGAATGGAAAACATTTAGAAATATTTGTAAAAACATACTTAAATACTTATTGGTGCTATATCCAATAAGAAAACATGCATTTATAGGATTTTGAGGAAAACATGTATTTATAGGATATTGAGGCCCTTATTAGCTATTGGAGCCAAAGACTAGTTGTTAAAATAGTTATTTGTAGAGTATTGATTAACTAGTCTGATATATTGATTAACCAGTATGTATTAAAAGTGTAGATTCACTCGCCATTATGAGATTGGTCGATAATTAAGGCATATTAATAGTCTATCATTATATCAACTAATGTTACTACAAACTCTTAGTATATCAAATTTGACAACTTATTAGTTGACCACTAATCTATATAGGTCAATTGAACCGCCTAAAAATATAGTTTTAACAACTTCAAATGCTCAAGCTTAATTTGTTCAAGGCAATTATGATTTAAATAATTCCTAAAATATTCCCTAAAAAGTATAGAAAAATTAAAAGACTTTTTTCTTAAAACAAAAGCTTTAACACCTCTTAATGAATGAAAAGACTCATACAATGAAATAAAAATAAATGTTTATGTGTGGTGAGCCTTTGAGATTAACAATTCAACAAAATGTGATTGCAATTAATAATACAAAATGTAAATGACTTTGATGACACTTGATCTTCTTTTATTCTTGACTTGATCTTCACTTTGTAAGTTACAACCTTTATCTTTTCATTTATAATCTTCATAGAGTATCTTCTTAAGTTTATAACTACATCTTGTTCTCTTATTGGTTCTCATCAAAATAATAAACTCATTAGTAGTTGTTATGTTTTGATATCATCAAAACATCAAGCGAAACCTCTCTTAGTTCAAAAATCTCCCCCTTTTTTAATGATGAAAAATATTTGTAATATTAGAGAGTAATAAGAAGATTAAACACAAAAATAATTATCCATATCAAGATAATGATTGCCTCTCCCTTAATTTATAAAACATAATTCAATATCAAGATCACACATATAGATAAAAGAAATGTACTCAAGCATAAAAGTATCATATAAGCAAAAGTCACCACATATACAAAAGTCACTCATTTTAAATGTCATCACTCCCCCTAAATCTAATATCAACAATCCCCCTAAATCTAATATCAACAATCTTTCCCCCTTGTTGAGATTATTAAGAAGAAATCATGTCTCTAAAAAAGCAAAATATGAAGTGTCGTGTATCAAGCGAACTTGGTTAAAAGATCAAAACAAATTTGATTAAGATTGATAAATTTTCTCAATTGAGAGTGTTATTAGACATTTAAACTCAAAAGATTCAATTTTGACAGAAAGCAATAGATCCAATTTTGATATTATGCCTACTTTGAAAAATTAAATAAAAACAAGTTTTGAAAAAATTAAAGGTTGAAGTTGTAAAAAAAACATAAGCATAAGTATAATATCTAGCAATCATTTCATAAAGAAGTACATAATTTTGAAAGTCCTAAACAATTTCAAAAATAGCAATATCAAAAAACCCAGAATGTCAAAATTAAAAAAAAGATGTATCGGTATAATTGAAAAGGAAACAACCCTGAATCCTTTTATAATTTAATTGTGGAAACATCGATTTGAAAAGATAACTCTTAATTAAGAAAAGCTTTGAAAGTCTCCAAATTTGAAACCCAATAATGACAATTTTCAATTTGATGCAATCTAACGAGATTTTTATGAATTGGATGATTGATTTTTTCAAAGAAGAGGGTGAGTTGTCTAGGATTTTAGAAGAGATAATAAACAAAGATGAAAAAGAAAAGAAAAGAGGAGGAGAAGAGCTTAAATTGTATGTACTAATCAACTATTTAAAGGTTTTGATCAACCATTCTTATTGACCAAATAGATCACAAACTCACTGTGACTCAATTTTCTCTCCTGAAACAGATATCGGTCAATCGATGCTCTATATTAGTCAACCATTCATGCAACTAATCTTCTTACAAATTCACTAGAAGAAAAATTTTCTTAGGCACGAGACATTGATTGATCATTTGAAGACATTGGTCAAATAATGTGAGTAAGTGGATAACTAGAACTTTAACTAAATAATAATCAAACTTATTGTATATGGAATTTCAGTGATTTATGAAGTTTTTGGGTTGGTCAAATTAAGATTTTGGTGCATTAGTATAACCTAAAGACATGTAAATTAAACTCAAGACTCAAATTAAAACATTAAAACACTTGATAATTCATGAAAATGTCAATCAAGGACAACTATAATCATTAAAAGATGCGTTAATTATGTAGAAACATGTCTAATTATCTTTTAATGCCCTTCATTTGTTTAGTGTAACTATATCCCAATTAATTTAGTTTATCAATAAGTTTTAATTTAATATCTCTATTTTGCATATGATCTCTAAGTCTAAGGTTCATAATATACCAAAAAATGTTCAATTCCTTATTCATATTGCAAATGTAAACATTCAACACTAAAAAATTATACTCAAATTAACAAATAAAAGCAAGATGTTACAATTTTATAAAGGATGAAATAATAGTTACCTTCTATTGAACATTGCATATGATATGATTTGGATGAGGATTCTCTTTGAATTTTCAAATCATTAGACGCATCTCATCTTTCTTATCATCCTCACTTGGTTTAACAATTGGCTTTTTTTAAAGAGTTTTTAGTGATCATTATTTTTCTCTTTGAGGGCTAATTTTTCCATATTCTACATAAATATTTTCAGGAATTTCTTAGATACAAGAAGCTTAGATTCATCGTGATAAAAAGTATAAGCTCTTTAAAAATAATATTACTATCACAAAAAGTACAAAATCTTTAAAAATAATACTACTATCTTTACTAAATACCATTTGCTCTTTCTTTTCTAAAAGCTCTACAAAACAAGACAATTAATATGTTTTAAATACCTATATAAAATTGGTTCTTTGATTATTGGACTCCTTTTTAAACCAGACTTTCTGATGTTTGCATGTCATTTTTTACTTGATAAAACAAAATTTATCTAAATATCCATATTTATCACAAAACTGATATATCATGTTATATAAGTGATGATGATGCATAAATGCATTACTTGGTGTTCTATATGTGTATGTATAATAAGATATCTTCATTTGGACATTAAAGGTATTGAAAGTTCTCCTAAAGTAGTGAGATGTGCTACCATGATTATATATATGATACTCATTATGAATGAAGGCTTGATACATTTTTTTAAGGTCTAAAAGGGTGTAAGTGGGTTTGCATGTTATTACATAAGTTATACATATTCTTCCTTTAGAGTATTGAACTTTATGCTTAAATTGTGAGCATATATAAAAACATTACACTTACTTTTAGATTTAGTCTTAGTGGATGTGACATGTGCATGCATGTTATTATAAATAGATTCTTCATACTCATTTGTTACATTAGGCAATGGTTCTTTACTATGAAAATATTTTCCTTGATAAATATAGCTTTGAAATTGACTTCACTTTCATGGTTGTATCATTATTCTATACTTATAATTGGAATTCTTTTGAGTTCTTATCATGTCCTCTAATTTTTAATTTCTTTTTGTAAACTTAGATAATGATTCCTTGAGAGCATCAATTGTCTTTTTCATTGTTTTGTTCTGCTGTCTTAATCTATCTAAGTCATGATCATTAACAATGATCACACTCTTAGAAGCCTTGACACTTTACAATTTACTTATTATATTTTCATTCTCACTTATGCATGCATCTAGATTCTTTTGAGTCCTTTTGAGTTTATAAGATAGTTTGCTCATATTCTCAAGGGTCTCAACTAGTTTATTATAAGTCAAATCAATATCATTATCATAATCACATGGTTTAGAGTTAGAGAGTACCTTATTATCATCTTTGGCTAGGCACATGCGAGCTATATCTCTCTTTGAATGTGGAACTATTTGTGTCATCTTAAGTAGAGGCTTTAAATGCCTTATTTTTGCCTTTATCCCTCTTTTTTTTATAGTCGTTTCTCTTATATTTATCATTTCCTTTAAGGAGAGCGCATTAAGACTTTATGTCTTAGGATTTCCTACATTCAAAGCAAATGACATTAGAGGATTTACATTTTTAAATTAGTTTTACATTTTATAAAGTCTTTTGTTTTGGATAAATTCCTTCTTTTAAAAAACTTCTTGAATTTCCTAGTGAGAAATGTGAGATCTTCATCAACACTTCCACTTATAAATGCCTCTTACCTAATTCCTCCATTGAGAATTTAATCGCTAATTCATTTTTTCTTTAGAAGCATTGTCTTTTGGAGCTTCATTTTGTATCTAAGAAGAGATGCAATAAATCCCTCTAATGGTAGTGTTATTAGATGCTTAGCTTCTTGTATGACTGACATTTTAGCTTTCTATGTCTTTGAAAGTGACTTAAACAATTTTTTTTACTATTTCAACATTAATATAGGTTTTTCCAAGACCTTTGAGAGCATTGATAATATCAATATATCTAGTTTACATACTAGATATGCTTTCATCATATTCATTTGAAACAATTCGTGTTGGTGTGTTAATATACTTACTTTGTTCTTTTTTACTTGATTTGTTTCCTCATGTGTAATTTCTAAGGTATGGCAAATTTCGTAAGTTAATTTACACATAGATATTCTATTAAATTCATTTATTCTTAATGAACAAGATAAGAAGTGTCCGACCTTACTATTCAAATAAATTATTTCCTTATGTTTTCTTTCAAAAGGCATTTAATTTTTATTTGTAAGTATGAAAGAACCACTTGAAAACATTTCTTATAGGTCAACACTTTTGAACATTAAAAAGAATCTCATCCTTATTTTCTAATAGGGGTAATTATTGCATTAAAAATAAGTGCATTACTAATGCTTTGCCAATCTTGATTGAATGATGGTGATCTTGCCTCTAAGAATATCATTATGATATTTTCTATATGATTTCATTTAAAATGCTAGCCTAATAGACCGATTTTAATATCACTTGTTAGTTGACACCCAAGAGGAGGGATTGACTTAGGTATTTACAAAATTTAACAAAATTTTCTAACTAAATAACTCAATTTAACAACAATCAATATATATAAGAATAAAGAAATTGCTTAGCACAAATCATTCAAACAATTGGATAACAATTTTAAAGAGGATAAAGAAGAGAAAACCTGAACTAATTTATAATAATTTGACAAACAAGCCTTACTTGCATCACTTCTAAAACTCTTCTTAAAATTTCACTATAATTATTTTTTAAGGGGAAACATAACCTTTATGCAATTTTTTATCGACAATATCGAATTCTTTTACAATCTTTCTTCACAGAGAAAAGGAATCTCAATGCTATTTAGAATACCCATAAATAAAATAATATAACGTTTTAACCAAATCTTACTCTCAAAATAATTCCTTACTTTATCACTTAATAACTCGAAAGAGGCTCACTAACACAAATATAAGACGTTAATATTTAAATGATTGAAAAAACTTATAAATAAATGTAAAAGACATTAAAATACTTCTTGGCGCTAAAACCGAAGGAAAAAATGTATTTATAAGGACCATAAAGGATTTTAATTTGAAGATAAAAGAAAAAAACAAAAAATAAAATAATTAAGAAGAATGATTTTAATATCAATAAATCAATGTCATCTAAACTAAGTTCTATAAACAACATTGCAAAATCGAATTTTCCATCAACTGACCCCTCTATTATGGAATTATAAACAATTTTCTAAATTATAAGATTTCAATAGTAATTGAATTGAATAACAATCTAATCACGAATACTATTTCAGGTAGAATTCTTAATCTAACTAAGAATATGAATTCGATTAGGAAGAAGATCTTAAACTTCAAGTAATGCAATTAAAATTGAAATTCAGTACTAATGTAATAAGACTATGTGGTATCACATGATGGCTGGTCCCACATTAGTCCGTTTTCTAGAGGAAATTAAATACTCAATTGGATAGAACTAAATCAACTTTTTTCCAGAGAGACTTTTAATACAGACTTTCCTAACCAAAAAGGTCTGAGCTGCTGGAAAAAGACATCCGGATAGTTATCTTCCAAGATTATATACAGAAAATCAATTGGAAAAAGACAAGTGATCTTACAGCTATGCCAGTGGCTTATCTTCATCCTTTTCAGTATTACGACTTCCATACACAACATCAAAGTAGTAGGCTAGAGTTCTCAATGTGAGGCCTGGAAATCTATGCGAACCGCCAGGCCTGATATCAATCTTGACAAAGGGCCATTGCATGGCTTCTGCAGCTTCACACTCTTCCCATCCATCTCCGATCACGCAAAACTGTACATTCTGATTGTTGAATCGTTCCTTGATCCATCGAAAACATTGGGGTTTTCCCAAATCCCACGAGCTATAGACTGAAAAGAACAAGATAAAATGTCAAACCTATTACTTCTCATGTAGGCTGTGGTCCAAGATTGAAACTCTCTATCTATCCATACAAATGCAAACAAGCTGACAATTCTACATCATCTAGAAGATGTAGTGTGTCAGATTGTAAACGTTGCTCACAAGAAATGTTGCTTAACCACTTATTCACATAAACAAGAAGAAAAATAATCGTCTCATGACAGACCAAACAATCAAGATCACACATTGGACAAGCCAAAAAAAAAAAACACTAAAACGAACTTTTTTTTTTCTCATCAAGAGCAATTCCACAAGTGCTATGAGACTCCTACGATACCAAATTTGGCGTACTTGTTTAACCTTCCATCGACATGCAAAATTCTTGCGTCTCTTCATAACTAGCTATTCTATCAAATAATTTTTATAAATGTTACACTCTGGCTAATCATATCTGAGACATTATCATCTTGTTGGTTGATCCAAAACCAGTAACAGAAGATGTTCACGTAGACATAAACTTGGGAATGATCAGATGACAGCAAATGATCAAGAGTCTGTTGATTAATTTCCATTTAACAGAGCAAATGAAAAGGGAATAAATGCAACATAGCATGGATAGAAACAATGTTAATCACTGCACGGCAAGTTTAACTTGTCAGTTTTAAGCGCAAACCCATTCATCATACGGATGAAGTAACTCATAAAGCAAATAAAGAATTGTCAGGAAGATATAAATAAAACCATTTTTCCGTGGGTATGGACTTCATAAAAAGCTATAAGTTGGGTCAATTTTACAATTTCAAGAGATAGTTGTTAGAACTGCATATTAATTATTTGACAGGTATTTCCAAACTCTAAACAAGATTTTAGTAGTTGAAGAATTATAATTTAAATATGCAAAAGACATCAGTTTCTATAATTCACCGGTCTTAGGCTATTACAAAAGTGTTTCAAATTTAGAGATAGAGATCCAAAATTTTAATATTTAATTCAGTGTCGTTCTTATGCAAGTTTAAGCAGATCCCAGTCATTGTAACATCAAGATAGTCTCAAAATGATTGGAACAGCAATCTCTGTTCCACATCTAACCGATAATATAAATAAAAGGAAGGAGAAAACTATGAGAACAATGATGAATTGGTCATTAATTTCTAAAAATATGTTAAATACTTTGATTTACAATTAGCAATTCCACTGAAGACTATAGATTACGAATTTTTGGAGTAATTGGCATTAAGCTGACTATATATCCTTCTTAACATTACCTAGCAGACGAAATCTCTACATGGATATTGCCCATGAAATAATTCAAATCCACAACCTAGATCAAAGAGATGCATTTCTGGTTTATGATTCACATGACGAATCTAATATCCTAATGGGGAGAATATTCTTTTACGAAGGTCATCCTCAAATTAAAAGCATTTTCTGTTGGAGAGGACAACAAAGGAAAATGAGAGGAAGGAGTGATGGAGTATATGTTGCTGTGATTTTATTCAGTAATAACATGATATATGAGAGAAACATTTTACCCATATCAATAGATGTGCTAGGTATCCTTTTGCCAAGTCTAGCTCTACAACATCATAATCAATGCCAAGTTCTAAGCTTTTGGGAATGGAGACCGGTTCAATGAATTCAGATGAAGTTGATCCTAACATTTGATGAATCATGAAATCCGTGGGGAATAAATTTGAATCAAAATACAAGAACAGGGTAGATTTTCAACTTGTAGAAGCTGCAATGACGCTATAGCTATCCACATCAACAAGGCTAAATCAGCATCCAAAAACCATAATGTACCTATTCAAATTCTAAATTAAGGAAAAAAAAAGATCACGTTTCACCCAATATCTTCCAACTGTAAATGCTTTGGGAAGTATGAAAACAGCAAACTTTGAACTACCAGTGGAAGCATGTTGGGGAAAAATTACACCACATTCGGAGGCAACAAGAATGCAAAATCATATGAATTAATCAAATACTAAAGTGGTAATTATGCAAATCAAAAGTTGAAAAGGGCAACTATGCATTCTAGCCACAATAAGCACATAAGGGGTATATAGAAAAGAAGTTACCATTCCCATGTGTAATCAGATTGTCAAGCCGGAAAAGTAGACATTTCACAAGGCTGGGTATCAATGATCCCGAAGTCACCAGAATATTTATATGCTCAAACTTTGTATCTGTATGGTTGGTGTTCTTACAGGTAGATCCTTGGCATGAACTTGGTGCCTCCTCATTTAAACACTGCTCCAAGAGTGCCCGTGCTAAATTGATAAAGCAAGTAATGAAACAACACATGACAGCAGATATAAGAATACTCTCAATTTCAAAAACCAGAACAGAACAAAATAAAAGTTGAGGAGGATCAAGATAGGATATATGTTATGCTTAAAAGCAGTCAGAAATTGAACATTCAGCATATTAACATGACATGGCACTCTCCAACTCCAGCATTTTATGCCAAATGTTCTCCCAATGAAAGAACAAATCGTAAGACTTGTGGCCCTCAAAGTAGTCGAAACAATGACGAGAAAGCAAACTAAACAAAGAGGCAAGCACATTAAAACTTGGTATAGACCATTGAATCAGATCCAAAAGTCTAAAAGGTTGCGGAGAAAACAAAGCTCAAGATAAAGCAATTTGAAACTTCATTCTTTTCTAAGGTGGAAAATTTTTAACATGAACGTGTGCATACTAGTTTGCCTAATACCTTAAAGGTTATTTCTCTATTTGGTATATTTAGAATAACATTTATTAACTTATTAAAGAACTTGAATTAAAAAAAAACTCGGGGCAGATGTAAATCAAGTAGTAATAATCTGATTGACAACAAAACGCACAAAAGACTGGAAAGCCTGAGAGAAAGGAATGGAAGTTAAAATCATTTCCGATTTGGTCTAATGTAATATCTCGTGAAATCAAGAAAATATGTAGTATGAGGGTGTAGCTCAAAAATGTTGGATAGGTGATCCAATCAACTTTTAAGCTGCAAAGTGCAAACTACCTTGATTTGACAGTCCATAGGGCACAGAATCAGCCTCTCACATAGTAAGGCTTAAAAAGGATCTGAATTATCGCCTCGAGTTATTTAATGGATTTTCTTTCATATTCACTATCATCGTAAATAATTTCTGAGTATGTATCTTCAACCCGGACTATTTTCCCACTATATTGGTCTGAAACATCTTTATTTCAGCTAATAAATTTTAGTCAGTTAGCAGTTCAGTGGTTCAGGTGGCACATGTTTATTTCAATGATATATATAAACATCCATAAAAATAACCAGAACTGATCTGTCAAATGAATGCAGACTTCAGCTTGCAATATAGTGAATACAATTCGGTCATGTTCATATCACACTTGTGTCAATAAAAACATTATGAAAGAAATAAATCTGAATTCCTTTTCATCGGGCTCACGCTGCTATTTGTATTTATTTCTAATCCTTTCCTTTTATCCTCGAAAATAATAATAGATTCCAAAAAAGTAATCTAGACCAATAACTTTAAAAGAAAAGACAGGGGATGTTAAATATCTTCCAGGAAGTATGACAAATCAACAATGCATCAAAGAGGAAAAATCAACAGAAAAGAAAGTACCTGAGGATAACCATCTATCTGTATAGTCATCAGTAACGTCATACAATTCATCCCAGATATTCAGCATCTTATGATCCAAAACACTACGTAAACCCTGTTAGTGACGAGAGAGCTCAGAATTTCTATCACATCTATTTTCCTCCCAACATCAAGAGGCCTTCAAGTGGTTAATTCCCTAAACAGTGTTAGGAGTTGAGACAGATGCAAATGCAGTGCGTAAAAGACAGAATTCTATGATATTAAAGTCCATAATGTAAGGAGACGAACAACAGTCATTTGAAAGAAGTTTAGTGGGACCTTCATTGTCTAGAACAACATTAACCATTCATTCACAAGCTCTTTCAACTTAGCAAGATATGAATGAAAGAGTAATCGATTGTTAAACTTGAGATAAAGGACTGTGATAGTTTAATTTACCTGGAAACATATCAACCAAGTAAATAGGTTATATGTATATGCATTTTCACGAGTACAAAGCAAACACTAATTTCATCTACCTAGAAAAAAGTTCTTCACACATAATTGCAAAAGAAATGTAAAGATGTTAGCTAATACGGTATTTAATATATTAAAATGATAAAGATAGCAAAATGATCTGTGTTTGATAGTTCTCAATCTACCTGTTGGTACTTATTGGCTATAACTCGGTGCCTGTAAGCTAACTTTCTTTTGTTTGCATCATCATGAGGAGGACTAATTCCATCTTGGCTGAAATTGTAGTCAGAAAGATCATGTCCATCGTCATATTGGCTCAAGGCATCAAGGAAAGGCATATTGTAGTTTTCAATCTGCATAATCAAATTTTATCACAACTGACATGCCATTTATTACGAAGTCATGTAGATTCAACGACACCGTATGTCTATTACACAATGAGGTAAACTTACCTCCTCATAGAAGAATAATTCATCACAAATTTGAAGGATGTGCTTTTCCCACATCTTTCCCATAGTTATTCCTTTCTGAATGTCCTTTGAGCCATTGAATCCCTCAGCATAAGTACCATTCAATAAAGACTTGAGCAATATAAGAGTCTCGTCCATGTCCCATATATACACCCTCTTCACAGCCCTCTCAGCAAAAGAACACAACTCCTTTTCAGGAACTGCTGAATTGTCGTCCATAATCCTGCTATGATTGAATATACAAGAGAGAAAAATGCATTGATAACCAGAACTAATCAATGGCGACCAATATCAATATGTAAATAACAATACTGCCCAGTAATTAAGTTTCAATGGAAAGCCTAGTTGCTGTACATATAGAACATTCAAGAAATGAGAACGGAAAAAGATAAAACTTCAAAAATGTAAACAACATAATCCAGAAGAAATATATAGAGAAGTGCAGTCAGAAACCAATCTTCATGTCACTACAACAACTAATCATCAAGTACAGCAAATGATATATTCAGTTCAAAAAGATAGCAGAAGACACTAAATCCTTCATGCTTTGTAAGCATGCAAGCCAGTTACAATAAACATAGAATTACAACAAGAGCATTGAACAAAAAGTAAACACATAAAAGGGCAAAAGAAATACAAATATACATACAAAAACAGACAAAAGAAAATATCCACCTAATTGCACAACAAAAGGAATCGAAGAAGAAAACCCAAAAAAAGAATTATAATAGGCAGTTTCAACCAGAATAGAAGGAGGGTATGCCCATTTGGTTCAATTTGTCCACGTATAATTTGGATCACCATTCACTCGTCAAAAAACCAATTTTTACAACAAAACAGAATCGAACTTCAAACTTAAGCCTAAATGGGAAAGCATAACTCAAAACAGTTCGAAGGAAAGCGAGGCCCTTGCAGGATTTATATAACACATTGAACAACACAATAAATAGTTGAGATTGTACTAGACCTTTTTGTGATCTTTTGATAACCTAGTTCCAAAAGTGAAGTATCCAATCCCAACAGAGAAGAATAGAACTTAATGGATCATAAATATCACTGACGAACAGATAAAAATAGAGAAAGATTATGATGATAAAAGAAAGGGAACCCAGAAATGGAGAGGAAGAGGAGAGACTGATATTGACCTTATTGGATTCTGTGGGGCTTAACCTTAATGGCAGAGAGAGGCTGTCGGGAGATGAACGCATGCAGTATGATGATATGCAGTTTCCAACAAACAAAGGAAGGACTTGCCTGAGCTTTACCCAATGAAATCACTGATCTTGGTCGTAGGTCTTAGCTCTCATTGCTGGTTCTAGTTGCACCTCATAGGAATGTCAAAAAGGACGTTTTCAGTTAAAAATAATATCGTTTTTTACGTTTTTTTTTTTAAAAATAATATATAATGAGCCGGATCGGCCCAACCTACCATCTAATCTTGGGCCGGAGTCACGGGCCACTTAACTCTGCCCAGC
>JANIPM010000001.1:37384721-37404520 GCA_027478405.1 Erythroxylum cassinoides
GCTGGCCATCAACAATTATTCAGCCCACTTACGTCACCCAATTAACAGAAAACGCAGCAACAAGATGGATTAATTAAAAATGTAAAATCAGCACCAAAGAAAAATGCCATCACCTGTGATACAACTAAGTGACATAATTGGCTAGAAAAGGTTGCAACAAATATGCAATCCCTTCACCTAAAAATCAGCATCAACACTGTCTAAGGAGAGACACGTCACAATCGAAGAGAAAGGCTTAGACGGAATCGAGGAGAGCTCTAGCGTTGTGAACAGAGACAAGTTGTGAAGCTTTAGCCTCCTCTATCACGTTCCTGTGTTCTGATAATACACGATTCAACACACCAAAAGTACTTCATACATGCACAATATAAAGATCTCACACAACTCACTTTTACTCACATATAGGCGTGATCTATACACACTTCATCTCAAGATAGAATTCTATCACACTTAAACTATTATCCTAAAATTCAAGTTGAATAAGAATTGTTATTTAGTCATGCCATAAGCCAGCTGTTATTGCCCAATTCAATTCAGTTAATATAGATTTGAATTTTGAGCTATCAACATTATCTTAGATGTCTAATTATCGAAAAATGTGAAAACCAAATAATAAGATATATATCATATATCTTAACAATGACGTTTAAAGGTTAACAACTTAAATTTATTATTATTGTTATTATTTTCAATTTTACTTATTGAAAAAATTGATATGATAACGACGATTGATATCTAAAAATTGTAACTCAAAAAGATTTTTGGACAAAAAATTATCATAGAAATATTTAATAAATTATCATACACTTTAATCACATTTCTATATTTAATAAATATTGATGTGTCAAACATGGGCAATGACAACGACAACCATATTCGAAGCTTCACTTAAATGAAAAGAAAAAGAGACATGTTGCTTTTATACTTTGCACTTTTGGAGCCTCAGTTTGTGGACTCTACGCCACTACTTTTCTGTGTGGTTTACGAAAATAGATTCTAACAATTACCAAATTTTAATTAATTTTAAGATATTACAGCTTATTAAATGTACAATTATTAAAATGAGCATGTAATAAGATGGAATTATTAATTTGTACAGTTTTAATAATGATGAGCATTTAAAATCAATATGACTTATAAGATGTTATTTGTCAAATTTTGTATTATTTTTTTAAATTTTAAGTTCTAATAATATTAAACTTAAAAGATTGTAGGTTAATTTTCAAAATCTTAAAGAATAGTTATACATTAATTACATATAAGTAGATGGATACATTCTGTCATTCCAGTGAACCATTTAGAATATAAGTTAAAAACCACCGTCATTAAATTAGAGATTAGTGGGAAATTAAAAAAATTAATTTACTTGGATTTTATTATAGAATATGTATGTTTACATATTGTCCATCAAATGTTATATTCTCACAATTAATCGTAATCAAACTGCATCATAATTACAATTTCGAGCCAATTAAATTAGAAAAGAAAATGAAATGAAAAAAGAAGCTGCCAAGTGGCAAAACATAGACTTCAGATTGAGGAGTTGAGAGGACACGAGAAATACTGGTCACAATAATGTCAACAGAACAACATATACAAGTTTATCAAATATGCGTAATTGTATGTAAACGTATCAAATGTGTTAGACGATGAAGATGAAAGACGCTGATGTTGTTAGGTTAACCATAAATAAACTAAAGAGCCCTTCGTTTTCTGGAGAGTCAATAATAGAGCTAACTCAGCTGTATTTTTCCAGTTTCTCGTGAGTTTGAGCAGCCCTGAAAGAAAGTGATACTGCCTCTGAAGTTATGTGGTGGTTGGACCAATTGCTCAACATGTTCAACTGGCGGTGCACGGTTTCCCCAACCACACACTTAAATTTGTATCAACTCAATCAGTTGTTTTCGTTACCTAACTTGTGCTATCATAATTTTTTTTTCCACGAGATGTCTTAGGGATGCCTCAATTATGAGAATGCATCTTTAAATCATTCATATTCAGACTAATCGAAAAAGTTTTTTACAGGAGGCAAAACTCTAACCCTAAATTTTAAATGACTGCATACGCTATCATAAATTTATTATAATTTTAACTTGTAATTGCAATTCTATTCCTCTGCATCAGCTAACTTAACGAGTTAAAGGCTAAATGAAGTTTTATTTTCATTCGTTAAGATATTTAAATCATCAAATATTAGTTAGATTAAGCATATTTTTAATTTTTAAATAGTTAAGTAATTTATTCAGGTTAAGAGATTTATGAATTATTATCCCTAGTGGCCTAGGGACCAATTTTGTACGGAATGAAGATTGTATATTGGAATCCTTTAACCCAGCACATGACATTCCCCTGACCAGCGACTCTCACCCACTCCCCAGACGGATCGCAGAAATCTCTAATCAATTCATATGATGTCATGAGCGGCCCTGAACAGAGCGTAATTTGCTGTGTGTAATATTTTATTGTACTAAACAATTGTATGTCATTAATATCTGCACTTCTTTTAATGCAAGACATGTGAATACTTGACAAGTATCACCCATTGTAAATAAAAAGGCAGGATCCGGCGTCTGGAGAAACTTCTTGTTTCTCATTTATAAGTTAAAAACTCCCCCAAGTACTGCATCAGCCTATTAGGTTTTAGCTTACCACCTGCCCGAGTATTGCTGCATGGTAACATTTCTTTAATCTCACACGTTTAAAGCTGTCCATCTTAGCTTCCAGGAATCTTCCTTTCCAGTTACGGGCACGGGAGCAGAATTCGCCTATTTAGGACAGTTATGAACTGCTTATGTATTGACTTCTTTTCGATTTGCAGGGTGTTACGATGTCTCCGGAAGTGCATGTTGGGGTGGAAGCGGAAATGGCCGGATCGGGAAAGAGTAAGGAAGATTGGAAGACGAGATTCCAAGTTTGTGGGAAGAGAATGAAAGGGTTTCCAGGCATGCTATGGAGGACAAGTTGGCATATTGGTAGAGACGATCCTCGAAGAATTGTGCATGCTCTGAAAGTTGGTGGAGCTTTGACATTAGTTTCCTTGTTATATTTGCTTGAGCCATTTTTCGAAGGGATTGGACAAAATGCTATTTGGGCTGTTATGACTGTTGTTGTTGTGCTTGAGTTCACCGCCGGTAAGCTTCCTAGAGTGTTCATTGCCATTTTATGTTCAGATTTAAGTTTCAGCTCACAAACAAGAGGCACTTATTATGCCGGAACTCTTTGCCAGGGGCAACTTTGTGCAAGGGTCTTAATAGAGGACTGGGAACAGTTATGGCTGGATCATTGGCTTTTATCATAGAGTACATTGCAGAGGCAACTGGTCAGGTTTTTCGTGCAGTTTTTATTGGAGCTGCAGTTTTTGTGATAGGTTAGTTCTTAAAACTTTTCAAAACTAACCTGATGAAACTAGTCCTTGCCAGGCAAGTATGAACTCTGAACTTAAACATTTAATTTCACAGGAGCTGCAGCAACATACACGAGATTCTTTCCTTATGTGAAGAAGAATTATGATTATGGGGTTGTCATATTTTTACTGACCTTCAATCTGATAACTGTTTCAAGTTATCGTGACACTGATGTTTTGAAGATCGCACTGCAACGATTCTACACTATTGCCATTGGTTGTGGTATCTGCCTGTTCATGAGTCTTCTAATCTTCCCAATTTGGTCGGGAGAAGACCTGCATCATTCCACTGTCCAAAAGCTTGAAGGCTTAGCTAATTCAATCGAAGGTATGCAAATTCATATTATAGATAACACATTTTTGTTCGATTTTACCATAATGTATGCAAAATCAAAACTCTTCAAATGTTGCAGTTTGCGTCGATAAGTATTTCAGCGACGCCGACAAAGAAGAGAACGAAAATGAACCATCTGAAGATCCAATCTATACAGGCTACAAGACTGTTTTGGACTCAAAATCGCGAGACGAAGCTTTGGTAAGTTCATCACGTATCTTTCTTCATGAATTTTCTTCAATTTCACAGTGTTCAATATGGTAGTATCACCCCATTCTTCTTATCGTATTACAACCACGCGTATATTAGTAATCAAATCAAGATGTTTAGATCCTTAATACTCTAAAATTCTCATCATATCAATACATTAACTCAAAATTATATAATTAATTATGTTTATCTTCAAACATTAATTTCTACTCAAACTTATTACTTATAGAGTTTGCATGCAAGTTGGGAACCGAGACATTCTAGGCATTGCAGATATCCCTGGCAGCAATATGTGAAATTAGGAGCAGGGCTTCGTCATTTTGGATACACTGTAGTGGCTCTTCATGGATGTTTAGAGACAGAAATCCAGGTGATTGATTGATTTGTGTCTTAAAATTGTGCTCCAATTCTTAATGTATATTGAGTTCACCATTCCATCATTCTCTGGCCAGACCCCAAAATCTTGTCGTGCCCTCTTCAAAGATCCATGCACTTGCCTTGCTAGTGAAGTGTCGAAAGTGCTAAGAGAACTAGCGAGCAGCATAAAGTGTCGCCGCCATTGCTCTCCTGAGCTTCTTTCGGACCACCTCCATGAAGCCCTGCAAGACCTCAACACTGCCTTAAAATCGCAACCAAGACTTTTCCTGGGCTCCAACAATAACCAATCCAACAAAAACATGCTAGCCCTGGCATCTGCACATGCCTCCTCCAAGCACAAAAAGGATCACAACGTTTCGTTGTCAAGCTTTAAGACTGATAGTTCTGCGTTGCTTGATTGGAAGAGTAAAAGGAATGATGAGCAACGATCCAAGGAAAGCGAGAGAAAGTCCTTGAGGCCACAATTGAGCAAAATTGCCATGACAAGTCTAGAGTTTGCAGAGGCCCTTCCTTTTGCGGCTTTTGCATCTTTGCTGGTGGAGACAGTGGCAAGGCTCGACATTGTAATTGAGGAAGTTGAAGAATTGGCGAGAGTAGCGTGCTTCAAAGAGTATAGACATGGAGACGATGTTGCTATCAATTGCGAGACTCCAAAAATTAATATTGATGACAGCAACTTGCCTTCCCTAGTCGTGGAATGATTCTATGTACTAGAGCCGTTTGATTCATATATAGTATACATATATAGATTATGTTATACCAAATTTGTTGGTGTCTTGGATTAGAAGTTTTCACTGACATTAGCTTGAATATGTTGAGACTCGCAAAAAATAATAATAGAAGACAATAAATAAAAGTGCAGACCACATGAGATCATATTACCGATCTATTATATTTACTACTAATCTTACCTCCTCCTTTTTCGGCTTTAACTACGAGACAATATGTTACATCTGTTTGAAGCTTTGCGGTCCAAATAAAAGAATTTTCATAAAATATATATTTGTATTGATAACAAAGTTTATGAGTACAAATGACACATATAAGATACAAATATTTTTCTCTAAGTACTACTGTACTTTTCCTCTCAATATTTCTTTTATCACAAAGAGCTATTGTTCTCCAAACACTTCTCTTTTCAAATGCTCTATATTTTTCTCATTTATATAAATGATCACAAGAACACATATATATAAGCTTGCTAAACAATTTCAAATACAATTTGACTACTTTTTTGACTCATCCTTATCCATAATATTTCAAATACAATTTGATTACTTCTTTGACTCATCCTTATCCACAAGACTTCAAATACAATTTGGGTACTTCTTTGACTCGTCCAGTTTCAAAGAGTTTATTTCATAAGCTTCTAAATTCATCTATAAACTTTTACATCTAGATATTTTTCTTCAACCCAAACCTTATCATTTGTCATAATTACATAATTATCTATAATGAAGGAGGGTTTGTATTTACAACCTATGTTACATCTGTGTTTGCTATGCAGTCAACTGATAAGCATCTACAAGAACAATGGTTTGCACAAGTAACATAGGTTGTAATAGTTGTTGCATTCAAGTTCGTTATTGTGATTTGTGCAATTACAATCGTATTTCCTCTTAACTTGAAACCTTGTAACATATGGCTGTACCTTCTCTAGGTAGGCTTTTGCTACCAAGGCCAATACAAATGTTACAGGTCATTTGTGGTGGGGCAACCGGACAAGTGCAGAAGGATAAGATAAATCTCTAAAGGATTGTTTGTGAATGATCGGCCACATGTAGATGGCTTGTTGTATCTCCAATTCTCTGCACTATGGATGGACGAGAAGCCCACAGACACACAGTATATTTGGATGGAACTTAGGCAGAAGAAACAGTATCGAAAAGCAGCAACCTAAGTACCATGAAGTTGATCTTCCCTTCTCTCCTTCTCTTGTAGACACAACATTCTTAAGGGGTACTCTCTTGTTTCATATTCTAAACACCATGTTTTTGTCTTCGTCATTACCTAGGAATAGGATAAGAAAGCTTTGTCTGTTGAAACTATAAACAAAAACCAAATTTCAGGGCCTAACTTGATTGCTAGTTCACCTAAAATTCACATAGATTCGTGCAGGTAGAGAGCTCAAGTGCTGCTACAAAGCCACCATAGATGGGTTTAGTGCAACGAACTTCCATAATTGTAGCGACTTCAAGGGACCATGCGTGATTATAGGCTATACAGACAAGTCCTTCAAGTTTGGAGCCTTTAACCCTGAAGGCTACAGAAGCACAGACGATTACTATGACACGTTTGATGCATTTCTTTTCTATTGGGAAAGTGACGAGAAAACTGACGCCATCATCTTACCCAAGGTTGGTGGCAGTGGTGCAGCTCTTTTCGATTATGCTCGGGGCGGGCCTCAGTTTGGGGCTGATGGGCTCCTCATTGGTCCTCCACTAGCACCTGTCATGGGCGGGTTTGCTGGGCCAGATACCAATTCGGGTATCGGTGACCTGAGGCAAGCCAAGTCTAGATTAGGACTGTCATATGCTAAGACAGAGGATGGTAAGGAGTCCATATTTGGAGACGAATCTAGGGCCACTGTCCAAGAAGTCTTAGTTTTCTGTAGCCCTAAAATTGCTAGTTTATACTAAGGTACATGATGACCACCTTATAGTTGTATTTATAGATGCATTATTTTAAACCTTAGATGGATGTATGTATGAAAATATGATACTTCACTTGAAGAAAAATAGGACGGTTCTTTGATGGGCTTTCTGCTGGTATAAATTACTTTGATTTTACACTAAACTACATTACTTTTTAAGAAAAAAGAGAATGAAAAGAGAAAAGGAAGAAGATGCTGACAATAGCTAATTGCTCATAAATGCACTTGTTTATTCCATGTTGCACTTCCTTTTTCTGTTTCAAACTTTCCCTGGTGGGGAATATGGTGAAAAGAAATTTTTTTTCTGAATTAACAATGATGTGTTCATCACTTTGATGGAAGCAAAGACGCCGGCCTTAACCACAAAGCTATGTAAGGAAGGTAGGTAGGTGGCTTTGATGAAGGAATAGGGGTGGCAGAATCTATTCCTGGAGAATGTCAGTTGGGGTGGCATGAAACCATAAGCTTTAAAGGAAAGTGTTGTTAAGGTGAGATTAAATAAGTCTTTTCTTAAGATTCTGCAGAAGAATGGAGAACATTGTCATGAATTTGTGTCATCTGATAATATGCCCAAATAATCATTAGAGAACAGTGGGAATAATTTATCCATTGCTCGTGACTTACAGTCAAATGAGATTTTGGAAGCCTTCATGAAAAGGAAAGGATTGAAGATAAAAAATGGTTCATATCATGCCGTTCTTGAATCTCTTGAACTTGTGGATTGTGGCGGGTTACTCAGCAGATGAGATAATTACAGACAATACGAGCCTGATTGCATGCAACCGCAATTACAAAATCACGGTAATGATAATCCGGATTGTAAGTGCAACTTAAAATCCTGTTGGGTTACTTGCGTAAGTGTTTGAAGTGATGGAGTGAATATATTTGTACTGTTTCAGACATATGATCACTTGCAACTAAGTTCAGATTTATGGAAAAGTAACATGTACTATTTATAAGGCCACAATAGCAAAAGAAAGTTCATGAAATTGAAGATAACCAAATCCACTCCTGGTTCAATCTCTAAAAAGTGATGACAGCCAGGAGGAGTACATCATAACAGCATAAACAAGAAGGATTACATTTAGCTACTATACCACCCAATGCAATAGACTTTTAGCTCCATTTAGTCTTTAACACAGCAGTTTAACACCTATTTCCCCATCCAAGAACAAACGTTAAAAAGTGTTGTCTTGGGGAACCCTCTCTCTTATGATACTCCATACTCAAGGTAGATTACTATATCCTGATTATCATATTGTCTTCCTGCAACCAAAGACCACCATAATATTCCCCTAAACCTCCATCTCCACTTGCTTGTCTGCATATTGGAGCTTGATCACAAGTTTCCGACCCTGCATTGCAAAAAAAGAGCCACTATGACCTCTCCTTTCTTTTCTTAAAATTGTTTTGCGTATCTTACTGAACTGGTCGGATCATAACCTTTGTAAGCCATGTCCTCATTTCCATAAAATCCCATGTTTCCGTGTCCCGAATAGGGTGATATGTAGCCAATCTGACTGAGATCATCTGTAGGTTCGGTGAAATTCGAGTATCCTGAACTTGAAGAGAACTCTGTTGTGTGCTCATATGGCAGCCATTGGTTCACTGAGCTTTGGTATTCATACTGAGGAAAATGTTCAGATACCGAATCATGCACTTGAGTGTAATCCTACATTCGACCATAATGGCAATCACGTTAGAAGAAACATGTATGTCGTAACCATCAAGTTCTAAAGTACCTTCTTAGTCATTCTATACCTTGGAGGAATCGAGAATCAAATCCGAAGAGACCCAAAAGTTTGAAGGATTGCTCCCCAGTGAAGCAGGCTCGAGCTCCGCCATTGGTGCATCTTGATAAGGAGAAGTAAGAGGACTGGAATAACGACCCTCATTATGAAAGAAACTCCCCTGAGAAGAAGCATCCCCAGAGATGGCCACCGGCTCATTTGCTGCTATTCCAGTTGAGGTGAATTCAATATTGTTTGAGACTTTTTTCTTGGTTTTAAACTCTCCAGCCTGTGAATCACTCACTTTGTGCCCTTGTTCATTCTTCTTAACTACACGGCACAAAGCATAAGCTCCCTGGAGAGCAAGTATCACGGTAACGACGTGAGTCTGCTGAACTACCATAAACTCCGTAGTGAAGAAGAACGGGCTAGTTCTGGTGTTATGCAAGAAAATTTGGAGTTACCTGAAAATTTGGTGATCCGTGAGAAACATCATCTGAGAGGCGATATTCATGCATTACCCAGTCTGTTCTGTCCCCTAAAGGAGCTCGTCCACGATAAAATACTAGAGTCTTTCTATACCCAGTGACTGATGATTGGCACACAACTTTCCTGTCTTTACCGGTAGCCTTCCAATAGCCAGCTTTAGTGGCTCTATTGGTTCTTGAACCATTTGGGTACTTTCGATCCCTTGGACAGAAGAAAAACCATTCCATATCTCTTTTGGGAAGGAATGACTTCTCTGCAAGTTCACAAATGGCAACTAAGTCTTAAATTCCCAGTCAATGAGAGTGAAAGGAATGTGAAGCCAAACCATTAACAGAATTCGTATAAAAGATTTAGATTTTTGGTTCATTATGCTGCAAAAAAGGATTTGTTAGAGGAGTACCTGGAAGCTCCCATGGATCGAATTTGTACAATTCAATCACGGGGATAACTTCAAGCTCGATCTCAAGCCCCTGAACTTTTCTTTGAAGGTAATATCCAACCAGTTCATCATCAGTTGGATGAAACCGAAACCCCGGCGGCAACGAAGCCCCTCCCATTTTCACAATCCACCTCACTTATCTAAAACTCAGTTTTAAAAGGAATAGCAGAAACAGAGGAAGCAGAATAAAAACAGATCAGAGATGTGAAAGGTTCGTTGCTAAGTGCCTAGACTATACCTAGTAAATATCTGGAAAATCCAAAAATAAAAGTTCTTATCAACACTAGGTTTCTTTCCAAGGATTAGGTACAACTTCCACAGAATGCACCCATTGAACAGCACAATCATTTTCTTCGGAGCGTGAACTCTTATGACAGATTACTACAACCCCCCCTAACCCCACCCAAAAAGTAATGAAAACTTTAATGGTGAAATGAACAGGAAACTTGACTTGAACCCACTATCCAGAAGCTAAATGTCTGCTACAATTTACAAGGACTACTTAAAAACTTCCAAAATTTGAACCTGTTGCAATACCCAGAAGAGAAAATCATTCAAAATCCCTGAAAAAACCGGAAATTCTGCCTGGGAAGGCACTATAAGAATTTCAGTAAGCTAAAACAAGAGAAGAATAGGCGATGAATGAGGAAAGAAAGAGAGCTGAGAGAGTAAGAACAGAGGTGGCAAAGGAGCGTTTATATATGGGATTTGGGAGAGTGGCGACAGGAACAAAATTTTTGAACACCGAAAGTGGTGCGTAGATTGCTTGTCTGAAGCGAACCGCAAAATTCCACAAGCACTGGCCCACATCAGTTGAGCCAGTTCACACCTAACAGTTCTAATTCCCGCCAGTTTCTCTTGATGACCGTTGCTTATCAAGCCTAATTCATCTTCACCTTCTCTTGTCACCAGCTCTTGATTGATGTTATTTCCTTTCTTTTTCGTCGCTTAGATTGATTTTGTTATTTATGGGAAATACAAACAAAATCTTATTTTATTAAAAAATATAATTAATTTTTATGATTTTATTTATTTTAAATTTTATCATATTATCTCTATCATATTTAATAATTTATTTTTATTAAAAATTAATCTTTTAGCACACATATATATAGATATGTGTGTAACCCTAATCTAACCATAACGATATTAGCTTAGAGAGAAATTTTAAAGTTACCACGGGTACCGAGAGGGTAATCGTTGTGCAGACTGGCTTGCTCATTCAACCTCCCAGTGTTCCTTTGAGATCACCCATCTTGAGTATCCTCCCAGCGGATGCATACCTCTCTTCTTAAAGGATGCGTCGGGGATCTGTCACTCGAGATTTACCATGTAATTTTGTTGTTTTCTCTTTATCAAAAAATAAAAATAAAAATAAAAATGAAAAATATTAAAGTAAGAAAATATCAAATATGAAAAGCTCTAATGTAACAAAATGAAAAATATAATTTAGGTAATGCCCCATACATTATAAGACACGAAGCAATGCTAATAGTGTTGACTTCTTACATGGAATGTTTACGGTATGGGTAATGTGCTTAGATTAGGCACTAGAACAAGCCTAATCTTGTAAAGATTCTGCATAATCCTAGGAGCACCAAGTAATGACCACTAGTTTTTGAAGTTTATGGATGATGAGGTCATTAACTTTAACCACACTTTTTACGAACTAACACCTGTAGAGTGGGTCAAAGCAGTCAAGAGCAAGCATTGATTGGGGAATTTTGTGGCTTCTTGATAGTGTAACCCTCCTTCCTTCCACATCATCCTGAGTCGGACAAAACACTTTTGCTTTAGTGCTTGTGTCAGCAAAGCTCCTCAAAAGAGGCTTGCTTGCCCCAGTTTTTATTATTATTAGGAGCTGTTTCTTTTATACTTTATAGCCCCTTCTCAATTCACATGTAGACGCAAAGTACACTTCCTAATTGGACAACTCACACATCCTAATTCCCATTTGGTAGGACCAACTAACTAAGAACTTTGTCTTCTCTCGGAGTATGAACTCACAAATTTCTAGTTGGGTTAAAGATGGAACAAAGTAAAAGGCAACGTTTTAAAGACTGCTTTAGGATTTAGCGTTAGGTGAGCGTTTATGTCTTGTATATAATTGAACGAGTTAAAAAGGGTTGCTTGGATAAGCTTCCACCCGTCAAATACAAAGATCACTAAGCAAGAAAATTAACTAATTAGTAACTAATGAATTATAATGCTTAATTAATAGTTTCTACCTTTGCTTTCTCATTTCATTGATTTGGTAAATCCAACTTTATTGTGACTATCCAACCCAAAGCTATAAAAAGCTAAATGGGTCACATTAGGATATGATAGTACATGATTCGAGTCTTGCTTTACACCATATATATATGGTCGTCTTATAATTGAGTTCATAGAATAAGATCCCACTTAACTACCTATTGGAATATGATAACAATAATGTGTTCATATAGTCAAGAAATTTAGTATCAATTGCAAGTTTTCATTGAATAATTTGTCATAACTCATTAAAAGGTTAGTTCCATTAAACAACACCATTGTGTGGATTAGAAAATGGGGATGGATCAATACTATTTTTCTTAAAATGGTCCCTACGGAAGTCAATTGTAAAATGAACACTTTTGAGCTGGGTGGCACCAAAAAATTCCCAAGTTTAGATGTTGAAGTTGAACTTCTATTCATGTCATTAAGAGTAAAAGGAAGAAAGTGGGAGACAAGAAATTGCTTGTTACGCCATGCAAAGTGCCTCACCGCTCTTGCAAGTGCATTGCGTAGATTTCCAACTCTACGATAGTAACCCCTGAGATCTCAAACAGGAGGGAACTGTTAATAAATGCTTAATGCATGTAAAAGTAATAAAAAAAGTTCACAAATCAGAAGTGAAGGACCGAGGCTCTCTCCCACCATAATATAAGTGGAAGGAATAAAGGCAAAATTGACCAAAAAATAAAAACCCAAAAGGGGTCTCCAAAAGTCTCGCTGATGAGGTGGTTCACAATAGTAACAAGGAGATGCAGATCAAATGTGAAATGAATCGAATAGAGAAAAGTGCATATGTAATGATGTCTAATAAACTGGCTAGTTATTAATAATAGTTGATAGAAGAAATAAGAAGACAAAGCTATTTCTTTTACGGGGAACTGAAAAAAAAATGAGAAGACCAAAAACAAAGCCCTTATCCCTTGTCGTTGTTTTTCCTATGCTTTCGGTTCCTTTGTCCCGTTGGTGCCTCTTGGACCATGGTTTTAACACCATCTCCCCTCTCTTTTAACCAACGGTGCTCTTACATATATGTGCCCTTTTCAACATAATTGCGAGTGGGATGGGAGAGACGTTCAGGTCAAACTTTCCCATAGTGGTTGGTTTCTGACTAGAATCATCATTAAGTTCAAAACCCTTGATTGTAATCAAATGTAGGGTTGATTATATACAAATCTTAATATTATGTTAGTTTTAGTAAAAATTAGATGAATGTTTAATGGAATGTGAAAAAGAAAATTATACAATTATTAAACACATTAATAAAAATAAACAATTCTTAGTAATACTAAAATGTTATTTAAAAGAATTTCTCTCTTCTTTTTTCAAATTCTCATATAAGAAAGTATTAAAAATAGCCTTCATATAATTAGATGTTAAAAGAAAAAAGGCCACCACGATGTAACCAAAATTCTACATGCTAACAAAGTACATATGCAAATACATCGTTGTTATAAACTGAAGTTCTGCATATATTATCACACTCTCAAATGAGTTCAATGAATGTTCATTCTGCAGGTTTGACGCGTTTCACGATTTTGAGTGTACCGTCCACAATTAAATCAAGATGAAGTTGTCTTCCCACATCAGTGGGTGGCATTTCTACTCTTGGAGATCTCAAGAGATTGCAAGTGATAATGATAAAACTGAAGAAAGTGTACATAGAGCTCACTTGGCCGCACACAACCATTTTATGTCACACTCATATCTCAAGAGCAAGCCAAAGTGATAAGGGAGAAAGGGAATTGTATTATTATTATTATTATTGCCCCACTTTTGGCTGTGATTAGCTAGTCATTAAGCTGTCATTATTTTGTCCTTTGGAGAGAAAAAAAAAAAAAGCGGAAAAAAGAGAGCAGCCATCGAACACTATTAAGCAAAAAGTAAAACAAAACAAGACAAAATAAAGAGACTAGAATTATCAACAATATCCCGAGATCTCCTCTGGCCATCATTTTTTAATTTTCCCAATAAGTTCTTTCAAATGTTTGAGAAACCAATCAACTTTGAACTAGTGTATGAGACATGTTGCAGACACAAATGTTTGGTTAGATTAACGTTGTCGACATTCGATAACCCTAATTACACTAACAACAGAACAAAAGATCACGTTATAATGACCTCTTTGAGATTGTGTTACATGATAATTTTGAGTCTTACGAGCATGCATTACATGTATGATTCGCTTGATGACTAAGATGCATAATACAGTCAATTTTATTTCATAAATAAACTCTCAAGATTGGTCAAACAATGTGCAGTCGTCGTTTTGAGCAGACAAGCATCGGTTGTTTTGAGATTAAGATTAGAAAAAGACTAAAAGAGTAATATTTCTTTCTAAAGGATGCAAATAATTTATCCCCCCATATGTACAACAGCTTTTTGAATATGCCCCCAACTTTCTAATATTATCATATGATGCTACCCAATTTTCTTTCCTTTTTGTGCCTGGAAGTCCAAAGTCCATGCATGTTTTATTTGAACCAACAGTTGGTATTTATCGAAACCTGTGCATGTCTGCCTCATGTTCCTCTCATTCATATATGATGCCATACACACCTGTTTTCTTCTCTTAGACCGAATATCGATCTACATTTTTCATTCCTTATCATTTCAATATTTAAATTATTTTTTGATCGCAAGAAATTGAAAAAAAAAAGTAAAAAGTGCTCGATTGAATGTTGAATTTTCTTTCTCCTGTCTCGTATATTCCTCTAGATTTTTGTTTATTAAGGAGTGTTTGGTGGAAGACTCAATGCTCTTTAAGTTTTGGCGAAGTCGAGTCTACAAGGGTTTTGATATGAATTAACAAGGGATGATTCCGCGAAACTTAGAGGAAACATTAAAAAGTAAGTTCCTTTAACTACTTATGGAAAGTCAATGAATAATTATTGAAATGTATGGTTGCTAAATTAAAGATTAATTTTCCACCATGTTTGCTTTCTTTTTTCTTACTTTTTTTGGAAGTTTTTAGCTACCATACATGGTAATAATACCTTTTCCATATGGTGATAGTTAACATGTTAATTTATTGCTGAACTTATTGTGAATTTAAAGAGCTAAATGGTCAATTTGGATAAAGAATTACTTTCTTTTCGAAGAAAATTATTTTTCTGCCATTTTTATTATTTAACTTGATAAATTTATAAATGAGTCGTGCAATTTTAGATTCTTGACTCTTTATATCTCAATTACCACTATGCATATATATGAGGATATAGAGTTATTATTATACGCACACAAAAATCGTTTAAAAGGGAAGGAAATATAATTATAGTATTAATTCAAGTGTTATATATTTTGTAATTGAAAAATTATATTTTAAATTAACATTTTAATCAGTTTTGCTGTATTAAATAGAAGTGTAAGAAATATTAATTAAATATTAGAAGTTTCAGTTTATTACAAATATAGTCTAAAAGTTAACTCAGTTAATCTTTACGTTAATATCAAGCCCCACATAAGTTGGGTCAATCTTAATTAGCTTATATATGAAATTCTTAAAAAATTAATTGTTATGCTATAAATTAAAAGATAAATAATAAAAATAAAAATTTAAACGACTATATATCATCCTTCATAATTAAAATAAAAATTTAAATGACTATCATTCATCATTATGAAGAATGATTATATTTAAAACTTCAATTTATTAAATATTTCACTTATTAAAAATTTACACTATTTAAGATGAATAAATTCAATTTATGTGACCATTTTTAGTAGTAAAATTGATGATAAATTATATTTATAATAAATTAAAATTTTTGATATTTAATTAAAAATTTACTTACTTATAAACTAACATCATAAAATTATGAATCTAAACTTGTAAATATTTGACAAAGTTGTAAATACTATAGCTAGCGTAAGTTGACTTGATGACATGAAGAGCATGTCATGGCATTGTATTCATACGACAACGAAGATACTTAGAAAACTCATAGCCCAATAACAGAATCCGAGATTTTTAATGCAAAAGCCCAAGGAAAAGGTTGGTGGAGCTGGGCCTTTAATCTTCAAATGGTCAGAACTAAACGGCGTAGTTTAGTCGCAGGGACAACAATTGGGCAGGCGCAGCGCAGCCTTAACTGCTCCTAACGGGTTGACTAGCTCGTCACCCAACCTAATCTATCTTTATTATTTTTTTAAAATTAAAAATAACGTTATGAAAAAAAATTATCGCAATATTTTGCGATATAACATGCCTTGCGCATTTTTGTTGATTAGCTCCATAATAACAATCAGAGGCTCGTGTAAGATATACTTACACACAGACCTAGAGTTAATAAGACTGTTAGACATGTCAGGCTGTCGGATTGATTCCCTTCACGATAGACATGCTGATGTTCTATTTCAATGCTCTTACTTCAAGTTTTTCACTTTATTTTTTTTACTGTTTACATTTATAGCAAATGAGGTTCCTAATTTTAACTGCATCAAAATCATTTGTATGTTTTGCAGTTTCATAATTTCATCATTATATAGTTTTACTCGAACCATTGCATCATACAAATTTGGCTAATCATTCATATTCTTAATTATTCTATCTTTACTCATAACTTGAGTATGATTTAAGGGGTATATGTTTTATCAAGATGTATACTTGTATTCTGCAGGTATGCACAGCAGACAGACGCGGGGCAATTAAAAAGAAGCCTACTTCTTGAACCTCGTGGGACCATAATTGTGAAAACCGAATCTGCAAATTATCGTTGACGATGTAAAGTGCTCCCATGGAGCTGCAATAAGTGACCTAGAAAAAAGCCAACTCTTTTATTTCCAAGCACGTGGTATAGACTTGGAGACTCCAAGAAGGGCCCTTGTGCTTTCCTTTGGGGTGGAGGTAATAGAACGGTTGCCACATTCTCTTGTGAGGAAGGATGTTGAGAGGCATGTTAAAGGATTGTTGGGTTCCTCCTCTCAACACAAATGATGACCAGAGCATTGCTTGATACAGATTTGTTCAATATGAAAACAAGCTGCTTATAGCATTAAATCAAAACAAAGTTTGGAGAAAAGACATCTTTTGATTATCGCCATTTCAGCAGGGATTTTGCTGTTAGAAGAAAGAGTGTTGTAAAACTATTGTTATTCTAAGTTCAACAATAATGTTGTCAGGACATATAGGAATGTCAATTTTATACCCGGTTGAGCGGACTACGGGTCAAAATTGTCTAGCCGATTGATTCACGGGTTGAGGTCAAGTTGGGCGCGACCCGGCCCGTGGCCTGACCATAACGTCAAAAACGACGTTGTTTTTTAATGGCTCATTCAACCGTAGGCTTGAGACAGAGATGAGTCAAAAGCGACCTAACCAATTAATATCTCTAAGGATATAGTAAATTTATTTTTTTTTAAAATTTAAGTCGAAAAGTGAAGGAATAGTTTTTTAAATCAAGTTGGCTGTCAAACAATTGAGGCATTTGAAGCCACATTAATCGAGATATGCAACATTTTTATCTTTAAACTTTCACCTTATATATTTCAATTTTTATTTTAGTATCTTTTTTCTAAGACATCAGTGTGACATAATTTAAATTGGGATAATTGAAGAATTTGTGAGTAAAGAAGGCAATAGTGATAGGTGTCACTGGGTTAACTCAATTTTGGAAGTGGTTCTTGGTGAAAGAGCAAAGGTCAAACATCCTTGCATACAGAACCAATCTTTGGATTCTGTACACATGAAGTGGCCTTTGGTCCGATAGGTTAGTTCTAGTTGCATTTCTTCTTATATTTTCACTTTATTCCTGTTAAATAACTTGCTGCATTCAGAACAGGAAGATTAGAACTGGGTTAAGCTTAGTTGTTGATTGATTTATTTTAAAGGCACATACTCTTATTTGTGCGCCATATTGAAGAAATTCAGATTGAACACTCGGTAAGTTGATCATCTTTGGATCTATTAGCCATGTTGTTCTAATAAGTGGAATATATTAGCTTACCAAAAAGATTTCTGTTTAACAAGAAATGATCGGAAGTTACGAGAGATATCTTGACCGTGTCTAAGTAATCTAGTGCACCAAATTTGGTAACTTGTTAGAGCATATTGGTGAGATGCTTTTTTCATGAAAGTGGTGAAGACAAGGATTTCTCTTAAAAGTTTTTCTTCAGAGGCTCAAATTTCGGTTGGTTTCTTTATCATATTGATCTATGGGTTGAGCGAGTATGGACTATTTGGGCTTTCTGATTCTTTTTTGCTTCGAAGGGACTGTCTTACAATATGTCTGTTTCTACATTTTTGTACATAAAGGTATTGTGTTTAGAAGATTCAAACAAAAGGTTGCATCTGCCTAAACATGTCATAAGTTCAATATGTTGATTGGAAGTCTTTGTAAACAATCAAACGATGGAGATTGTGTAGTGCCAAAACCACGGTCAAGGTATAAGCAGAGTATTCAATAATTTATATTTATTTTTCCGCAAATAGTGAAAGTTTTGAAAGGACAATAAATGAGAAAATGTGAAAATATTTGATTTTGGTTTCATAACTTTAAACGAATTTTCCGAAGCCGAAATGAGCCCGAATCCACCGTTGTCTTCATAGGAACTGCACACCAAAACGCTGTGAACGTCTTTCTACAGTTTTATTAAAATGTAAGCTCTCTTGACGGGTTAGAGAATTTTTATGCTTACGAATGATATGAGTAACTATAGGAGACCTTAACCTTTATATATAGCTTCTATATCGGGCTTCCCCATCATAGGCCCGATATGGGTCTGATCAATACTGATCATAATCTATTTTTCACTCAAACTTTGACCTATTGATTTAAATTATTTATTGAGTCACTTTATTATTTTTATCGGGATCAAATTACGTAACTCAATCGATAAGTTATTGAAAAACTGAAAAATGTAATTAAATGTTATCCAACTTTATGGGAAAAGTAAAAAAGTCTAACATTCTCCCCCTTGGACAATACTTAATTACGATGTTGACTCAAGTTTAAAATAGTTTTAAAACTCGGTTAAGCTATGCAACTGTATTAGTCGACTAGGTTTAAAAACAAAACATTTGATCCAAAATAACGAAAGTCCATCATTCTGTCCTGCAAGCTTTTGACACCGAAAAGTATTAAATGCATGTGTCATGTGCGATACAAATTCAATATAATCACGCATATCTAATACCTTACTAACATGAATGAAAAAATGGAATGTGATAAATTAAGATGATACCTATTTGTTCTAAATTATAACATCTTCATTTGTAGGTCGTCTCGATTTCTCCAACTTTATGCTAAATTGTATATGCTAAACTGCATTAGAAAAATCCTCTTTTCTCTCATCGCATGCTAAACAGCATTACAAAAAACTTGTTTCCTCTCACCAAATGTTAAACTGCATTAGAGAAAACTTTTATGTTCTCTAATTAAATGCTAAACTGCATTAGAGAACCTTTATGAGATTAAAAATTTTATCCCCTATGTCATGTCAAACTTTATGGATATCTGTATAAAATTGTATGTGTCTAAAAAATATAGGCTCAAGGTCAATCTGTACATATACCCAATGACCTTTAAATGTTTAAGATCAACACAAATCTTAAGACTTTCATATGTATTATGACAATGTACGATAACAAGTATTACTGAGGATAAATGATGATCATCTTTATTAATGAACCACCATACTGTCATAATACGTCAAAATGTACAAATGTACATGGAGCAAACATAACAATCCATTAATTAACAGTATCTAAGGACTTCAAAACACTCATACTGTATACTTGTATAACAAACACAAGTGAAGTCTTTTAATTAAAGGATCGACTTACAATTCTTCTGTCCTTAAATGCTCCAAACTTTAATGCCACATTTTCGTATCAACACCTTTATGTTCAAATATTTGACCTCCTAATGCTAAGACCTTGTGATATTCTTTGTTGTTATTAAACAACACAA
>JANIPM010000001.1:37415377-37428937 GCA_027478405.1 Erythroxylum cassinoides
GACCTTTAGTTTATTGCTAGGAATGGGCTTTTTGAAAATCCCTATGTTTAGGCACACTCAAATCTAATAAAAAAAAGGACATATATGGAGGAGAAAATAAACTCTATTTTTCTATTTTTCTCTGTATCACAACACTCTATTTTTCTCTCTATTTTCTTCACAAACTCTGTATCACAACACTCTATTTTTCTCTCTATTTTCTTCAACTCACTCTCTTCATCGTGCAAACTCCTCACTTTATCCCTATTTATATATACATCTCTCATCAATGCAATAAAATTGTTACAAGTACCTAATTAAAATAATCATAAATTGCACAACCATTTATCTTCAAATTCCATGAACTATTCATATTTGTAACTCCATAAACCATTTATATTCCTAACTCATGAACCATTCATATTCTTAACTCCATAGGTTCATGAATCATGTTTAACTTCCAACATCCTCCTTTAAACATGATTTTGGACATACTATGAGCAGCAGTCTCAGCTTTTTGAAGACATCAATCTTGAGGGCTTTGGTAAAGATATCTACCACTTGATCTTCGGTCTTCACATACTTCACACAGATCTCCTTTCTCGAAATACAGTCTCTGATGAAGTGAAACCTTGTATCGAGGTGCTTGCTACGATCATAGAAAACTGGATTTTTAGATAAAGCAATAGCAGACTTGTTGTCCATATTAATCTCTATTGCTTCATCTTGCATAACTCCAATTTCATTAAGCAAATTCCTCAACCATATAACATGACAGACAGAGGAAGTAGCAGCAACATATTCAACCTCATAGGTTGAGAGAGTCACTATGGGTTGTTTTTTTGAACTCCATGGACACTAAACTAACTCCAAATAATATATCTGGTCTTATACAAGTCAAATATCTCAAACTGCCAATCAAACTTTTGAAATATGTTGGATCAATAAATTCACTCTCTTCATATCTTGATAACTTGATCCCTGTTTCCACCGGAATTGCTACAGATTTGGAATCACTCATTATGAACTTTTTTAAGATTTCCTTGGCATATCTTTGTTGAGAAATAAAGATCCCTTACTTCATTTGTTTCACCTCAATGCCAAGATAATATGACATCATTCCAATGTCTGTCATCTCAAATTCTCCAATCATGGCTTTCTTGAACTCGTTGAACATGCTTGGATTATTTCTTGTGAAAATCAAATCATCCACACACAAACAAACAAGTAATACATCACCATTTTTGTTTGATTTGAAGTAAAGAGCATGTTCATATGGGCATTTCACAAAACCATTTTTCTGGAAATAGTTATCAATTCGGCTATTCCACGCTCTCAAAGCCTGCTTCAATCTGTATAAGGCCTTATTCAATTTTAGAATCTTGTTTGCTTAGCCTTTTACATTGTAGCTAGGAGGTTGTTTCAAGTAAACTTCTTCCAATAAATACCCGTTCAAGAAAGCAGACTCGACATTCATCTGGAAAATTCTCCATCCATGTTGAGCAGCCAATGAGATAATTAATCTGATGGTCTCTAAGCAAGCTACAGGAACAAAAACTTCATCGTAACCAACACCTTGGCATTGGCTATAGCCTTTGGCCACAAGTCGAGCTTTATGCATTTTCATATCTCCATTAGCAATTCTTTTGGTCTTGAAAACCATTTGACCGATTTCTTTTTGTCCTTTGGGAAGAGCAGCAAGTTCCCAAATATTGTTTTTGTTAATGGCTTGAATTTCTTCATCCATTGCCCTCACCTACCTTTTGTCTTGACTAGCTTCTACAAAATCAATTGGTCCACTATCTGCAAAAAGACAAAATAAGGTGAGATTATTTATCACTTCAGTTTCATCATACAATTCCCTCAAATTCCTCAAGCCACAAGGCCTAATAGGACATTCTTTTGATGATGTAGATGATTCACTATAATGAGGAGATGCAGGCATCATATGTTCTTGATCTGCTTCAATATTTTCTCACATACTTTCTTCAACAAATGGAAAGAAAGCATAATCTTATTTTTGTGTATTCCAATCCCACATAGCTTCCTCGTAAAAAATGACATCTCTACTTACAACAAGTTTTCCATTTTTGGGATTATAAAGCTTGTATCCTTTCAAACTTGAATCATAGCCTATGAACACAAACTTTTCACTTTTGTCATCCAGCTTCGCCCGTCTTTGATCCGGGACATGAGCATAAGCAACACTCCCAAAGATTTTCAAGTGAGCAACACTTGGTTTCCATCCATTCCAGGCTTGTTGAGGAGTCATATTCTGCAAACATCTAGTAGGACTTCTATTAGAAAGATACACAACACAATCTACTGCTTCGGTCCAAAATTTCCTCGGCATTTGCTTACTTTTCAGCATACTTTGTGCCATGTTTAAGATCGATTGTGTTAGGATATCATAATTTATGGTAATGTTGACTTACCAGATTTAGTCCCTAAAACTCTATAATTAGTCCGATTCTTAGGGAATGTGTTTAGGGCCTTTTATATCTTTGTTTAGAGGAATGAATATGAATATACAGAAAACAGAATACCATTTTTTCCCGAATACCATGTTCTAACATGGTATCAGAGCAGTGTTAGAACCTTGGGGACTCAGTTTTAATCATCTTCGTCCCAAACCAATCTCGAATCCTAATCAGCCTCGATCCAGCAATAACCTGCAATAAACAACAGAAACCAATCCAACAGAAACCAATCCAACAGAAGCCAATCCAGATTTGTCAATACAATTGGCAAATCTGATGCGGAACAACAACCAAAACCAAAACCAATTCCTTCTGCCCAATTCCGATAATTTGTCTATTGGAATCAAACTCAACAGTGACAATTATCCGATATGGGCGCGATTAATGAAGATGGCAATTGGAGGCCGGGGCGGCCGATCACACATAACTGGGATCCCATCGCCTCCGGAAGAAACAGACCCCAAATTCGATCAATGGGAACAAGAAGATCAGAGCATGTTTATGTGGATGATTCAAAACATCGAGTCAAACCTTCTCAACAACGTCCTGCAATATCCAACGGCGAAGGCGTTGTGGGAGGGTCTTGCCACCACCTACGGCAGCGGAGGGGATCCGCTTCAACTTTTCGATTTACATCGGAGGGCGAATACTCAGAGACAGGGACACGAAAGCTTGGAGGATTTCTGGGCCAAACTCCAGGCGATTTGGATGGCCATTGACAGAAAACAACCCAATCCGATGAAATGTTCCGAAGATATCACTATCTTCAACAAGATCACCCAAGAACAACGTCTGTACCAATTTCTTACAGGTATAGATGAGAAATTTGATGTAATCCGAAGGGACATACTAAAACAGGACCCAAAGCCGACGGTGGAAGCAGCGTATGCCACCGTGAGGCGAGAAGCCGCTCGCCTCCAAATCCTGAGGACGGTGACCGGCGGCGAGGAATCTCCCAACTCAGAAACCCAGAAACCAGGATCTGGACTTATGGTGAAAAGGGAGAAAAGTGGGCGTGGATCTGGACGCTCAGAAGGCGTCGGCCGAACATATAACGGCAGTCACCGGCCATCATTGCGTGAGGACAATTCGGAGTTGGTCTGCGACCACTGTGGGAAGCCGAAACACACCATAGATCAATGTTTTGAGATCGTTGGCTACCCGGACTAGTGGGAAGGTGCCCAGAAAACCATCGGCGACCGAAGACAGGCGGCGAAGGGAGGCCACAAACGGGCAAACCTTGCCGTCAGCAACGGAGAAGAAGAGACAGCCGCCGCCGGCGTCATCGGAGGAGACACCATGGCGACGACAGTCGGAGTAAGCCGGGCAAACATCGCCGGCAACATAGGCGGAAGTGGGGCTAACGACGGCGCACAAGGTAGAGGGTTTGGGGGTAATGACCCAAACCCTAGGTTGAAGTCTTATATTAAAAGCACTTATGACAAATTACAGATGGGCCCCCAGATTATTGCACCTTGTGGATTACACTCTCAAACTAAACCTAATCAAACAATACAGTGGATTTTTGACTGTGGCGCTACAGACTCCATGACTTTTGACCCGGGTGACATTATTGATCCCATAACTCCAAGGCAGTCCCATATTCTGACTGCAAGTGGGGACAAGATCTCGGTTGAGAAAGAAGGCTCTGTTTCTATTTCTCCGACTTTAAAATTGAGAAACTGCCTTCTTGTTCCGTCTTTATCTTGCAAACTAGTGTCTGTGAGCCAATTGACGAAGGAATTGAATTGTGTGGTTCTCATATATCCTCATTTTTGCATCTTGCAGGACATTCATACGAAGGAGATCGTTGGGCGTGGTACTGAGCGTGGTGGGTTGTATTATGTGGATGAAGTAGAGAACCAGTCCAAGGCTCTTCTTTCACAGGGAACAGGAACCACACAACTCTGGCTTTGGCATCGGAGACTTGGTCACCCTTCACTTGGATATTTGAAGATGCTATTTCCTTCTTTTTTTCAGAACAATAATTTTTTGGATTTGTCATGTCAAACGTGCCTTGCTACCAAAAGTCATAGAACTTCATTCAAATCGAATAATACTCGAGTTGAGTCTGTTTTTTCGTTAGTACATTCAGATGTTTGGGGACCAGCCCCAGTGACTAATCAGAATCAATTTCGGTATTTTGTGTTGTTTATTGATGATTTTTCTCGCATGACATGGGTGTATTTTCTGCGACACAAATCAGAAGTGGTTAGTACGTTTGTGGCTTTCTTTAAGATGGTACAAACACAGTTTGATAAGAAAATCAGGGTACTCCGGTCAGATAATGGACGAGAGTATGTTAACCAGGACATGCATAATTTTTTCCAGCAGCAGGGTATTCTCCACCAGACCTCGTGCCCGAATACTCCTCAAAAAAACGAGGTATCAGAACGGAAAAATCGAACCATACTTGAGATGTCCCGTGCTTTACTCACTGAAGCAAATGTCCCGAAACATTTCTGGCCTGAAGCAGTCAGCACTGCAGTCTACTTAACCAACAGACTGCCAACCAAAATCCTGGCCCACAAGACACCGTTGACTGTCCTTCAAACTCAAACTACAGTCCCACCACATCTCACTTTACCACCACGGATCTTTGGATGTACGGTCTTCGTTCATATACCAAAGTCGGACCGCACCAAATTAGATGCTTGTGCAGAAAAGTGTGTCTTCATGGGATACGCACCCAGTCAGAAGGGGTACCGGTGCTACAATCCTGGTTCCAGACGGTTTCTTATCAGCATGGACTGCAATTTTGTAGAAACAGAGTATTTCTATTTATCCCAGCACAGTGATCAGGGGGAGACTCACAGTGACAGATCTCTGAGCTGGTTGAGTTATACTGATATGGTTGATCATACACCACCACCACTGTCTGCTCTTGAAGAACTCAGTACCATACCTACGCCTAACGATCCTCCTCCGAATGAGGTAACTGAACCTTCTCCTCTCCCTGTTGTTATTTATGATACTATTGATGTCCAAAATGCTCATGATACTGTGCCCGAGAATACAACAAACCTTAGGTACAACCTACCACAAAGAAGTACTAGAGGGATACCTCCGCAGAGATATTCACCTGATCATATATCCCGGACATCCAAATACCCTGTGGGAAATATGGTCAGGGGGAGTCTATCACATACAGCAAAGTCCTTTTTAAATACACTCTACAGAGAGGAGGTTCCCAGAACTGTACAGGAAGCCAAACAGAGTAAGGAGTGGCAGAGAGCTATGGAAGTCGAAATGGAAGCATTAGCAAAAAATGATACATGGGAGAAGTGCACATTACCTGAGGAAAAAAGACCGGTTGACTGTAGGTGGGTCTTCACAATTAAACATAAAGCTGATGGCTCAGTGGAAAGATACAAGGCCCGACTGGTCGCGAAAGGATACACTCAGACGTTTGGAATTGACTACTCTGAAACCTTCTCACCAGTGGCGAAACTTGATACGATTCGAGTACTGTTATCAGTAGCAGCAAATAAGGATTGGCCACTTCATCAGTTCGACGTAAAAAATGCCTTCCTACATGGAGATTTGAATGAGGAGGTCTACATGGAACCCCCACCAGGGTTCACAGAATTTTTTGGGCAAAATGAGGTATGCAGACTTCGAAAGGCTCTGTACGGACTCAAACAATCACCACGGGCATGGTTTGGCAGATTCACAGTGGCTATGCAGCGCCATGGATACGTGCAAAGCCACTCTGATCACACCCTATTCCTGAAGAAACGGGGAAATTTGATCACGTGCCTGATAATCTACGTTGATGATATGATTATAACAGGCAGTGATAGGGATGAGATGGAAAACCTTAAGGAGAATCTGTTCAGAGAATTTGAAATGAAAGACCTTGGAGGATTGAAGTATTTCTTAGGCATTGAAGTCCTTCGATCAAAGAAAGGAATTTTCATATCACAAAAAAAGTACATCCTCGACCTATTGGCAGAAACTGGGTTAGTTGATTGCAAACCCGTAGAAACCCCGATGCAGGTAAACCACAAACTCAGGATAGAAGAGAATGGGAACGAACAGATAAGGAACGGTATCAACGCTTGGTAGGGAAGCTGATCTATTTGTCTCACACACGACCGGACATTGCCTATTCAGTAGGTATTGTGAGTCAGTTCATGCACCAGCCACAGAAAGAACACATGGAAGCAGTCATACGCATTATTCGGTATCTTAAGGGTACCATAGGGACAGGAATTATGTTTGGGAGACATGGCCATCTCAACATTGAGGCGTACACAGACGCCGATTGGGCAGGAAATCCGAATGACCGGAGATCCACATCTGGATTTATCACACTTGTTGGTGGAAATGTGGTAACCTGGAGAAGCAAAAAGCAAAAGGTTGTGGCGCTTTCTAGTGCCGAAGCCGAATTCAGGGGAATAGCAAAAGGAGTCACAGAGCTTATTTGGCTCAGGAAATTGATGGCAGAAATTGGCACGGAACAAAAGGGACCAAGTCTGCTGAGATGTGACAACAAAGCTGCGATCAGCATCTCAGAGAACCCGGTACAGCACGACAGAACGAAGCACGTGGAGGTTGATCGACATTTCATTAAAGAGAAGTTGGAGGATGGCACTATCTCCATTCCCTTTGTAAAGTCCGAAGATCAACTAGCAGACATACTCACAAAGGCCGTTACAAGTCAGATACTCCAAACCATGTTGGGCAAGCTAAGCATTGGGGATTCCATCACTTAGCTTGAGGGGAAGTGTTAGGATATCATAATTTATGGTAATGTTGACTTACCAGATTTAGTCCCTAAAACTCTGTAATTAGTCTGATTCTTAGGGATTGTGTTTAGGGCCTTTTATATGTATATACAGAAAACAGAATATGATGAAATACAAAAGTATTTTTTCCCGAATACCATGTTCTAACAGGATCCAGTTAAACGCACAGTTCTTGTCAAATTCTGTAATCAAAAAGAAAAAGAACAAGCTTCGTCTTCTACAACAATGTGCTTAAATAGGTAAAAGCAAAGTTACACGCAAGGGTTGCCAAATGAAAATTCCTTTAGGCCACACTAGTGGAAATCCACCTTCAGAATTACATGAGCTCATCAATGACCAGGAAATGCTCAAAGTTCAGTATACCCCCACTATAATACAGACAATATCCCACCTTTTTGGAAGGCAGCTACTTTATTTTGCTTTTTCAATTGCTGTAGTGCACTTCGTATTGATCCCATCTCCAGATTTATCCACACCCACCTTCCAAAACCAACCTCTCATTTCTCTATCCTTGCATCTATACAACTATTCATGACTAACTACCTAAGAATAGTATCTGAAAGTATCATCTGATTTAATCTAGTTAATGGTTTAGCAACCTGAGAAAATCAGAACTCCTCAAATATGGAATTGCTTGCAGGAAATTGTGCTTGACAATGATACAGTTTTTGCTGAAGTCAGGAAGTTCCACCAATTCAGAGTTATTGCCAATTGTGATTAAAGGCACTTTCCTGATGACTTCCAGATTCTTCCTTCAAGTGATATCACCATAACCGTAACATCGTCGTGATACTTTCTGCGATCACCGTAGGGGATGTCCAGCAATTCATGGAAATCCATTCCTGCAGACAAGCAGCAGATGTTATATATCAACAACCAAAACAAATACAAGATGACCATAAATGAATAACTAAATTGTAGAAGGAAGTGGACAAGCATAAACAGAATGGAATCTAGAAATCTTAGCTAAAGCCATAGGCTGCAACCAATTCTTAATTGTTCTACAATCAAACTGAAGATATAGCTCAAACCCCAGTAGAAAAACAAAAAAAGGAGCCAAATATGCCAAGAGCAAAATTATTTGAGAGCTACAAATGTGGAAACAGTAACTTTTTGATAGGTAATTACTCGACAAACCATCTTACGACAATTTGGCAATGAAAACCACATTTTATTCAGCATGTGAAAGGTGTAAAACTAGATCTTCAGAAAATGTACCTTGTCTTTTGCATAGTAAACAAGCAAACAAATAAAGGGTGCATTAAAGCATCCCGAGTGTCACCAGGATTTGATTTTTCATTTGGCAAGCATTCTACAACTTCCTACAAGGACTACTGAACCTGAGAGGGCGTGCAAATTAAGAAGTTGACAGAACCTTATAGAAGAGTAAGCATTACCAGCTTTCTTGGCTGCACGAGAAAGAAGCTCCTTTATCAGGTTTTGGGCAGGGTCTCCATCTGGAAATTGCTCCATGAATTTCTCTACATGAGAGACCACTTCCTGATTTGTCAGATACTGATATAACCCATCAGATGAAAGGACCAAAAACTGATCTCTTGGACACAATCGATAATGACAAAGAGAAGGTGAGCAGCTTATGTATGGCGCAGTTCCGATGTATTCAGTCTTGAACATCTCCAGCAGCATATCATTCCATTTAGGCTGCAAAATCATGTATAGTGGATTACATAAGTCATTATGTGTTGAAATATACATTACAGGTAGTGTAGGAGACGTCTTTTATGTTTGCTCTCTCTTGAAGTAATCTTAAAAATTCTCATTGCTTAACTTTGGATTCACCCCTGACCAACCATCAACTGAAAAGTTAATATCCCGTCGTTCTCTCTTTGAAAAAAGCTGCGCTTCTTGTTCTCTTAGTGCTTGAAACAATTTTTTTATCCTCCATATTTATTATATCTCTAGAGTCAATATTTTATAAGAGAAATTTCTGAACTTAATTACTTGTTGCTGTTATCTTCAGTTTTCTGTGAGGTCTATCTTTTTTACTTCATGGTTCCTGATGAATATACCCATCTTTAGAACTCTCATACAGGGGGACTATGTGCAAGTGTCTGTGTTTTCTCTGCCTCGAGGAAAATTCTAATTCGGTTTAGTTAAAAAGCATTCCTTTGCAACAATGTTTGAGCAGAACTGTTGCAGACCATGCCTCTAGCATGTTACTGATCAGTGAAAAATACTGAAGAATATAGTGATGGAATGAAGATTGAGATATAATGGCTAACATTTTGATTCGGTTCACAAACAGAATAAGAATAAGAATCTATGCCAACTTCAGCAGGAACATTACAGGCAAAACCAGATTATAGTACACTGTGCATTTCACGTGAAACAAACATGTTTCCGTTATTCTTTACCCTTTCAAAGTAAAAGAAACATACAACAGGTTAAAATTAAGAACCTGTTTCAGAAATCCTGCCCCAAATGCTCTGGTGACCTTCAGACGGCCTTTCACCCTATTATTTACAATACATTGGCTGTCATCAGGATGTTCATTCTTGATTCTTATGATTTCCTGCAAAATTTAAGTCAAGAGTTGGATATATCCCAGTAAGTTCCTCGTCAATACATCTCATTTCAAGACAGTAGAAATTATTAAGAACTTAAGTATTACTTCTTCGATGCTTGTGCTATGTTCTGTGGAGAGCTGTAAAGCAGTTAACTTCATTGCCTGAGCTGGACCCTCTACCGTCCCCTCCATGCTTGATCCGTTATCACTGACACTAGAACCCACCCCCTGAGGCTCATATTGAGCCACAATGGCCCTGCTATCTCCAACGTTCATAACATAAACATGCTCATCTCGCACCAGCACAACCAACAAACATGAACCCATTAATGCCAACTCTGGATTAGTATCAAGTACCTTATCTGTCATATCCAGGTATCCAAATTCAGTCACTTCTAAAGCCCTCAACAATGCCCTTAAAATCAATTGATGATGTTCAGGTCCCACCTTCCTCTTCCTGTTCAGAACTCTCTTTTCCACTCTATTAGTCTCCACCTTTTCCACTTTCCCTTCTAATCAGAATTTCCACGGAAACAACTTCCTCTCCCTGTGCCGGCTAAACCCTTGCTTCAGTTTCAACAATGACCATCTTCTGCTGACCGCAGTCCCAGCATTCCCTAAACTAATGGCTTCATCAACCGAAAGGGAAAATCTTTCGGAACCAGAAAGGTCAAAGCCATCTTCTACATCAACCTCGGCGAGAAACTCCCATAGCCGTCTTCTCTGTCTATTCCTTGTCTCTTCTGCCTGAAGCATGACCCTTTTCGCTCGCTCCTGACGCATCATACTACCCTCAGTTCCACAAAGTAAACCATTCCCACCATTCCTAGGTCCTATGTCCACTGATGGGAACGACACATTTACAAGTTGATCACCATTCTCTTCATTCGAATCAGTTCCACTAACACCTTCAACACATGGTTTCGCCTGACTCTCACTGTTACTCTCCTCTCCATCCTGTTCAACGTCCCAAAACAAGCCCTGAAGCTCATTAAACACGGCGCTATAGAGATTATGCATCAAGAACTCAGGCGCATCTGGACCGTTGAAGCCATCATAAATCCCAACAAACAACCATCCGTGCTCCTCCGATACAACCACATGTACTCGATCCTCTCCCGCCTTCCCAAGCGCCCACTGCACGTTACCCTCGTCAATACTCCCCCTCTTTTCTCCGATATCCTGACCCGCTCTTCTGTTCAACACTGGCACAACCCACGGTTGATTCTTCTTCTTCTCCGACAAATTTCCATATATCGCCTTCTTAATCTCCATAATTCTGCCTTTTCTCTTCTTCTTCACATAAAACCCTCCCAGCGGCGCTGACAAGTGCACGTGACCGCCGTGTTCGGCATCGAGCGGGTCGGACAATGCAATAGGACCCGAAAGGAAGAACCCCTCGTTGCCTCGCGGCACTGGTTGCAACGGCAAAGCACAAAACGTCCGTGTACAGCCAATCCCATTGACATTCACAATACCAGTATTAGTACTAGTAGTAGTGGCTACAAAGTCTTTAGTGTCAGTGGCGTCGTCGTGAATACCGTCGAACTGGAGCACCGTTCTGGGAGTACAAGAGTTGGCACTAACGGACGCGCCGGAGATGGATTTGAACCCGGTCTCTGAGCGAACTCCAGGCCGGGTAGGGGAGAAACAGAAGGACTGCGTAGGGGACACGAAGCGATCGGATGGAGTTGGAGAAAGGAAGCGGTTAGAGGATCGGACGTAGCGAAAGGAGTGACCTAGGGTTTCATCCAACGGCTCAGTGGCCTCCGGCGAATGACGTGTGTTGCTGTTCGAGGGATTGATGCAGGAGAAGAGGGAGGAGAGTCCACTTCCCATGTGTCACATTTGCCTCCGCCACCTTCTGTTTGACTGCCGATATTATGAGAGAAAATGTAAACTTCGGAAACTATTAAACAAAAGGACCATGAAGCCGAAGACGTAACAGGATGTTACGTGTCACGTTTACCTCCGCCACGTTCTGTTTGACTGCCGAGATTAAATTTTGTGGGTTGCGGATGCGGTCCTCATTTCTGTCACGTGACAATATCTGGGCGGCTTGTTCACGAGGAATGATCTTTGTCTAATTTTATGGTGTCTTATTGTGTTCAATAAATTTCAGTCATTTATTTTTTCAGGATTCGTATTTATTTATGCGAGATCTACGCAGGATCCATATAAATAAATGATTGAGATTTACTGGATACAATAAAATACCATAAAACTGGACAGAAGATCTGAACGGCTTATTAAGCTAGAAACTTGATATTTGGATGAAACAGGGGCAAAAGGGTCTTATTCGTATTGACCATAGAAAGGTGTTTTTGTCCTCCTAATTATAAAATCATATTTTAATTATAAACAGGATTTTTAAAAATATTTAATTTTAAATAATCTTATAAACAAAAGCGACACCTACATTTTCAGCCTTTGGATTTTAATAAATCTACAAGAATGCCTGCCCCTCCCACTCCTACTCCTGGGTCAAGTAAGTATCTAAAAGACTCCGACAAAGTTTATTTTGAAAAAAAATTTATATCTGTCGTGTCTGTAAGTATCGCTGGAAGTCAAAGGGTGTGTTTTCGGATAAGATTTTCTATCTAATATTATTCTGTCTTATAAAATTTCAGTCATACGAAGATCTATATAGGATATACATAAAACTTATATAAATAAATAATTAAAATTTATTAAAAATAATAAAATAACGTAATATTATATAGAAGACGTGAACTCGTATTCCTCGTGAAGATTTGAGGAACTAATAAGCGTCAAGTCGCATATCTCGAAGCTCTCTAGAAACTATCCCTTACCCAAAAACAAAAAAAAACAAACACCTGAGAAGTCCGAGACTTTTGTACGTAGCTGGAGAATACACATACGTCAAACCCCAAAGGAAGATGGGTCATGAAAAAGCTGCATCCTCCAACTCCAAGTGAAGTGGCACCGAAATTGACATTTCCGGTCGAATGAAGGCACTGAAAAAAGTAGCTTGGAGTCTTTGACAATGCTATTCTGTGACCTCTCAACCTCCAAATTGAGACCTATCATTACTTTACTCCCCACCACACCTCAATTTTAGACATGGCATGGGAAAGAGGGCAAAGTGGGTAACCGACCCACAATAAATGCACAAGGTTTGACCATGGAGATCCTTATCTATTTTTGTGGTACAGGTTTACTGACAATATAGGTCATTAACCGGATTATCTATCTAGTTCTACAATATAGGTCATTAACCGGATTATCTATCTAGTTCTACTCTGTCTAACTCTGTTCATGGATGACTTTTCTATTTATGGATTGACGTTTGGTTCTTGTTTATCTAATCTTTTCAAAGTTTTAAGCAGGTGCAAAGAGGTTGATCTAGTGCTAAATTGAGAGAAGTGTCATTTTATGGTACAAGAAGGAATAATCCTAGGTCACTTAATCTCCAATCGTAGAATAAAAGTGGATAAGGCTAAAATTGAAGTGATAGCGAATTTACCTCCACCGATTTCAGTCAAGGAGATCAGAAGTTTCCTAGGACATGTAGACTTTTACAGGCACTTCATTAAGGATTTTTAAGGGAAAAAAATGTTGTCGTTTTATTTATTAAAATGGACAGTTTTGCTAGTGTTCCAATTTTGATAGCTTTATGAGCCAAGCCGTTGCCATCAGTGAAACACATAATTTTTGATGGCTTATTTTCTTTTGCTTCCAACAAAGTATAATACTGGTCGGGTCGGCCTTGTTGGGCCCAGATCCAGTCAAAACGACCCGCGGGCCGATCGGTCGATTCTTCAGAGATCAGTCCCAAATCCAGCCCACGCCCTCCTTGGCC
>JANIPM010000001.1:37527652-37537750 GCA_027478405.1 Erythroxylum cassinoides
ATCAACAAATGAAATCTGTAGGTAAAGTTATTGTTTACGTAATTAACACAAACACGTGTACAGATACTGTACTTATAATTTGCCTCTTTTTTTTTCTTGATAAATAAATTTGTATTACATAGGAAAAAAATGTACAAGGTCAAACGGGGCATACCCCGAGCAACAAACAAAAGGAGCCACAAGCTCAAGACAAAACCCACTAAAGCAATAAAAGGAGGCCTGGAAAGCCATCCTACACACGGAATAGAGCTCTTATCGTCGACGCGGCGCTAAGGCCATTCACCCTAGAAAAACGCGATGAACAGACCAAGGACAGGGGCCATCGCAAGCATCAGGAATAGAGCTCCGGTAAGAGCTGGCAAGCAGAAGATATCAGACAACTCAAAAATCAATAAGCTCAACTGGGTACAGGCGATACAGAATTTTATAGACATGGATTTTAATCTTTGCAACAACATCAGTACGAGCAACGGTAGCGAAATCCAAAGCAACAGCATTCCGAGTTTGCCAGAGGAGGTATAAAGAATTGACAAAAGCAAGCTTAGCTGCCTTGCATCGGAGGAGAGAGCCACAATGATTGATACGCAACCAACGAACGGAGCTCCGGAGGGTCGTCATAGCCCGTGGCATGCGGAGCCAAACTCGGATAGAGTCCCAGACTGCTTTAGTGAAAGGACAAGAGAAGAACAAATGCTCAGAGGTGGGTAGCGGTAAGGTCTAATGTTAACTGGTGTTGAGTTGGGTTGCAAGTGTATATGATGGTCATGAGAACGATTGGGTGGATGGCCTTTTGGTAAGTCGAAAACAGTTTGAAAATGGCTAAGAAGTGAGTATAGGTCAGGGAAAAGATTTAGAGGAAGAGTGAAATCAGTAGAAAGGGCAGTAGGTTGGGAGTTTGTAGCGAAAAACTGAATTTCATAAAAAGATTCAACAGAGTCTGTGTGAACCGTACGATTGAGTTGATTGTAAGAAGAAATGGAAGGACGAATTTTGGATTCTCCGACTAGCGAAATGTAATTTTGTATCATAGGAATATAATAGTCTGATAAAATTGGACTAAGTGTCCGCAACCATTGAATTCCTAAAATCACATCAGCCCATAGGAAGAGTATAAAATGGAGTGGCGTATAAGTTTGATTTTTTACTTTTTTTTGCTACAACAGAAAGAAAATAAAAAACAAACAAATGACACCCTAGCTAACGCAGGTTCTGCAGTACTTGACGCCTTGCTGATCTCGATGAAATAATTCCACGACCATCATCGAAGGCTCTTGAAGCATATAAAAGCCTGGACTAGACATCACTACGTGTATGAGTTTGAATTGTTAAGTCCATATTAAGACACATACCCATACAAGTAATGTGAGCCCCATTTGCGCCCATAACAGAAAATTTTGAGGTATCAAACACTTGCAGATTTAGAAAATGAACTAAACTAGGTTGAAAAATATTGAGTCCACTAAAACTGATAAAGAATGGCCAGAAATTTTACCCGTTATATGTGAAAAGTGGAAAATCCTGATAAGACCATTTGAAATATGGAAATGCGTCATATTTGGAGAAACATCAGAAGGGTAGTAATTCGGAGAAGAGAATGTTGTGTTCATCAGTAGAGAATGGGATATCAGAAGTAGTATCCAAAGATTCCGGTGGGGATCTTCAAGTAAGATCAACAGAAATTGGTTGTTTTTGCATTTGTGACCAGGGCCAAATTTTTCATGGCAATTGAAGCATAAACCTTTGCCATGACACTCTTGCATTTCTGTAGGTGATAGCCACCTTATAGGCGTATGTGGTTGAGAAGGATTAGGTAAAAGGGGTGGTTTGGGTATAGGTGGTAATGGTTTTGGAGTATAACCCACAGGCTTAGTGTCTCAGAATTTTGATTCAATGAGTTTGGCCATATCTATTGCTTGAGCTAGATTAAGGGGTTTTACAATGACGATTTCTTTATAGATTTTGGGTTTCAAACTTGAAAAGAAACATTGTAAAATGGATTCAGTAGGCAAACCTACAACTCTATTACAAAGGTGTGCAAAGGAGATTTGATAGTCATGAACATAACCCATTTGTCGTAGTTTGAAAAGAGTCCCTTGAGGATTTTCATATTGTGAAGAGAAACATGATCTCTTGAACGAGGAAATGGAGGATTAAGCTGAAAGAAATTTACCAAGGATGACAACGATGTTGCAATAAGATTGGAATTTTGCTGGTCAGATTTTTCCAACAGAGTTGTTTGATGTGAATCCAACTACAAACGCATTGATTTTAATAAGAGAAGCCATAGCATCATCAACAACATGTTGGGGTTTGGGAGGCATGATGAACGTCAATGAAAGTATTAAATAATATGAAGCAGTGAAAATATATCCGTAATTTGAGAGAGGATACTCTCATCTCATCCGCTGCCGTTTTATCTCCACCAGCTGCATCTGCTGACGTTTTACCTTCTCCATTTGTATCAGTAGCTGTCAGGCAGTCTGGCCTAAACCAGATCATCCTCCTTACTACGTTTTGTCCAGAAAGAAATAGTCACGTTATATATATATGTATAAAAACTTTTACAAGTATCTTTGGCTGCATTATACAAGAGCGGTCAATTACCCTAACAATTGATGAAAAAAATGAAACTAGCAAGTCCTAAATATACAGTACAAAACTGATGAGGTAACTGAAATAAATGAGTTGGTGGTATTTTTAAAACTTAAGTCTATGTGCAGTCAGCAGATGTAGATTTTGTCAAAGTCCTGACCTGTGTTCAGTATCAAAACTGACCAGCCCGGATGTCTCTATCAAGGCGATCTGCATTAAGGGTTCCTGGAAGCTCCCGAAAGTCTTCGTTGAATATAGAGTAAGCACTGGATTAAATAACACCGATTATTAAACACTAATTCACATTCTCCAACATAAATTCTTGGTGTAACTTCAATTCAACGAAGGAAAATGGATACATGAACAGAAGCATAGACAAAGTTGCTTAATCAGGAGCTGTAAACGAATAATTAGTACAATACAACAAAAAGTTACCAGCTTCCATTGACAACCAATGATTTTACAGAAAAAGAAAAAGCTACATGGTTTTCCTGCCATTTATTATATTTTAAAAACTTTCAAATACCACTTTCAAGTTCCCAATAATAGTCACACAACCCCCTATTATATTATTCTAATGAACTCCCTAATCTTGGCTATGAATTTAACTGATCACACCAAAAGAATATGAGAAAGGGACATTTTCCATGAGATTCACGTCTTGATTATAGAATCTAATCTTTTTACTGAATTTAAACAATAAAAGAAAATGAACATCATCTTTTACGCTTATAATACAATACATATCATACATCTACACACACATTACCTGAGTTCACCAGCTCGCCGTCGTCCAAGATTTAGGAAGATGATACAAAAGCCTGTCCCAATTATCTGAAATCATTTAACAACCAGAGATCAAGACGCGGAATTAGTCAGGAAGCAAACACAAGATATTTTTTCATATTAACAAGACAATGATCGAGGTTTTTCGTCAGCATCACGCAAGATTTTTCTTCATCCTATCTTGTTCAATTAAAACAATTTCAGGAGATACACGTCCCACTACCAATTTATGATCCCACCAAAGTACAATTCGTGAAAAGCAGCTTGTTTATGGTATTATGACAGTTGCATTTGGAAATCCTAAACTTCTGATACAACATCAAAATGAATGATAATTTACTTCTTATGAGGTAGGCAGACAAATTATAATTATAACTTCAAAGGATTGCTTTAATTTATGTGAATCTTTTTACCTATTTTGCAAGGTAAACACGTTAGAACAGGCCACAATCTAATCCATTAAGAAAGTTCTTTAGTACAAAAAAAAAAAAAGATAAATCAGCTGAACCAACTACAAAATTTAGGCTTGTCACTGAAACTGCTAAATAAAAGCTAAGAAACTCAGCTTGAGTCTGTTTGACTCACGCACTGCATTTGAACCCAACTTCAACCCTAGAAATCCCAAGGAAAGGAAAGGAAAAGGAACGAAAAAATTAAAACAATCAATAAACCAAAAGAAAATGAAATAAAATGAAATTGTTACAATAGTGTAATTATTGCAAACACCAGCTTGTTATTTGAGCACTTAAAAGTAAATGAAAGGAAACGAAAAGCAGAATTAACAGTGCATATTAGAGGAACTTTTAACACCAGATCAAGATTACTTATTGGACGTTGGGCAGTCTAAATTACGATGGGAAAAGTAGGCAAGTAAGCAATAACAAGTTAACAACAACTGAAATGAGATTGCTTCACTATGCTACAAAAGGAACCACAAATATGCATTGTAAACATAGCAGTTAAAACCTAAGAAAACCCACAGATAAAAGCAACTTACATATAGAGGTCCAAGATCCCATCTGCTGGCAAATGGTGCCAAAATGAACCATAAAATTATTACAGCCCACATCTTGAGAGAGAGGGAGAAAAGTGCCATCAAAAAGATATCTATGAATGAAACAGTAAACAAGAATCAATCAGCAGAAGACAATTTAAAGTGATGCACCATAAGCTAGGTGCTTACCTGGAAGCTTCAACTTTTCATGGAGAAAAATGTAAAGCCTCCTCTTCCACCGACTCGTTGACTCTGGCAACTGAAATTTCTGAAGAGTAAAAAATTTAGAACAAATTATAAAAGACATGATTTCTCATTTACAAAGCATTTAAAATCAGTTCAACAACATTGATTATTTGGGTTTACCAGATCATCATCTTCAAAATCAAATCCATCGCGGAGATGTTTAGCCGGTGGCTTTGGTTTGACAGCAACCATCAGGGAATCTACACGATAAACCAAAAATCCCTTGATTCTAGAAGTAACACATCAGGTCTAGTGTAATACATTTTGCAGGGGTGAAGCACATATCATTGTCCAAATAAAATATTAATTGAATAATATCGGAAAATTAGGACATACATCATTTATCTTAAGGATTTCTCTTCAGTGGTATTAAAATATCAATACTGTTTCTCAGATGTAACCTCAAGAGATTCAACTACAGAACTATAAATCTTCAACAATACACTATTAAACTACTGTGAGTTTCATGATGAAAGCAATTAACTTCTAAGTATCAAAAGCTCTGTTTTGTAATTAGTTTAAATTGAATTATTTCATCAGCTTTAAGAATCGCACATCAGTCATGATATAAACAATTCAACCATTTATCAAGAATCTTAATTAACCGTGAATAACATCGCCAAACCTTCAAAGAGATGAAGATTGCAAAATAAGAAGCTTATGGTGAATATAAATGGTTATCGAAGGCAGCAACCATAAATATTGAAGTATTATATAAGCATTATTGTGAGGAGAATTCGGCATGAAAGGAGTAGCTGTTTTGTTGTTTACAACAGACAATAACATACAAAAGTTAAAGATGGACGAAGAGAGATATACACAAGAAAGCCACTATATGTTGTAGAGATCTTAAACTCCTTCAAAATGACATAGATCATAACATATTTATGAAGGTACAAATCACATAACAACATTTCCATGCCCCAACTTAGCACCAGTCAAACATTGGGCATCATATCTAACATCCCAAGTTCATTTGGTTGCCCAGTAAACTTTAAACAAGTTGGCACAACACTATTGTGACAGGCCATTACAGCCCTATTGTACTATGCTAAGTCTAAACAACATCAAAGATAAACATCCTCATTGCGGTTTGACATGAGCTCTCCCCTTGAACCTTGTTATACAGTGTACATATTTTGGTAGTTCTTCAAGCTAATTAAGATTTTAATTATCACTTTGAATAAAATACTTGCACAATCACTACCGGATTTCAAATTCAGGCGTTCACAGGATACAGTATGTATTTCCATGTAGTTTCAGCAAGCAGGAAGGAAAAACAAACAAAAATCATGTAAGCGTTCAAGAGAAATTTACATGAAAATAATTCTAGACATACTTATATGTATATATAAATATATACATACACTTGTTGCAAAAGGAAGAAGATAGGTAAAAGTAGCACTTGAGCTAATATTATAGGAAAGAGCTATACCCCCAGCATTGAGTTGGAGGTGCACATCATCGTCATCTCTGCTATCACATAATACATTACCATGCCATATAAGCCTCAAATTATTAATTGGTAGATGAGTACTTTCCGAAACCAACTTTCTCAAATCACGCACCTGAGTAGAATGATTTAAAAAGCCATCTTAATACCCTAACAAAAATCATTTTTACTATTTTCTAGTCAGGAGTATGAAACTAAAATTTTCTAATTGCAATTTGAATTCAATCCACATGACCCTTACTCCGGTGCAACATCCAGGCATAGAACAAAATTGAATCCCTCCAGATATATTGCCACAACTTGTCACAGCTGAAAAGAATGAGACAGCAATGCCCACAACTCATAATCAATTCTAACCACTTGATCGATTAAGAACATTTTGGGCAAGCAAGAATTTCCTAACCAAGCCCATCCCCATAATCGGAAAAACATTCGTGGATACTCCTTACCCTCTTCCCATCTAAACAAAAGTTCAACACACATAGGTAATACCATTGAAGTTGACCACAATCCTAAGTCCAAATCACTGTCAACAACTGAATTAACGATATCTACAACAAATTCAATGAAAACAGCGATTACCTTGATGTTGCAGGGTACAAGGAGGCGAGATGGAGGAGAAGGGCCAATAGCTTTGAGGGTGATTTCTACCATTTTCTCTTCTTCGCTTCTTTTCCTTCTTTCTTCATCGTTGCTGTAACTCTTCTCATCTTCCTCGATCTCCGTCATGACTTTGATCGCCGGGTTTTGGATGTGAAATTTGATCTTCCGGGAGTATTAAATCATATCTTTATTTTTCCCAAGGCTGCGGACGAGTCTAGCCTCTAGAGGTTGCGGATAAGTTGAATTAGGATTTTAAAATTAACAACATTTCAATTTCTTATTTTGTTTAAATGATCTAATTAGCTTCAGTTTGGATAGAAAATGTTTTATATATTTTTTTAAAGAGGAAGTACCTCAGTCCTAACTAAATGCATCAGTTTGGCCTAATTTGATTTAGTTAAAAATTAACATACCAAATTCAGTTTAATTGAGTTCTGAATTTAGATATTTAAATTTAAAATATATTTGAATTTAAATTTAATAAAATTTAAAATTGACTATTTATGATAAATTAGTCCAAATTGATGTAATTTAAATTTAATAAATAACTTAAATTTGATTAGGTTTAAATTCAAACTCAAATATTTAAAATCAAAATTAAAAAAATTCCAAACTTTGACTCAAAAGTCTTTAAGGAATCTTAGACTTCCTGACCAAATATTAACCTTAGTCTTACATACTGCAATTCCAAGTCCTAAATAGTAAACATCAAGTCTAAGAAACTCACACATTGGGTATGTAGAACCAAAATTTTATTGAATACCAACAGATGATGAATTTGATGTTCAGAGTTCAGTACCCAAAGATAATGAGTCCAGATCTTTTGTCCAATTTTATGGTGTCTTATTGTGTTCAGTGAATCTCAGCCATTTATTTATGTGGGTCTCGCGTGAGTCTTGCATAAATAAATGCGAATCCCGCAGAAATAAATGACTAAGATTTACTAGACACAATAAAACATCATAAAATTAGATGGAAGAACTTGTCTCAAAGTTAATTGATACTCTCGGAGCTTCTGCGAATAAGGGTCTTGAAAAGATCATCCATTGCTCTAATGGAAGACCCTTTTTGCTCTCCCTCGTCGCTAATAGCTTCCCTAATCTGTTTCTCCATTTCAACTGCATTTTTCTTCATGTGAAGTCCTTTTGATGAATTCTTGTCCATAGCTAACTCTATAGACTCTTTCACTTGCTTTGCAGAGATATGGCCTTCAATTCCTCTGGTCAACTCCACGCTAACACCCATTTCCTCCACCAGCATCTTGGAATTGTATGCCTGTTCGGCTGCCATTGGCCATCCGATGATTGGTACACCTTGGCTCAAGCTCTCCATTACAGAGTTCCACCCGCAATGGCTTAGAAAGACTCCTGTTGACTTATGACACAAAATGTCCAACTGGGATGCCCAGTTTTTCACCAGCAAGCCTCTTTTTGTATTGCTCATTCGTTGTTCAAATCCATCAGGCAACCATTCCGCTTTGAATTCGCCTCGTCTGTCGAATCCTATAGGTGCCCTTATCACCCAAATGAAAGGCTTCCCTGCCTCTTCCAGGCCTGTGGCTAGTTCCATCATTTGAGAAGCAGTGATTGTGTTCTGTGAACCGAATGATATGTAAAGGACCGAACCTGGACTCTGTAAGTCGAGCCACTTGAGGCATTTTTCCAGCGAAATTCCAGGTTGCTTACCTGAATGACTTGCGCTGCTTAAGCTGGAACCCGTAGACGACGATCTCTTCAGCAATCGTGTCGGGAAAAGAGGACCAATAGGCCAAACAGGGACCTTGATGTAGTTCCTCAACCATTCCACTGATAGAGGCTCGATTTCTTCCACTGTATTGCAAAGCCAACCAAATGATTTCATGGAAAGTGAAAGCTGTGGCTGCAGAAACTTAGACCAAGAGTCAGTACCGTCGGCTTTTCTGATAAATTGGTGCAACTGAGTGGTGTGGAAACGGTATTCATCTGGAAATCCGGGAACTGAGAAGTCGTAGGAATCGGCAACTCGACGATGAGGAAGATTCAACCACACAGACAGATCTGCCAACATGCCATAGGCGCCAGAAGTAGAGAAAGTTAAATTCACAGTTCCAACACTGTGAGCTACCTCATTCGCCCATCCAAAGAAAAAATCCGATATCACACATAGCGGAGGCTTGCCTTCTTTTGCTGTAATATCAGAAAGCAACTGCCGAAATGGGGATTTGAGATCTAGAGTTGCACAGAAAAACCTGCCAATCTGCTCCAACGACAAGTTCTCGGTGTTCTCTGTGTTGGGTGGCAGACCATGATCAACACTGCAAAAGGGTAGCTCAGCAAATTGGATTCTTGGCGGTTCATCACCTGGTAACGATGAGTTCAAGGTGGATCGTAAGTGTTGAATGTTGAGAGGAGTATTGGCAATGGTAATGGTGAAACCGGTTGTTTCATAGATACGTCTGGCTAGAGCCAAGAAAGGTATGAGATGGCCATGAGCCATCACCGGAAGCATCACTATGTGCTGGTTGGAACTCATTTGGGACAATTGCCTTAATGTCTCGAAGCAAATGCACTCTACGCATCTTCAACTTTAATGTAATAAAGGATCAGAAGAGTCCGCCATTGTAGCAAAAAAACAATTGTAATCAACCTGCCATTGACTGCCTGCTACTCTGTTGGGAATATTAACTTATTATTGAAACTATAAAATGTTAATTTATTAAATAGACAGACGTAGAACTCCTAGAAATATGCTTTTTTAAGTTCTTATATAAATAATAGTCAACTAATATAGTTGTCCTTATTAAACTCATCGTCATCCTACTAGTCCGGACCCTGGTTAAAGTTACAAACGGGTCCATTGGGCTCAAGTCTTTTTGGAGATTATTTTAACTAACGCGAATCTTAGAATATTCCAATTTCACGCATACTTATTAAAAAATATATGTATATATATAAATATTTCAAGTTGAGCTAAAATTAAGTATTAGACAAATATCTATGTATTTAAATCTTTAATTTTTTAATTTCAAAGTTAAATGCAAATTTTGTTTATTTGTAATTAAAAATATTTTCTGTAATTATCTGATAAAAATGTATTAATAAAATGACACCATTTAATATATTTTTAAAGATAAAATAATTTTATTAACTTTTACAATATGAAAACTAATGTTAATTCATTCAATAAAATTGGTACGATGAGTTATATTAAAGATATAATTTTGTTTTAGATTTTAAGGAGTACATTATTTTTTAAAAAACTTAATTGCACTTCAAAAGATTAGATGTTAAATCACACCACATTTTTAAATTGTCCATAATAATTCCAATAATGGTTGAGATCAATATTTTATTTTTTCTTGTACTACCTTAAAAATAGAGATATCAAATTTAACACGATCGACCGTTATTTCAAAAATGTCATTTTTGACTTTTTTAAAAAAATC
>JANIPM010000001.1:37769742-37782736 GCA_027478405.1 Erythroxylum cassinoides
CTTACGTACGTGCATGGGAGGCTTCCTCATGCTAATGGGCTGTGGATGTGTGGATTAAGCCCAAATCAGTCTATGGGGTGAGACTGATCGATCGGCCCATGAGATTGGACTTGGGCCCGATATATCCGACCCAACCAAGAACAAATCACGATATATGTATATCGATGAAGAATCATTGCTCAGTAATCATTGACGAACCTTATGAAGAGTATATTAAAAAAACAGATTAAAAAAGAGAGAAAGATATTAGTTTCACAGATTGGCATATCGTGAGGATATTAGTGAGAATGTCTCAGCAAGTTGAAGCATAATGCATGGCTTTAAATCTGAAGTGATGAATTATTTTGTGCACATTTGGGTAAAGTGGTGTGCAAACACATCAATAATTGCTAAAACGAAGTGATCGTGAACAGATTAAACTTTTGTAGCATTTCCTAAAGACATGGGAAAAGAATGGGAATCATATCCTTGATTGATAATAATAGAGCAGTAAAGTTTCTTTTTAAACGCAATTAAAGAGGAATGGATAGCTTAGTTGCAACTGAAACCTAAAATTAAGATAACAAAAGTCATTTATTCCATAAGAATTATTACCGGCAGGATCTTCTTCTTCTTCTTCGTCATCATCTTTCAGAATATGATTCTGGCTTGTTGAAAACTCTTAACTATAGAATTGATTTCGGATGCTGTAATATGACTTTAATAATACGTACAATAGTATTACTTAGGTGTGTAATTTCCAATAAAAATTAACCTTTTAATTAATTATAGTAATTGATAATTTAATTATCTATAAATTAATTTAATGTTAAAATTTTAATTGAAGAATAAAAAATTATCTCCTTATTTTTCTCCATTTTAAAGTATAATGATCAGTTTTGATATTTACAATTTAATAACATAATAAGCATTTATGCGTCTAAGTTTTGTTTTATATCGCATTAGTAAAAATACTCGTAATAATTTCAATTACTAGTAACTTTAAATTTGGGTTTTTCATTAATTTTTTATATTCTTCCTTAAATAATTCAAACTTTGTTGTTAATTTATTTAGGTTATGCTTTAGATTTTGTTTCAATTGAGAATTAACAAATTAGAAAACTAATTCTTATAGTTTTTCATTTGAATATCTAAAAAATTATTCTAATTTCTTACCATTAAGTTATCAACTATTTTAAATAAAAATTTGAAATTAAATAACATTTATAAATTATGTTATGTTATATACTATAATTTAGCAATTTTTATGAATCCGTGATTTATGAGCACTTCACATACCAATCAGGAATCTAGCTTATAAGCTTTGTTTAGTAGTTTTCAATTGCATATTACTATTATCATATTACTTTTTTAATATTGAAAACCTATTGTCTTTAATAACTATTGTTCTCTATACAACTTATGTTATATTTTATAAAATTTTAAAGATATTAATATATAAATTTAAATAAATACATTACGAGTATGTTCTCTTACAAAGTGGAATTTATATTAACGTAAATAAAATTATATATACAATCTATTTTATTTCATAAAGATAAAATATTATGCAGCACTAGACTTAAAAGTGTTTAATTTGTTTTCTAATGTTAAGAAAAAAATAGATACACTAAAGAAAAAACTTTGGATGAGTATTGGTGGAGTAAAAATATTATTTCTATTATAATTATTAAATAATGGTGATATAAGTGATATAAATTTTTATTTGAGCCACTCAACTACTCAAGCATGCCATTATCATACCAATCAAATCGATAGACACTTTTCGATTCAGGAAAGTGACGAGGGACCATGACAACTTCACTATGTCAGACGACAGAGAGAAAGAGTGAAGAATGAGACAAACTCATAGATGACAGATCCTTAACAGAAGGCCGAAAGGAAATGCAAAAACCCACCATAAAATTCAGATTTGTTTATTCCATGTGGGCGTCTCTCCACCCCTTCATGCCACCCTTCCATCTTCTATTTATACCCCCCTCCCTACCTCATCTAATTCATATACCAACGTTGTCTCTCGTCTTCTTTGCCTTCCCTACTACTGTGCAAATATTATTGCAGTAATTCACTTGTGCATTACAGCAAAAGAGGTCCTGTTTTATACCGAGTTCATCAATGGCATGTTTGGAAGTGTCCAAGGAGGTTGGTAAAAGATTAAGCTCCTATCCGTATATGTATACATGTTAATTTCTTCTTTACTATATGCAAACCTGACGCAACCCCACAAGCATTTATTGCAATTCCAGTTTCCTGCAGTTCTTTTGGCTGATAAGAGCATTAAACTAACTTATGAGCAAATGTTTGTCCTTTTTGTTTCCAATGATCGACACGGGATGATGATGATTGATGCGTCATGCCTCTGCTAATTATTATTAATAATTAAAGATTGTTTAAAATTGGTCATTTATTCAAAAAATATATTGATATTCAGGTCGTGTTTAAAGACGCTGAAGAAGAATGCACTCTTGATGGAACTGTTAATTGGCAAGGTGGTCCTGCTGTGAGAGCAAAATCTGGAAGATGGATTGCTGCAATTATCATACTCTGTAAGCTCAAATTCCCATTGCATAGATCTCAAATGGAAACATATGTTATGTATCTTCACGTTCCTCGTGCTTGATCAAAAATTACTCATAGAATTGTCAATTCGGGGCATACACTAGTCTAATATTTAAGCTTTTGCTCTCACTAGAAACCAGTCCACAGTGGGACACTTTCTATTATTCTTTATTGCTTAGGCCCAACGCACTTTGGAAGGTATCCATAAACACATGAAAAACGCATATAATTCATCTGTGACTCTTCTCGAGCTTCATTTCATAATATAGGTAAGGTTTTACAGTGGCTGATAAGGGAAAAGGATGATGAGTTGTGATGATAAGAAGAGGACAAGAGAGTTGGTATAACTTGTAGCACTGATCAGTGAAGTTGAGAACAAGTGTTGAGCTTTGTCGTTGGACACTGAGCTAGCTAAGAATAAGGCCAACTGAGCTGAGACCATGGTCGGAGAGAGAGTCTAGTTCGGGTGGGGACTCCCACTGGTCTTGCTTCTTGTGGTGCATGCGTTTAGAGTAGGACGTATCTGACACGTAACATTTGGTCTTTACTTGCATGCTGTGGGTGTTATTCCGCGTGTCGTCTCTCTCAACACTTTCTCGAGAAAATTTTTCCAAACAGAAAAGTTTCTCGAGACTTGAAGAAGCAAGCAACGTGACCATTTTGGTGGTTTTGAGTCGATATAATAACTTCAGAGTGGCTGCCTAATTCCCAGCATGTGAAGAAGTAGTCATTTGTCAATACTAATGACCTGACTTGAAGAATCATTTACAGGTGCTTTCACAAAGCACTAGCATTAGTTTAATGGTAGTGCTGTGTCAAACTTTAGAGTTAGCAAAACAAGCAATAAATTAGGTGACTTCCCTGCAAACGTGAAATGTGTGGTTCAAGTAGTCATCTTTTCTTCTCTCCATGGAACGCGTGAAACGTGTACGTTGAACGGTGTTTATTAATATTATAAATAATAATATAAAATAAAAGTTATATTTAATAGTAATTATTATTATTAATGCCTATTAAATAATAATTATCTAATAATACAAGCAACTAATATCTCAAAGAAACCAGGCTCTACAAGTTTACATCTTTAAATACATGAAGTGCAATCATGGAAAGTATTGATCCCGAAAAATGGGAACTTGATCGTAGAAAACATGACATCTAATTAACCATGTTTCTTGTGCTTATGTTATGTGAAATAACCAGTGAACCAAGGTCTGGCAACTCTCGCATTCTTTGGAGTTGGAGTGAACTTAGTGCTGTTCCTGACAAGAGTGTTGCAACAAAACAACGCTGATGCTGCAAATAATGTTAGCAAATGGACTGGAACTGTTTACATCTTCTCTCTTGTCGGTGCTTTCCTTAGCGATTCTTACTGGGGAAGATACAAAACGTGTGCCATTTTCCAAGGAATCTTTGTCGTTGTAAGTTAGTGAAATCTAAAATTTTCAGATAAATGTTCTGCAACCAGGGGCGTACTGATTCTTGCATGTTTCCAATGACAGGGTCTGGCATTATTGTCACTGTCAACGTACCTTTTCCTGATCAAACCAAAAGGATGTGGAGATGAACAAACTCCATGTGGATCCCATTCAGGCCAGGAAGTAGGGTTTTTTTACCTCTCCATCTACCTAGTAGCTCTTGGAAACGGAGGTTATCAACCTAACATAGCCACGTTTGGGGCTGATCAGTTCGACGAAGGGGACCCTAAGGAAGGTCACTCAAAAGTAGCATTTTTTAGCTACTTCTACCTGGCTTTGAACCTCGGTTCCCTGTTCTCCAACACCATCTTGGGATACTATGAAGACCAAGGGATGTGGGCACTTGGATTTTGGGCGTCTACAGGTTCTGCCCTTGCAGCATTGCTTCTCTTTCTCGGAGGAACAACAAGATACAGGCACTTCAAGCCAAGTGGTAACCCTCTCTCTAGGCTATGTCAAGTCTTAGTTGCTGCATCTAAGAAATGGAATGAAGAGATGCCACCAGATGGCGGCGAGGACTTGTATGATACGGATGGTGGAGAGTGCTCCAATGGCGGAAGCCGAAGGATGCTCCACACTCAAGGATTCAAGTCAGTACCTGAATTACAACAAATTCCTAACGTTCCTTGTAAGGAATACCTTTTCATTTCCATTTACAGAACCAACTAATCCGTGATATTAATTTTATGTTTCAGGTTCTTGGATAGAGCAGCTTTTATTACATCAAGAGATTTAGATGATCATAAGCAGGGGCATCACAACCCGTGGCGCCTTTGTCCGATCACCCAAGTGGAAGAAGTTAAATGCGTACTGAGATTACTCCCAATCTGGCTCTGCACCATTTTATATTCGGTGGTCTTCACACAAATGGCCTCTCTGTTTGTGGAACAAGGTGCTGCCATGAAAACTACCATCTCAAACTTCAAAATCCCTGCTGCTAGTATGTCCAGTTTCGACATTCTGACCGTAGCAGCGTTCGTTTTCCTCTACCGACAAGTCCTAGATCCACTTGTGGGCAGAATCAAGAAGACAAAATCTTCCAAGGGACTCACTGAGCTTCAAAGGATGGGTGTCGGTCTTGTAATTGCAATAATGGCAATGGTTGCAGCTGGAATAGTAGAGTGCTACAGATTGAAATATGCAAGAAGAGACTGCACAGATTGTGAAAACTCAAGCTCCTTGAGCATCTTCTGGCAAGTTCCACAGTATGCTCTTGTTGGAGCTTCTGAAGTTTTCATGTATGTTGGTCAACTGGAGTTCTTCAATTCGCAGGCACCAGATGGATTAAAAAGCTTTGGAAGTGCATTGTGCATGACATCTATCTCCCTAGGAAACTATGTCAGTGATTTGCTGGTAACTATGGTCATGAAGATTTCCACCGAGCATCACATGCCTGGTTGGATTCCTGGAAATCTGAACAAGGGTCACCTAGATAGGTTCTACTTCCTTTTGGCTGCTTTGACAAGCATAGACCTAGTGTTGTATATGGCATGTGCTAGGTGGTACAAGTCCATAAAGCTGGAAGGAAAATGCCAAGAGAAGGAAGATCAAGGGAAGTGCAGGGTCTGATCTGCGGATAATACATATCAATGCCTATAAAATAGCAGCAACATATATGAATAAGTGGAAGAGTTGGGTGGGTCATGAAACATTTTTTGTCCAGACTATGTTCGAAGATAAGTTGGTGCAAAGAGAAAACTAACACAACACTTCTCAGCTTGACACCACCTAACTCTCCAGAGTTAGTATTTCTGGCTTAAGGCCACCTAATCCTGATTTGTTGGTTCTGTCATAGAACATAGGTTTAGGTGCAATTGCTTTCTCGCTTAATGTAGAGCGCATTCAGAAACTTTTAACAGAAAAAAAAAAAAGAGGTGATCCTTCTCCTTCAGTGAAGAATTGTATCGTTTGAATTCTGATGTTATGATCTTGGACACACAAATCTGGTAATGGCAGGAATGCCAAAGCACACTTTCTAGTTTCCACTCCATAGCAGCATTATAACGAGTGAATCATTAGCTGGCTAATCCTCATTAATTAGGAATAAAAAGTCTTTTTCTTGACTCCAGTAAGCTGCGGTACATAAATTATTCTTGATTGAATTCTTTATTAATTAGGAATAAAGCTGCGTATTATTGGACCTCTTCAGACTCTACGTACCAACGTACTCTTAGTTTCACGCTAATAAATATTGATCATCAGGATCATAGAATTTATTAAAATGATGACTCCCTCTTTTTTCTTCCTATCAACCTGATTCGATACAAGCCAAAAGGTTCACCTGAGATCAACTCATGGTTTTAACCAAGTATAAAATTGAATCTACTTCAATTACTTATTACAGAGACATCGATCGATCAATGGCTAGTCAGATGAAATTCTTTTATTCAGCAAACTTTCTTAGTTAAATGGATGTATACTTTGTTTTGTTATTCTATCTGATTTGCTAACAAAGATCATTTTTTTGGAAGATTTATTATCTTCTTAATAAATGTGTGAACAGCCATAGACTTGATTTTCTGACAGAAAACATATCATAGATAAATTCTCAGCTATGGAGTTGTTAAATTCTCAGTCAAAAGACAAGTATATAGAACAAGATCCATGCCAGGCAGCCATCAATATTTGTTAAATTCTGTCAAAAGACAAGTATATAGAACAAGATCCACGCCAGGTAGGCATCAATATTAAGTGGTGACAGTATAATGCACGTTCAATTACAAGAAATCTTTGCAAAATTTCATTGGAACACTTCACAAAGACTATCATCTTATCTGCAGAAAATTTTGTACATAAATATTCTGACAAAAAAAATATATCATTCCAGGATTTCAAGCTCACTACTCTTTTTCTGATTGCTTGTGAAAAAGAATATTACCAAACCAACAATTGATCGTTGAAAGAGAAAATTCAAAGCAAACTAATAGAGACCTTGACAAGAACAAAATCAGCCTTGCACCTCCCGAACTTGAATGTGATGTGTAGATTCTTGACGCCAGATTGGTTGGGCTCCACTCTGGACTAGAGTAACATGCTGTCCTTCAACCAACAGACCCCTACTCTGGAGCATTGAAGATGTTTCAGAAAAGATTTACTTCATGAAAAGCCTATACATATTCTAGGAACAGCATCGGAGTGATGAATGACTAACCACTAATTGTTTCAGCGCTCGAGTAAAAGTCTCCTCCACATCATCTGAAAACTTCATATATATTGGCATGACGCCCTGATAAATTGCCAATCTCTGCTTGATCCTATGGCTGAAATGCACAATAAAGAATCAGGAAAATAAATTGAGCATACATATCGCTTTGGCATTGTAGTAATTGCCATTCAAGAAAATAATATAAAACAAAAGACAGAAGATCAGCACCTATATTTTAGTTTCATTTTCACAAAAGAAAAAAGTAATTAACAAATCAAATTATTACAGCAGCAAAACCAGATGTAGCATTGGACCGTAAAAGAACTCTAATGCTTAAATTTTTATTAATCAATTCATCTCAAAAACATTTTTCACAAGAGCATTCACATTCACAAACATAACTTAACTCCAAGGTTATGACTAAAATTGCCAGCAAAATGTCTACATTTTTCAAACCTCAGCTAAAAAGTGTAATTAAGTAAATAAAACATTTTTATTTTTGACTTACTCATTGGTGAAGGCAAATATTGTTGAGGAAGGCCGATAATGACTTAAAATTACAGCCATGGATCCTGTTCTAGTAAAGACGATAATAGGGGTGTTCAGCGTGTTAGCCATGATTGTCGAATGGAAAGCAAACATTTCACCCATATGGCCCTGCAAAAGAATGTAAGCAAAGTTATGGGATTATGAAGGAGCAATAAGAACTGAAAGAAAATTCAAAAGTTGCATCATGACCAAATTCACTTGCCCAATTCTCATTCACTTGAACCTAGTATCATAAAATCCAATACAATGTAACATCCGAACTTATAGGTCTGAAAGCTTTGACTTATAACAACAAAAAGGAATATGCAAGCTCTCATTCAAAAGATCATACCTTGTAGGCACCATCTGTTGGAGTGTTGGTTATAACTGGCAAACTTGACTCTGTCCTTAGTGCTACTGTATGCATTACTTTAACTGCCTTCAAAGGATACCTTGAATAACAATTATAGCGGAATGACTTAAAACAATAGCAAAAGCAAACTTAAACACGAATGAAGAAACTGGGCACGACTGAGTTTCATCTTGATAAGCAAAAGCTGTGAGGATATCAATTTGTTGCACCCTGCTATCACAAAGACATTTCCATTGCCTGATTCTATAACCAGTACATCATGGATCAGTAATTCCTTTGGATCTACACTAATCAGGGAGAGGTTGAGCATTTTCCAAGTAAGTACACAAAAAAAAAAAAGAAGACTAAAACTGAACAACTTTGAGATGAGCAATAACAATTTTCAGTCGTATCACTTACTTTCCATGAGCAGTTTCTCCAGAAAGCATGATTGCATCAGCACCTTCACGTACAGCAATTGCTATATCAGAAACCTCAGCCCTAGTTGGTGTCGGATGATTAATCATGCTCTCCAGCATATTTGTAGCTACGATAACTGGTTTTTGCATGCTATGACACCTTCTAATGATATCTTCCTGTTTATAACATAGTATAGCACTCCATGATGATGAGATACAAATTACATGTCTATTCTTTAAAGGTAGCCAGCTGATAATAACAAAAGATACCGCTGATCATATAAAGCCTTTAACGTATAGAAATAGAAGTTGTAATTGCACTTGCATTAATTTGGGAATAGAAGTGGTACGATTGGACATTAATTAAGAAATTTCGTCCAACCAAGCAACGCAACAGACAAAAACCAGCTTTAAGATGTTATCTCTAAGAACGGCACAGGAATTGATGAACATGGTAACTTCTTAGGTCCAAAACATTGTTTTTCCATAGATACTCTTCTATTTAACCACTATGTATCCAGAAGCCTAAGGTTTTTGCTTCTTTCAACCATAGGACCAATTTATAGTGCATGACAAAAAATTGCTTTGACACAACCCTTAGGTTCAATTTACCTGCAATAAAGGGACGTCTTCTATTGGAAGTTCTGCACCAAGGTCTCCACGAGCAACCATAGCCTACAAACTCCAAAAGTAAGTTTAGAATTTAGTGGACACAGCAACAACAGCAAAGAGCATGCTGCACATGCACACACAAGAATAGTCATAAAAGCACATGCCCTCCATGCACTAATTGAGAAGGAAGTAGATAAAGAAGACAAAGAAAACAATCAACAAAATGACCACAAAAGACCGTCAAAGTTGCAGAGTTCACAAAGAGAAGTTAAAGAACACAAAAAGAACGCATTAATAAGCAGAGCATCTTAAGGATTTCCAAGAAAAGGATTCCAGAGAAACCAACAAAGAATACCACAACTAACCCCATCAGATGCAGAAATTATTGAATGAAGATTTGGAATAGAATCAGCACTTTCAATTTTGACAATCACACGAATGTGTGCGTTGCATCCTACAAAAAATTGCCACAATACAATTAAAACAAGGGTAAATAGCATAAAACAAATATACGACTGCAAAGGAAGGAAAGATTTACTTCTGAGATAATCTTTCAGCTCGTGGACAACTTTAGCATCCTTCACAAAGGAGACAGCATAAAAATCAACTTGGTTGTCCACCCCAAATTTGATATCTTCCCAGTCTTTGTCTGTGAAATTTGGGATGCGTAGAACAAAGAAACATCATTCCCATCAATAACTTGTCGATGTACTTCATATCTACACCATTAAAACTTTCTGTTGAAATAGAATGTAACCTGTTATTGATGGTAAATTTGCACTTTTCCCTCGCACATTCAAATGACGCCTTGATTTTAGTTCTCCACCATCAACTACGACACACTTAACTGAATCATGTGTCTTTGCTTTTACAGCTAATGACATCATTCCACCTACCACAGAAACAGAAATTACATCACTTATTTCTAGCCAGACAATCAGTTACTTAGAAGCTAAGGACAATTTGTAGGAGTTAAAGAAAGCGACTCTACTTGATTTTGGGATTCTTGATGACCAGTATACATACAAAAAGAAAAACAAACGTAAACAAGATAACAACAATTGTTTCTCACATTAAGAGAAGCAGTCAGCTAAGGCATCTAAGAAATCAATGATTATAAGCATTTCTACCAGCATATTGAAGAGAAAGTCCACAAGGAGGAAAGAAAAATATAAATGGTGAAGCAACAATTTGCATCTTCATATGAAACATTTATAAAAACAGAGCTCCAATATAGCCATGGCAACTCAACTAAAAGATATTCAAAACCTATTCATGTGTTCTTTTAGATTTTAACTAAGAAGTAAGTATCATAAGCCACCTAATGTACACCACAATCATGAATGACTTTTAATGAAATTGACAAACTAGAAAACAAAAGCCCAGAACAGAACAGTTATGATGGATCACTTTTGATAAACGCAGAAAAAGTGTCAAAAAGAGGGAAAACATGAATCTGTAAGCTATAAACTATCCCCATATCACTCTGTAGGCTTACCATCTACAAGAAGTATGTCTCCAACCTCAACGTCATTTACAAAGTCATCGTAATTTACACTAACAGTGTCTTCAGTGCATACTCCTCTTCTAATAGTGAAATTAAATTCTTGTCCCTCCTTCAGTATAATGGGTTGAGGCACGTCTCCACTTCTAACCTCAGGTCCCTGCATTAAAATTTGGGTAAGAAAATATCAAACTTTCAGAACCAAACCCAAGGTGTTATACAAATAATTAAAGTTAAAAGTGTTTTTTGTCTTAAAGAAGAACAATTATGAGAAACAAACAAACTGTTAGTTAATAAAACCTTTACTTAACAAAAAGGCCTCCAAATTTAGAAAAGAAATTAGAGAAGAGGGGTCTCGCCATGGAACGGTTATATATATATGTAATACCTTTGTGTCAAGCATAATGGCAATGACCTTGTCATCAGATTGAGCATTGTATTCTTTAACCAAATCGATGGTTTTCTGATGAGACGCATGGTCTCCATGCGACATGTTCAAGCGAGCAACGTTCATTCCAGCATCTGCCAGTTTCCAAATCATTTCACGTGAGCTAGTGGAAGGCCCAATTGTACACACTATCTTGGTTTTTCTTAAGGATTTCGAATTTATCCTCTGTTCCAATGTCTCACTGCCACTGATAACAGGCTCCTAAAGCAACCCAATGTTTTAGAAGAAAACAACAAAAGACCAGTCAACCATGAAAAAAAGAGGAAAATCTTGAAGAAGAGAGAGCAAACTCACAGAGGATAAAGGACCGTTAGGAGACGGAAGTTTTTCTTCGGTAACGGCCATGGATTTAACGGCGAATCCAGCGTTGCGAGTGACACGTATCATCCGGAGACGCGAGTCCAAAAAGTAAGCATCGCTCAAGGACCTGGAGGACGAGGGGAGGCGCCAGTGGTCGGCGGAGATGCGAGAACAAATCTGGCCGATGGTCGCCATCTACTGGTGTTAGAGAACAGAGCAGAGAGAGAAAGAAAATCTCCCGAGGGGAACAAGAGAAGCAAGCACAGGCAGACAGGGGCAGGTGACGAAGTGCGTGTATGTGCGTGTCGATTGCCTTGTGGTTTTTATTTTCTGTTTCTGATACAGTAGTCAGAAAATGAGTGTCCGCACTCGCGGGTTTTGCGCGTGTTGGGTGTTGGCCATAGTATGCGTCAGTCAAACTAGAATTTAGGAGAAGCCTTTTCACTTTCAGGGGATTTTCTTTCGGGGGAGAGGACATTCGATGGCTTGGCCACCCTGTTTTCCAGGGGCTCTGATTTTTGACTTTTGTTGAGTGTTTAGTCGTGTTTAGGTATTACTTAATAGAAATTATTTATAATAATAAGATAAAATTAACTTCAAAGTATAAGTGAATTGGTAAAGAGCTCTTTTGATTTTAGTGAAGTTGCGGATTGAGTCACCTTCTTAAATACAGCCGTTTAAAATTTGATATCAGAGTTTTACCTCCCATAAAGGACCTACTCAATTTGAACAAGGATTAATATGAGAGTGAATCATTATAAAATGCCGTGTAAGTAATAAAAAAAAGTTAAAATTTATTATTTTTATGCTAGCAAACTGTTAGAAGAAAATACTAAATAATTTTGATTAATCTATTTAATTATTTAATTTTAAATTATTAATTAAAATACGTAAGTGAGATGCACGTGACAAACATGCGACTGGGTCTATAATTGTCGGCTTATTACGGTTTATGTTTGATTTTTTACAGAATTCAACAAGGGCGTCTTCGTTGCGTTGTTAAGATACACAAGAAAGAAAGAAAGTTTGCATCCATACACAATCACCTTATAAAATATCGCCAATGCTTTGCCGCCGCCGACGATCTTGTGATGGTCCCATTGTAAATACCACGTGTCATTTACGTCATCCGACGGCTTAAACTGCCGTCCAAACCAATTCCCAGTGACGACTGGGGGATATTCGTATTGTGGTTCCAATACGACTTTGGTTGATGAGGCAAACTCGGAGCGTTGTTTTAAACGTGAAAGATACATTACAAGTTAGGATTGTCACGTAATATCATTCTCTTTTTTGGGTACATTCAATTCTATATATGTAGACTCGCATTTATTATTTTTCTTATTATATTGAACAAAATTTAGGGGCGCCTGATTAATACGAATCAATGAGAATATAAATGAAAATAAATATAATAATAAATAAAAATAAATATAATCATTATAATTATAATGGTTGGTTAAGACGAATGAATAATTACCATTATCTTTAATAGTGGTTGGTTTGTTAAAAATGTTGAAAAATAAAAATTTATTTAATTTCGTTATATCAAATTTTAAATATATTTTAATTAATTATTTTTAATTTATGCACCCTATTTATAATGACAGAATGTTTAAAATAAAGTATATTGTGATTTTTTCTTTCCA
>JANIPM010000001.1:37877382-37887536 GCA_027478405.1 Erythroxylum cassinoides
CTGATACTAAGCATGAAAAAGATATCATTGATTTGTTTAGTAAAGTGGAAGTCAATATTCCTTTGCTTGATCTTGTGAAACGGGTTCCTGCTTATGCCAAATACCTTAAAGACTTGTGTACTCATAAGAGGAAGTTTATTCCAAATGAAAGAGTTTATATAAGCTCGAATGTGTCCACCTTATTCAAACCTAAAATCCCTATAAAATGCCAAGACCCTAGAACTGTCACTATCCCTTGCACTATAGGTAAAGTTACTATAGGGGAAACCTTGTTAGATCTAAGAGCAGCCATTAATGTTATGCCTAAGTCGGTCTATCAATCATTAGGAGTCAAGAATCTTAAGTCTACATCTGTAGTTCTCCAATTGGCTAATAGGTGTATTAGGCATCCTCTGGGCATTATAGAGGATATTTTGGTTCAGGTTAAGGGTTTGGTTTTTCCAGCTAATTTTTATGTGCTTGATATGTCTTCTGAAGTTGTGCAGGACACTTCCTTGATTTTAGGTAGACCCTTCTTAAAGACTGCTAGTACTATGATTAGCATGAAAGAAGGTACAATCACCATGGAGATAGGAGATCAACAGGTGAGTTTTAACATATATGAAGCTATGAAACATCCCCATGAGGATTATTTGCTCTTAGGAGTTAACATGCTTGATATTGTTATTAATGATGCATGCTCTGAGTTTGAACTCCAGCACGTTTACTCTAACTCCGCAATGAACCCATTGAATGCTACGATTGTCACTAAGGACTCCTTGGAAGAAGGATTTTTTGCTAATGTTTCAGATAAATCGAGAAATGTGGACATTAACACCAAAGTGGCAAGTGGTCAAGTTGCCTCATCACAGCATAGCTATCTGCCAAGCGTCCACCAGGAGACACAGGATCTACTGTAGTCATCAAGTCGTTTCTTATCCTTCACTTACCACTTACTTATGTTATGTGATTGAATATGATATTGTGGACGCATTAGTATGTTGAATAAGTACGGGGGAGAAACCACTTCAATAAGACCTAGGTTTAGTTTTTAGTTTATGCAATTTCAATTCAATAAATTCATTCCTCTTTTATGTTCGTTGTGCTTTGGCTTGATGCATGATACATCTTCCATGATTGAGGCAATTAGTGTAAATGGATGAATTGCTTTTTGTTTTCTGATGCTTAAGGACTTTGTATATACATTCTTAGTGAGCTGAGTATCCACTTTAGTCTTTTTCAGTAAAATTTTTCATTTCTGTCTTGTTCATTTTGCTCTCGGGAAAACTTCACCGCAGGGACAATTCCTTAGAAATCTCTTAAGCCAATTCATCACGACATGAATTAATTATGTCACCACAGCGACACTTTCAAGCAACATTCATCGCGGCGTGAAATAATGTTGTTGCTGCGGCAAACATCTTCAGGCAACCTTCGCCACGATGAAAGTTCAATTTGCGCGAACATACCCGAGTGAAATTTCCCTTCTACCCTTATTTTCTTTTGATCTTTCATCTTCCGTCTGTCTTGTTTTGTAATTTCCCTCTTCCCACCTATATCAACCCGATTTCACCTTCTTCCTTTTTGTATATTTCCCTCTAGTTTGCTGCAGCCATCCGACCCATTCTTCACCTAATAGCTCTCCGTTCGTTCTCCTCGTTTCAATTCGCATTCGTCGGTTATCTCTGCATAGCTCTCTTTCTCCTCCGTAAGTATCTCGCCTTTGTCCAATTTCTACCTGATTGTTTTTGTTGTATTTAAGGCATGGTCACCGCGGCGATGAATATGTTTTGCCATGGTGTGGTAAGTTATAGCTTTCGCCGAGATAACACACCCTTTCGTCGAGGCGAGCTAGGTACTTGTTTCTACACCGCGGTAAGACATCAATTTCGTCGTGGCAAACTTAGTAGGTTATGAATTTCAGTCAATTTTGTTTATTTCATTCATTTATTTTTCTGTGTTTGTTTTCTACAGGAACATACCTCAAACTAAAAACCCTACTCGTAATTCCCCCACCATCTCGTCTAGTTCATCTAGTTCATCCAGTGATTCCAGTCCTCCCAATAGCACTGATTTTGATTTTACCGACCTAGCCGAAAAGATAGACACTAGCAGTTACTTATCAAACTCAATCTTTCATTCCATACTCATTCTCTTTTTTTTTTCATACCTACCAAACAAGCACACCCTTAAATTTAGAGTTGGACAATTCACGTCATTTTGCTTAAAAAATTAAGCCTAATTAAATTATAAAAAAGATATTTATACTTAATTAAAGATGCGGCTCAAGCCCACCCCAAACTCGCATAAATCTCGAACCGCCCATCTCCTAAATGGGTTAGCCTAACCTGACCTCAAAATTTGATAATCTTGCCAAATATTGATCCAATGAGTCGACATTGACAACCCTCGTGTCACCTCAAAGTCCAGTTAAAAAGAAACACCAGAGCTTCTCACGGAACACCAAATGACAAAAATCACAAATTCACTGATTGATCTATAGATAAAACAAGATAAGAAAATAAATTGAAAAAATTGAAGATAAAATGACAAAACATAAACTGATACTACTAGGCCCTTGCTTGTGGGAGGCGATTTCAATGCTAAACTGGAAATTGTAGATAAAAAGGGAGGAGCTACCTCGACCCAAGTAATGAGTAAACGTGTTAAGGATTGGGTGCATCGATGTGGGCTCGACGATTTGGGCTTCATAGGCTCAAAATTTACTTGGCGTAGAGGAATGGTCCAAGCTCACCTGGATAGGGTGTTTGACTCGTCGGTGTGGCTGTAGAAATTCCCCAACACTGTGAACCAACATCTACCCTTCCTCGAGTCCGACCACAGGCCTATGCTTCTTCAGTTATTCCGACCCCAGCTAAGGTTAACTAGAACTCCGCCTTTGCATTTCCAAAATGTGTGGATCACTCATTCAGGATTTTCAAAGGTGGTTGATAAGCATTGGATTCCTGAGGAGGGGGCCCTGAGTCGATCCTTAGCCCAGTTCTCACACCACCTTACAAGATGGAACAAGCATGTGTTTGGTAATATCTTCTACCGGAAAAAGAAGTTGGTAGCTCGGCTAGAAGGTATTCAACGAGCCATGACGGCCAACCTTCGGGATTCGCTGCTGGCTCTGGAGGACATTTTGAGCAGAGAGTTATTACAAGTCTAGTGTGAGGAGGAACTGTTTTGGTACCAAAAATCCAAATGTGAATGGCTATCGCAAGGTGATCAAAATACTAAGTATTACCATATCATCACACTAGCCAAGAGGAAGAAGTTACGAATTGAGAGACTCCAGGACTCTTTAGGGAGTGTAGTTTCTGATCTCGATCAGCTACGCAACCTCGTCAAACAATATTTTGTCCAACTTTATAGCCTTGATGAAGAGCCTACCTAGCAATTCCCGATATCAGGCGACTTCCCGACCCTTACGGCGGAGCACGCCCAGAAGCTATCTCGTCTAGTCCAGGAGGAGGAAATCCGAAGTGTGGTATTTACTATGAATCCCAACAAAGCCCTAGGGGCTGATAGTTATAACGCCCTATTCTTCTATAACCAATGGGGGAAAGTAGGGTCGTCTGTGGTGTCTTTTATCCAGCAAGTTTTCAGGATGGAACGGTGGGATCATAAGTTAAATCTGGTGCTTATCCCTAAAACCCCTTCTCCGCTCCAGATTTCTCAATTTCGCCCGATTTGCCTATGTAATGTCCTCTATAAAGTTATTTCTAAAGTGATGGTGAATCGGTTGAAATAGCTCATGGATCACCTAGTAGTGGCGAACCAATGTAGCTTCATTCCGGGCAGGCATATCATCGATAATATTATTATAGCCCAAGAGGTTATACACTCAATGCGGAAGAAGACTGGGAAAACAGGGTACCTGGCCTTAAAAGTGGACTTGGAAAAGGCTTATGATAGGCTTCGCTGGCAGTTTATCCAAGATACCCTGATAGAGATTGGTCTCCCTGAGAATTTAATCTAGGCCATTATGAAGTGTGTTACGACTACTTCTCTGCAGGTTGTCTGGCAAGGGACCGTCTCTGAGCCTTTCAGACCCTCACGAGGTATCAGACAAGGCGACCACTCTTGCCCTACCTTTTTGTTCTCTGTATAGAGAGACTCGGACACCTCATTTCACAAGAGGTAGGCTGTGGGGTTTGAAAACCGATCAAGCTGAGTCACACAGGACCCCCTATCTCCCACCTATTCTTTGCTTATGATCTTGTGCTCTTTGCGGAAGCAGCGGATACGTAGACGAGAGTCATAGCAAGAACCCTGGAGACATTCTGCCTAGCGTCCGTTCAGAAAGTTAGCCAAACCAAAACTCGGATCTTTTATTCTAGGAATGTCCCTTGGGAAACTGCGAGGCGGCTCAGCCAAAGTCTTCAGGTTACTAGTACGAATAATCTGGGTAGGTATCTAGGGGTTCCTTTGATACGTGAGAGGACGAACCGACATACGTATCAACACATTCTTGACAATGCCCAGAAGAAACTAGCTGGCTGGAGCGCCAAGACGTTGTCTCTCGCGAGAAGGGTTAATTTAACCCAAGCAGTCATCTCTTCGTTGCCTATTTCACGATGTAAGTCTAAAGCCGAAGGGTGACTGGGCATCAAACGTATTTGGTCTACCAATGATGCGTTACTGGCTAAATTAGGATGGGATCTGCTCAATAAACCCAACGATCTGTGGGTTCAGATACTCCGAGCCAAGTATAGACGGGCAACTAATCCAATTCCCCTCAGGATCTCCAGGCCAAGGGCTTCCGTTATATGGATGGAATCTCGGCTTCCTAGCAAGTTGTTAGGCAGGGACTCACATGGTCCCTGGGCAACGGGAGACGCATTTTATTTTGGCTGGACAACTGGATGGAAGGCTGGGGACCTTTACTACATGTAGCAATCTATCCAATCCCTGACAGCCTTTGTTTCGCTACGGTCGCGACCGTCACGAACGACCAAGGCAGTTGACGTTGGAATGAATTTCAACAGTATCTCCCGTCCACTGTTTGTATAGAACTCGCGCACTATGGCCCTATAGCCGAGGAAGCAAGAGAGGGCAGATTGTTGTGGGAACCAACCAACCATGAGGGATTCACCGTGGCGTCTGCATATGACTTAATTGAGGGACGCTCCATGGTGTCCAACAACACGCTGTGGGAGGTTATTTGAAAATGGGCTGGCCCACAGCAGATTAGATCGTTCCTCTAGCTAGTTGCCAAACGTAAACTCCTGACGAATCAACAACGAGTGGCAAGGCATGTTGCCATAGATAACAGTTGTCACTTCTGTGGGCATGAAGAGACTACTATTCATGTGGTGCGGGACTGTCTGAGGGTGACAGCTTTCTGGAGAAAGTGTCCTCGCAAGGTGGTAGATACGAGATTTTTCCAGCAAGCTAAGGGGACGTGACTGAAGTCTAACCTCACGAAGCAAGATCAGGTGCAGCAGGCAGTGTGGACCACTATATTTGGAGTCGCCTGCTAGTTCCTTTGGAAGTGACGTAACAATAGTCTGTTTAAGCCAGGCTTTGTTTGCCCGAAAGAGGGTACCAGACTCATTATAGACTACGTAGACTAGATCGTAAGAGCTCATGCGATGAAAAACAGTGTGTTCCCAACACAGGATGTACCTGTGAGCACCCTAGTGGGCTGGACTACACCTCCGGAGGGTTGGGTTAAAGTCAACTCTGACGGCGCAGTGAAGCACGGTTCCACTAAGGTTTCTACTGGAGGTTTAATTCGAGATTGCCAAGGAAACTAGTGTGGGGGGTTTCAACAAAACCTCAGAAAGGATTCGCCCTTAACGGCGGAGTTATGGGATGTGTTCTCAGGACTTACGCTGGCCTGGGAGCTAGGGTATTGCAGGGTTGTAGCCGAAGTAGATTCCCTCGAGGTCATTAATATTCTCTCTAACCCTCACATTGTGCTAACTGGGGTTACTTTTTTTGTGACAGGTATCCGGGAGCTTTCGCAACGGACTTGGGAGATTCAACTCCAACATGTCTTCCGGGAAGGAAATCGGTGCACCGACAGCTTGACAAACCTCACAGGCCTATTACGTCCAGGCCTTCATATCCTTCAAGAACCACCACTAGGCGTCCAAGAGCTTCTACGCAGAGATGCGCAAGGAATGTTGTTTTCTAGAATGTTGAGTTAATTTTGTAGTTCCTCTTTGTAACCAAAAAAAAAAAAAGAGGACAACAGAGTTGCAAGGAATGGCAGAAATGAGATGTAAAAAGTAAAATTAGGAATTTTTATACATACAATCAAGCTTCGGATTATGTGATACGGTGAAGTTCAAGCCCAAATGCCTCTCGAAGATCGAAAAATTAAAGATAAAAAAGGAGTTCAAGCCCAATCAACTCGGATTGAGCTCGTTGACTTAGAGTCATGCTAGATTGAATCAAATAAGGCCCGAGCTTATTTTCCATCCCCACAAAGTAGGGTTGGCAACAGGTTAGGCCTATCGCGGCCCAACCCAGCCCAAAGCCCCCAACACGCAACCAAGTCCTCTTGGTTTGAATATTCAGTTTGGATCAAATCTCGGGCTGACCCAGGCTTGACCTCATCATAAAGCCCAGTCTATGGGTATGATCTTTTGACTTCCAGTCAAACTGAGCTTAGCCAGGACGCTTTGGCATCCCTAGAGCTGAGGTTTCTTTTCAGATACAGAAACGATATAATACCGTGTGTTCATTGTAAAACTGAACTCTTTGCAGCAAAACACTACTTAGCGACAGACAAATTATCAAAAAGAAAGGCATGAAAAAAAGGATCAAAGCAGTGATGGCATGATATGTCAAACAAATTAAATCTGCTCTGATTAGATGTGGAAACAAATGGCAAATGAGACTCAAGTAATTCACACTTAAAAAGTGAAGAAATGAGTCTCTTTAGTTATCAAATGTATACAAACAATTTCCTATGTTCACAGCCTCCATTATATAAGCAACTCTTGCAAGGTAGAGAGACAGTTGAACCGATGATCAGAGGACTTGAAAGTTGTGATCAGACCTTCGTGCTGGCATTCATGAGCAATTTTTTTTCCCTTCAATACACAAATCTACATCAGTCAAAAATTCTCTCGCCAGTTGAGAATAGCAGAAATATGAAGCAACTGAAAATGCAGAGCAATCCTGGTATAACAAAGACTGCTCTCCAGCTTTCTGGACTTGAAAGATCAGAAGAGGAAGTTTTAGCAGCTTCAAGAAGTTTGCCAGTTAAATCAACACCAATGATGCCAGCTAAAGTACCAGCAGTATTTGAGACGCCCATCACTATTCCCGCATACCTTGGAGCAATATCCATATGATTCACTGCAAACCCAGCTCTACCGAGGGCAAGAAAGCCAAGGGCCACAGAAGAGCAGAAAACGGCCCCTGTGGAAGTTCTGAAGATGGGAATTGCGATCAATGCAAGAGAAGCAACAAGAAACCCTACAGTATTTAAGAATTTCCTTGTTCTAGTCACGGATAAAATTCTTTTTGTGATCAAGTGGTCCGCAATCACCCCACCAATATTTGAGAATACAAACATGTTGAGATAAGGTAACATTTTAGAAGAACCCATTTCCTGAAGACTTAGCTGAAGTCCCTGTTCGAAATATGTTGGCAACCAGTTCATCAACACATATAAAGCATAATGGAATGTGAAATTATTTGCGACAATTGCCCAAATTGGTAAGCTCATTATAATCCTCTTCCACGGAATTTTAGAATTTTTTATGCTAGTACTCCCTCCATTTTCTACCTTTGCCTTCTGACTGGCTTTCGTTGGAAGTAAAGATTCTCCAAACCCAGCAGCAGCAGCTTTTGGATGCTCAGATCGAGGAGGATCACTAGCATATTTATACCAAAGTATAGACCACAAAACACCTAATGCTGCTTCAGCAAGAAATACAGAATTGGGACCCTTAAACTTCACAAGGCTTGGCAGGACAAGCATTCCCATCGCCGCACCTAGGTACATTCCTGATGTCGTAAGAGAAACCGATCTTGACCTTTCATGGGGTGGAACCCACTGTGCCAGGACAGTGTGAATGGAAGGAAAGATGAAGCCTTGTGCTACACCAACAAGAAAGCGAGCCACTGATAAAATTACAACTCGATTAGGATCAAGTGGGACCAAAAAACATGTTGACGACCATACAACAAATGAGAGAAGGAGAACCTTCCTTCCACCAATCTTTTGAGCTGCCCATCCTCCAGGCACTTGTGAACAAGCATAACCATAGAAGAATACTGAAAGTATCACGCCTTTACTTGATTGGCTAACACCAGCATCATCGGCTGCTACTGTATAAGCAATAGAGAATCCAACTCGTTCTATATAGCAAACACAAGTGCTTACGAAGGTTAAAATAACAATCAGGTATCGCTTTGGTAACTTCAACCCCGTCATACTTCACTTTTACTGTTATGTAACAGTAACTAGTTTGTCCCCTTTATTGCATGTAGCAATAACTAGATTGTTAATTGTTCAACCACAAGCCCTCCTCAATAACAAACTTCTTCTCAATCTTGCAAAAATGAAGAAAAGGAAAAGAGTGGCACATCTACAAAATTCTCAAAACCTTCAAGATCGAAGCCAAACCTGGGGAACATCATCATTAGCATTAGTTATGAAATCAATGACAAGTAGCATAATTATGTTTATGGAATGTGTTTAACATTTTAGAGGTAGCATCGCTTGGGCCAAGGAAGTGTATAACTAGCCTATTAATTTAGGTAGTTTGTGATATTGCAAAACATTGGAAGCTAACAATGAGTGGAACCCTAAAATCACAGGACAAACATATCTTATAGTCATAAAATGTTAGCTCCATAGTCCTCAACACCTCATTCCTGTTAGAACTTAATCGTCTTTGTTTGGACAAGGGCTCCTGGTGGCCATCATTTTCAAGTCAGTTCTTTCACATTCGCTTCTATTTAGCTTTAATGTATATCTTTTATTAAGGACTTTCACATTGTAAAAGACTGAACACTAAGAAAAGACAGACAGCGTAGCATGAACACATCCTTTAATCCATAACAAAATTGCCAAACTAGTTAGAGCCTTAAGTCCATAACAAAGGGCAAAGGCAAAATTCCCAATCCCTGGGAACTTAGTAGAACCATAAACCTAACAACAAAAATGTGCAAAGCTGATATCTTTTGGTCATCTTTGTTATCATCAAATGAGTTAAAATCTCAATTACCGTCTTACCAAGATCTGAAGCCAATGTTGTTACTATTCTTCTAATTTACTAAAAGCATTTTACTTTTTACATTCCTTCAAATTAAACAAGATAAAACCCAAATGAATAACACTCGAAATCTAGCGATCGATTTACTCAAGTGATGCAAAACCAAACAGAACGCTGAAAACCAAAGCATTCCATTCTCATTCCTTGGCAAACCCTTGTCGGCTAAGGACAAGTATAAACAAGTAATCAAACAAAACAAGAAAATCCCAGAAGAAAATAAGGGAAAATGAACAAAAAAATTGAACAAAATCACGCTTACCTGAATAGAAAAGAATCAACGATCCAGTACCGGGGAATTTGATCCCCGGCTGGTGATTTCTTTCAAACTTCAAAAAGAACGCATCCCACAACACAAAAGGCAACAGAAGAAGTCAAAATTGGATAGAAAATCCAAAGAACCCTAAGGCAGACAAGGACAGAGAAAAGTGAGATACTTGCAAGTCAACATGAGGCGTAGGTTGAAACAACTCAAATGGTTCACATGTTCTATTTTGATTCCTCGCCAACAACGGTTCCCGGTCAGCTTTATTTTTTGGTTAAAACGCTATTCCGTTCTATTAAATCTGCTTTAATCTTGTTCGCGGTTTTTACTACAAAACGACGTCGTATCAAAAGATTTGAACCAAAATGCGCTTCTTTTTAAAAATTTTCTTTAATATTTAAACTTTAAATTTTAAAAAATATATTTTGTTCAAAAATAACAATAAAATATACGGAATATATTTTTAATTATCGTTTTGAATATTTTAAAAACTAGATTAGATTTTCCTATTAATAATATTTTTTATATATATGTATGTGAGTTTTGTTATTATTTTTTATAAAATTATAAAAAGAGTTTTTAATTAAAATTAAAAAATGATTAATTAACAAAAATTTTAAATTGCATAAATTAAATTTATATATTTATTTTTATTTTTATTTCGT
>JANIPM010000001.1:38051605-38063874 GCA_027478405.1 Erythroxylum cassinoides
AATTTTTGATATACTTAATTCCTCCTTATTTTTGGTTTTTTACTTGAATTGTATATTTGCTCTATTTTATTCATTTCCTTTATTCATTGATCGTTCATTTTTTTCGATTGATTCATTTACTCACTTTATCCCTCAATTGAACTTCATCATTTACATATTGCATCATTTTATTATAATAGAATTACTAATATTATCAAAATATAATTTATTATTAATAACATATTTTGTTATCATCGAAGGTTACAATCTCACCTAGTAAATTTTGAATTAAAAAAATTAACATTAAACAAAAATATTAAAAATGAATCATTGATTACGCAATTCTATTTATTTTCATTTTTATCTTCTATAATCCAACTAATTAGTCACATGCAAGATGATTTTTGTTTGTTAATCATAGGAACGTAATCAAACTTATGAAATTAATCCAACTATTTAAATGAAATTAAAATATAATAAAGTTTTATAACTAAATTACAAAATTCGATTGATGATTAAGTTCAAATTTAATAAAAGCAAACAGAATTAAAAATTCATTTATGTCCTTAATTATTTACAAATTTAGTGGATTTAAACTTTCAATTAATCTTTTAATATTTGATTGAAAATAATATATGATAGAGTAAAAGCAAATTTTTTAAAAATTAATTTTTTCCAAAATCAACATTTTTCCACGTTATTGTGCCAATGGAAAAACACGAAAAAGAGAATATGACACGTATTAAAGTCCCAAGCTTTACTTGTGCCACGTGGCATCAAATAGGTAACCCAATGCCACGTCACTCACACTACTCACCGTCACTCAAACCTACGTGGCATGGAAGCAAACTAACCGCATTTTGAGATGACCCCAATGTTTGAAACGTGTCCTCACGCAGTTGCAGAGTCTCTGGCCGTCCCGCCATTCTCTCTCTCCCTCACGTCTTCTCTGATCTTTCTGTCTCTCTCAAAAGATTAAAAAAGTATCCTTCATTGATGATTTCGCCTTTTCTAAACCGGCAATCCAATCATGATCCAACATTGGTTTTCTTTCAAGTTCGATTATTGCTTCTTTCTAGGGGGCAAGTTTTTTGCTTTCTTCTCATTTTTTTGATTTCTTCTCTTCCTGGTAAAAATACGAAATGTTGTTTATTTTATAGCAAGGTTAATACTTTTTCAAGAAAGTTGGAATATTTCGATGTAATCTTCTTTGGGGCAATTTGGATTTGGTTGAAGAGAGATGTCTAGCGATTTTGACACTCTGAGGCAAACCCCACCTGGAATTTTGGCTATAAGAAGCTTAAGAGGCAGAGACTGGAGCCTGAATACGTATAGGTACATAGTTTTGTTGATTACTTTCGTAGCATATACTTGTTATCATGCATCTAGGAAACCGAGTAGTGTCGTGAAGAGTGTGTTGGATCCTGAGGCAAAGCACTTGCATGAGTATCCATGGCCACTTGGCAGCGTCTTTGTTAAGGATGAATTCAGGGTTAGGAACAAGGATAGGCTGAAGTCTGAAGGTTGGTATCCGTTTAATGGGAAAGATGGGACTTCCAAGTTGGGTGAGACTGATTTGGCTTTTCTTGCATGTTACTCTATGGGTATGTATGTTGCTGGACATTTGGGTGACACATTGGACTTGAGGTTGTTTTTAGCGTTTGGGATGATTGGAAGTGGCATTTTTGTGGGTTTATTTGGGATGGGATATTTTTGGAACGTTCATGCTTTTTGGTATTTTTTGGTCATGCAAGTGGTTGCTGGGTTGTTTCAAGCCACAGGTTGGCCTTCTGTTGTGGCTGTGATTGGGAATTGGTTTGGAAAAAGAAAGAGGGGGTTAATAATGGGCATCTGGAATGCACATACTTCGGTTGGAAATATTAGTGGCTCCCTTCTTGCTGCTAGTGTTTTAGACTATGGTTGGGGATGGTCTTTTATAGTTCCAGGTGCCTTTATTGTAATGGGAGGAGTGTTGGTATTCTTGTTCTTGCCTGCTTATCCGGAGGACATTGGATTCCCTTGCCCAAATTACACTGCAGCTAGTGATGTAGAAGGCCAGGCTCGGAAAGATAGCTCTTTGGAAGATAAACAGAGTACTGTTGCTCCTTGTGGATCAGGGCTTAGGACAAGTGTTGGGCTTGCTGAAGCTTGCTTAATTCCAGGAGTGATACCTTTTGCACTTTGCCTATTCTTTTCCAAACTTGTAGCTTACACGTTTCTGTATTGGCTGCCATTTTATCTGAGCCAGACAGGTAATTTCTTCCAGTTGACTCTTTTACTGATTGCAATTTAGATTTTTACTCCAAATGTATCATTTTGTTAAATGTTTTCTGATTTTAATTAATGTTTCTGCTATGCTATATCTACATATCTTTGCAACAAGGTGAGACGAAATAGCTAAAGTTGTTCATTTCTCACAATTAAGAGAGTCTTTTCTAGTGTTGGCTACAATTGTTTAATATTACACTAGTAGCATCTTTGCATCAGTTATCCAAAAGATTTCGACGTTTGTTTTGAAGTTTGGAACATACAGTCTGGAATTTTTTGGCACTTGATGACAACGAGATGAAGTTATGCTCCTGATTAATGAGCTTTTCTCAGTATCATTGTTATTCGTATTTTGCATGAAATCTAATGAGAACTGCCTCTTCGAACTTATTTGTGGCTCAGTTTTCTTCTCAAGCTTTTGTTGGTCACTGTGTTTCTTGCATGCAAACATATTTCATGAATACATTCTTGGTCATTATAACTTCTGATCTTTTACCTTAGTTGGAGTCCTATAATGAATTATATGAATGTTCTTCGAGTAGTGACGTATATTACCCATAACTACATATTACTTGGAGGGAACGACACATAATAGACTAGCTTTGAATCAGCTTGTACAGAAAACTAGACTTCTTATGGATTAAAGGAGTTCATAATAGAACTGTGATTTTTCAAATGAATGCTATCTGGTGTGTGCCTATAGGCTATAACCAATAGTGGTGTACAGAAAAGCTGCTGCATTTTTTTCAATCGTGTTCTTTGATTCCTTGGGGGGACGGGTTAGTGGGAAGAACCAAGGTTAACGTAGATTGCCTACAGACAAGAGCAATATACCATGCTTTGTGCTGCTTCCTTTTGCATGAGTGCATTTCATAATGATGTAAAACTCTTATGTTATTTGAACACCAGCATCTAAAAGGCTACGCTGCTGGAATACAACTAGGCTGTTATTCTTTTCTGAAAATCTCAAACTAGAGTTTTACATGTGTCTGAGATGTTTCATCATAAATCCTGTCTTTCAGTACATTGAAAAGGGTTTTTCTTTACAGAAATTGGAGGAGAGTATATGTCTGTGAAATCTGCTGGAAATCTATCTACTCTGTTTGACGTTGGGGGTATTTTTGGTGGAATTATTGCTGGATATGTATCTGATAAAACTAGATCTCGGGCCACTACAGCAGCCAGTTTCATGTATGCTGCAATTCCTTCAATGCTTTTATATCGCACCTATGGGACTGTCTCAAAGAATGTGAACATCATGCTTATGATGGTTGCGGGACTGTTTGTTAATGGACCCTATGCACTTATTACGACTGCCGTTTCTGCAGACCTTGGCACCCACAGTTCTCTTAGGGGGAATTCTCGAGCTCTTGCAACAGTGACCGCCATTATTGATGGCACTGGATCAATCGGTGCAGCCCTTGGTCCGCTTTTGACTGGATTCCTTTCAACAAAGGGCTGGGATTTTGTGTTTCTGATGTTGATGATTTGTGCTCTTATTGCGGGACTTCTTTTATCACGCCTAGTCAAGGCTGAAATTGCTGAGAAGATCAGTAAAAGGAGTCCTTCATCAAGTGGACGGCACAATCACGAAGGTAATGACATGAACTCCTCTGAAATGCATCTCTTAAAATACCAAAATCCAAGCAAGTTTGAACATTTGGAAAATTTTTAATGAAGAAATTTGGTTAAAAGGGTGAAATGCAGGGTCTTGCAGATAAAGGAAATTTAATTTCTTGTGTTCATGGGAATGTAAGGAAGCTAATTTGGTTGTGAATTGAAAGCCACTATCTAGGCTTCCTCTTATAGGAGGTGTATTTGGTTTTTACTTTATTTCTCTGCCCTTGTTTAAGCCTTTTCCATGAAGCTCACACATATACACCAAAAAGACTTATCCTGCAAGGAGACAGTCTTCCAAAACACGATACTTCTGGAGAAAGTAAAGTGAATCGTAGAACCTTGCTGCTGTTTCTATTCTCTTGCTTCGAAAACAGCTCATTCCTTAAGCTATTCCAACCTTTTTCCAATCTCCTTTATGGATGTTAATTGAAGATGTCACAACAATGTCGATCAATTCGGTCGTCACAAGATATCTGGATTGAATAAGAAGTTTTCGTGATGGCTTCTCTCTTTTATTTGTTTAGATAGTTATCTTCTCGTTTTTGAACTACTATTCTTTGAGTTTCACGATCTCGAATCAGTCCGGTCAGGACATTCTGTTTCTTTGTAGCTGAGTGATTAGCAGTTGGTTGGTTGTCAACCTTCTCATTGCATGATTATGATCGTCTCCAGTAGTATATGATCCATAATCTACCTCTTTAAACAGTTTTTTTCTTCTTTTGGCAGCTACTGCATCTGAACCACTTCTAAGCAATGAACGGAGGAAAGGACACCATCAAGAAGCAAGTCGAGCTAAATAATTTACACAGAATATGTGCCTGTAAATTTAGGCCTGTATCACATATCTCTGATGAACGCATGCTTAGAGTTGCCAATCCTTTGTTTTTTAAAGGTCTGTCAAATACAAGGAACTGCTTTGGAGGAAGCAGGTTGAGGTGGTCACTACTGTTAAGGAGGAGCTTCATCTTCCTGGGACTCTCATCTGAAGCTGGGGTTTGGGGTTTAGTTATTGCTGTTTTAACTCTTCTGTAATTAGGACTTGCAGGATAATGTAAAACCTTTTTTGTAATTCAGTATAAACTTATTAAATTATTATTTGTTCTTGTATTTCTTCCAGGGTAAGCCGAGGCTTAGGTAACAATGGTGGAGGAATTGGTGGTTTTGGTGGTGGCGGAAAGGCAATATTTCTGGACAGTGTAGTGTAGTGGTTTGGCGAAACTGTTTAGGAGAAGGAAAGGATGGATAGTCGTAGAATTTGGATTCGAGTAATCTTGCCAAACCAATGGCCTAGGTACTACTAATTGGCCTCAGAATAGCAAGCTCACGTTGAATCTCTCCGCCAAGATCGGAAATAAAACATTGTAGAATGGCGTCTTGTTACAAATCAGAGATTGGGCTACGCTGGCACTCTGTCTACAGCTATTTGGTTCCTCAACAACAAAGCATAGCAGAAACAATATACAGGGTGTAGAAAGAAACGCTGTACAACCATGTTAAATTGCAAATCAGCATATTCATCAAGGGACAATGGAATCACTGTCAATCAACTGATCTAATGAGTCCTTTATAGAGTTGAAGCTTCAGAAATATGGACACTGAAAAAGAATAAAAGGGTACCTAGGATAAAAAGATTAGGTTACCTATCCTCAACTATTCAACCTACCTTTGATCAAAGCAAGTTCAAAGAATAACTCGAAATGAAATCTGTATCAAGTTTGTAACTTTTTGTCTCTACTTCAAAATGGTCTTTAAACTAAATGTCCAAAACCATTCCCAACTCAGATTTTGAATGTTCATGAGTTACCTCCTCTCAGGAAACTGGCATTTATCTCAGCCTTCTTTGTTTTCTTCTGCACTCGAAACAAGAGTCACATGGAGATTCATATCTACTTGAGAAACTGCCTTGAAGTTTGTCGATGGGTACTTTGAGGTCTTCCACCAGTACTTTGCGTAGTTTATCATTCTCTTCCATAAGCTCTTCGATGATTTGCTGGTGTTTTAACACCTAAATTCCAGAGAAAGTTTTAAGGTTTCAACGCTGGAAACTTCTTGTATATGTGGGAAAAATGTGCTTCAATGGTGGTGATGCTCTGACCACTTCACACAAGCTGCTAACGGAATTTACAGGAGAACTATAACATATAAACCTCATTATGCATCAGATCTTAATAGTTAAACCTAATTACAAAATTGATGCAATGGAATCTCATTTACGGAGATGCCTAAGTCTTATTTTCACTAGACTAAGCCAGATTTCTCCAAGGATTAGGCTTTCATGGAAGAGACTTAATGTAGCTTCAAAATAATGAGAAAAATTTTTAATTGACCAGCGATATTACCATCTGAAGCACGTTGTTTTCTGTCCGGATGCGTCCCTGCAATTGCATGCTTCATATTTTAGAAAATTAGATGGGATACATAGCATTGTAGACATACACAGTAGCATAAACTCAAATGAAAACCACTTCTACTAAAAGACGCCACTAACAAACTGAAAAGCAATTCCTAACTGCTGCGAGACAACAACACCGAGGAGGAAATGTACACAGAAAGTTATCACGGGTTCTGAGGACCCTAAGAGAGTTTTCTTGGCATAATTTTCCACAAGAGAATCATGGACGGACGATTTTAAAAGAGATTCAGCAAAATAGCATTGGAAAACATATTCAGTATAAACCAGACTAAAAGAAGGAAGTAAAGAAAAATAATGAGAAAATTCGTAGTATAAAGTTTTTAAGTACGGTTTTCCAACAGCGAATAAGGTGCAAACATGGATTCCTAATAGCACTTTTCAGATTTCAGAATAGTTCTGCATGTTTCAATCAACATTTTAAGCTGACAGTGCAATATCCCTGCACAATAAGGTGATCATAAGGTAGGGGATGAACGTGCAATGTTTTGCATGGAGGTGTCAGCCTTGTGAAACATGTTCTACACTAGTTCTGGCTACAACAAAACATTGCATATATGCAATTCAAATACACCACATGGGATGGGAGTGCATTGCAGCCATGTATTTACAAAGATTCAATCATTTTTCAGCTTCATGTGTCCAGAAGGCATACATAAAAAGTGTATATGCTACATACTTTCTACCTTTAACTGCAAATTAACAAGCTGCAATTCATGAAATAACGTACGGCTCGTAGTATACATCAGGCATACCATTTCATTTAGATTACTGTCCTCTTCCCTGAGGATTGGGCTCTGGAGAAAGCTGCTAATAACCTTTTCTGTCCTACTACTGAAGGATAACTCCAACGGATTGGTTTCTGACATAAGATTTTGACGACTTGAATGAGCACCTATGCTTCCATAACCATGCAGGCCATTAGATGTTTTATCAGGAAATTTTGTTGCCAGCTGTGAGATATTTCCTGATGGCTTTTGAATTGACAATTCGTTCAATGTGCTCGTGTCACTTTGGGAAGATACTAGAAGGGACCCTTGATCAACTGGTATGTTGGAAGCTATTCCAAATCTCTTCATCACATTCATTATCACTTGCTAAAAAATTGCTCTGAGTTTCAGATACATGCACAACAGACTGCAATAAGCAGTAATTAGAAAAGTAAGATAAAAGATAATTATGCACGTACAACAGAAGCCGCCTGAATCTTCTTCAACACTCCAGGTTTCAAAGCAAGGCCTACAAGAGAAACAATACGGCTTAGATATGTTGCGCAGATATTTGGAGAGGTACAAGGATACATTTATAATGACATCTGCAGAGTACACCAACGATCCTATACCAAGACCAGCACGTAAAACTAACAGCAGGGATGTGTTGAAGTAAAATTCCATAGAGTTCCTTCAAAGTTTCTACTTAACATCTAATCTTGTATATAAGAGGCTAAAGGTCTCTGTCCCATTCTATAAGCAACAAAAACCTAGAAAATGATTGCTTTCTCAGTAACAATCCTCCTGAAATGTAAAGCCTTTGGAAACTATTGTGATGACAAACTGACCCACAAAACCTCATTTGGAGACTATTCATAATTCATAGTAGAAAGATGAGACAAATTGCTGTAGACTATCATTTCATTGCATTACTAAACACCCCATCAAGCATATAATGCATTGTTTTACCAAATGCCTTATCTTAATTTCACAGAGAGACAGACAAAGAATGAAGAAAGCTCTTGGTTAAGGCTATGACTGTCCTGTAGCAAATCCAATACTATCAATTTCAATTTTAGCAGCCCCTGCACCTAAAGCCTGTCAAAATCCTTCACAACTTCGAGGTTTTCATATCTTTGTACCTGGACATTGATAACATTCATGCTCCAAATTGAGGGGAACTCTTGAGACTATGTATATTATAGAGGATCCTTTGGAACTCTCTATTGTTGTACCCTCTTTTACGTATGTATATAATTTACTCGTGGTGAATGGATAATTAGGCTAATCACTCATGCTTACACAAGCAATACTAGTTCATCTAGCATGAAAAAAAACTGATGCAACAACCTCATTTGAAGATGATAACTGCTTCACAGGAGAAAGATAAGAAAAATCGCCACAGAATAAATTGTAATTTCAGAAAGTGACAGACGAAGAATGATTAAAACTCTTTTTAAACGCTATGACTATCCTGTAACGAATCCAGTTCTATGAATTTCAATTTCACCAGCCAAGTACAAGAAAGTGATTGATGAAATAACACTAACCAATAAGTTCTATAAAAGATAGGAATATCTATAACGTAAAGATTATTGATTCATTACCTTATCAAATGCCCATTAAGCACATAAGAATATCCAACCAACAGGCCTCTAGCAAATTACATAAGAAATTAAGCATGACATACCAACTCCAAGCCCATGGCCAAAACCAACTCCACATCCAATGCCAGCTTGAATATTGTTTGCTCCCAGTTTCCTCAACTAAAACCATGAAAAAAAAATGCCGAGGCTAATATTAGCTAAACTTGTCAAATAAACCCAGCAGGAAAAGGATGGTATCATTCAGGTGTAAGTACAAATATTTAACTTACAGCACTATTCACATGCCAGCTAACACCAGAAAAAGCATCGGTTGCACCTCTAGTTGCACTCATAACTTGGTTTACCATTGGCAGTGCATCTAGAATATAGTTTAAATAAAAAACAGCTGTAAGTATGTAAATTTAAGAATGGCTGATCACCAGCTTCTGATCATCAGCTTCTTTGACAGGAACATGTCTTACCAAAGAAGTCCAATTAGCATGGTGGTTATAATTTCATCGAAGTTAGTAATCCAAACTCTCATAAGTTAACACATAGAGTTAAATGTAAGTCATTATGTGTTTCAAGTTCTGAACAATGAACATTGAAAGAAGGTTGTGTCGAGTTGAGTAACATGCGTTGACCATTAAGGGGTGTGACCAAAACTAATATTGTGGATTGTACAGATGTAGAAATGCAGTGATTTAAGATGACAGTAGCAAACAAAACTTGGGGTTATACTTCACACTTTTGTCTAGTGTAATTTAGACGATAATGAGACAAGAGATGCTTCCGATGCATCAAAACAAATTCAAAGAGCATGTCAGGCTGGTAATCTTAACACAGTTCAACAAATGCAAAATAGACAAAATCAAGAGTAATCCAATTCCCCAAGCAAATAACTCTTTTTAAAATTTCTTGGTAACATACCAAAGCAAGCAAAGAATTTCATCAATAAGAAACGATTTGGCCAACAAAAACACATTATTATTGGAACCCAAACGCAAAATTCATCAGTTTTCCTAAACTACATAGGATTAAATACAAAAAGAGAATATAGAAAGCAAAAAGAGAGACGGAGAGGGTTTACTTAGATTTAAGGGACGTCCAACGCCTATGCCAACTCCACAACCAATGCCAAATCCTGTAAAGACTTGAGCCACTTTGAAACTAAAAGGGTTTTCTATTCTGAATCCTGCTTGTAACCCTTTCCTCTCATCTCTCACAATCACACTACTACTCTTACTGTTAGTGTTGCCGTCACTGCCCTCCATATTTAACAAGGTGTGGCTCCTTACTTTTTGTCTCTATGTTTTGAGCTAAGGAATTCCCATCTCTTTAGTAACAGCTAGCACAGGATTACTCGGTGAAGAGGAAGCTTCAGTTCCGGTTTCTCACAGTGCCCGCCCATTGACAGGAGTTTGTCAGTTGGACTTGGACCAGAGTAGAACGAATGGACCATTTGAGTTGGACTTGGACCATTTTAACACTGTTGGACTTGGGGTTAAGTCTAAAAGTCTTTCCATCTTAATTTTAATCTTTTAATTTAATTTAGTTTAATAATTTTTGTCGTTAAAAACTGAACAATTTTTATAAATTTATAAATTTTTATAAGTTAAAATAAACGATTATTTTTATTTAATATTTTTCCTTTTTAATTATATTTTAAATTTTTATAAGCAAGTATAGCCTTCTTCAATTATTTTTTAAATTTTTAGTTTTATTTAATCTTTAATTAGTTTTACAATGGTTTAATGTCGGTTGAACTTTTTAAACCTTAAACCTTTTATTTTATCAATTTAGTTTCCGATCCAGTTTTAAAAACATTTATCTTTTTCATTCATAATTTTTTCGGTTTATTGCAAAATCGCAATCGTCAAACCATGATTAAGATTATTTTAAGTGGGCTAAAAGATGCAAACATAATTTTACTTGTTTGAAAAATATTTATGTTTAAAAATTTTAAATTTTAGTATTAAAATACTATAAAACAGCCTTTAACAAATGTTTATATTCTAATATAATTTATTATTAAAATAATATGAAAATAATTATGCTGACTTTTTCATATATTTAACACTCAGTCATATCTCATCAAGCATGATAAAATTTTGTTTCAATTTTGGTCGGGTCAACCGTGTAGGGCCCGGACCCAATCGAGACCACCTATGGGCCGATCGATCCATTCCTACTTCCCACGCCAAGCCCAAGCCCGATCCACATTTCCTACGGCCCGTCAGCATGGGAAAACCTTCCATGCAGAGACAGAAGTCTACGTGAAGACCTAAACCTAGCTACAAAAGCATATATAAGGTATCATTCTCCCATAACAGAGGTACGCACACTCGGAAAACCTAGTTCTCTGGCTTTTACAGCAATCCCACCTTCTCCAAAAAGACTGACTTGAGCGTCGGAGGGGCTAATCGGGACATAACCCCCGACGTGCCTTCCTTGTTTTGCAGGTATCTTCACGTCATATTCATCTCAGAAGGTAGACGACAATGGATCTCAACGGCAACGCACCGTTCAGTCAAAACCTGGCAGAACTAAATTTAAAATTAATTAATTAATTAAATTGAAATGCACCTGACCATTACTTAAAATCATCTTCCAACCTTACCTTCAAATGCAATAACATGCCTCATTCACCGTCTTAAAGCAATTGAAAGGGTTACATACAGAAAAATCGGTATCTCAATTGACTCGTCAATTTTGATGTAAATTTTAAACTTAAGATTATCACTTTTGATAATGCACTTATAAGATACCTCTCAATTCTTGTAAAAAATATGATTGGGATCAGAAACGGAGCTACATTAGAGGCAAGTAGGCGCTCTTGCCTCTAAAAAATTTTATATGAAAAAATTATTATTTTAAGTTTTAATTTCATAAAAAATAAAATTTTACTCTTATTAAAATTTTACCCTTATTAAAATTTTACCTCACTCAAAAAAATTTCTAGATCCATAATTAAGTGGGATAATCCTTTCTAGACAAGCCATATAATTTGTCTCATTATTTCTTTCGTAACAAAAAAAAAGGAGTTACATCTACACGCGAATATGAAATGTTGAATATCCCTATTTTACCCCTATCATTTACGTTACATGAGGAATGTCAAATCCATCGAGACATGGATTGATTCAATCGAGTCGATAAAAATATTTTAAATTTATTAAATTTTATATCAAATTTAAATTTTGAAAAATTGTACCCCATTAAATAATTAAAAGTTAGTTCAACTAAATTACTAAAATAATATTATTTTATTTAAAATCTAATTTAATTTTAAATTTTAACCCGCACTTAATTCATTACTTTTATTTTATTCTGTTAGGTGTTTATAGATCAAAGTTTGGAAAAATAATTACAAATGACGATGTTTAACATAAAATCGTTGTTCCTTTGTCATATTTATATAACTCAGAAAGCCAAATATTGACGTCTCTAGTTTACTATTTCTCCCTTCCACCAAAATAAAAATAAAGAACTTTAATATATAAATTATCTTTGGTTTGAGTTTATTAATAGAATGGAATGAAATATAACATTCTTCTATTGTTTGAGACGATAGTTTATAATAAAATAAGATAAAAAAAGAGAGTTTCATATTACATTTTGGTTGGGTCGACCACTCAGGGCTATGGGCCAATCGGTTCAGTCCCACTTCTAGGCCGAGCCCAAACGCCGGGCCCA
>JANIPM010000001.1:38538426-38550640 GCA_027478405.1 Erythroxylum cassinoides
TTATATTACAAATCTCAACCAAACAGGTTTTCGTTTTTTTAAGGAAAAAAACAGAAACCAAAAACAGGAAACAGAAATCAAAAACAACAACAAAAAAACAGAAGTGGAACCAAACGACCCCTAAATTTTATTGCTTTCATACTTTATGAAAATAAGAAAATTAAAATAATAGAAACTAAAATTTTATTGCTTACGTTATGGCCTTTCGCAAATTCCTGTTTTGCTGTGAATAAGTTGACTTTAACTTTGGGTCTCTAATTACGAACATTTCAATAACTTGCGCTGAATTAAACTAGTACTAAATAAGATGAGATTTACTTTGAATTAGTTGGGTGTAAACCTGATTAACTTTGTGTTCATTGGTTCTAACCAAGACTTTTTTTAATTTTTAACTTTAGGTTGGGGTTGACGATGCAACAGAAGTCGTGTTTTGAAGATAAGCTATTCAGCGCTCCGGAGTCTCGTGCTTACCCCAAGTCTCAAAGATGACGAACTTAGCTACTATATATGTATACGTCATGAAGAGTAATTCAGACTTCAGAGGTTGTTTCCTCGGGGTGCAAGTTCACCGAAAAGATGAAGAGATAGACTCAGTTAGAGGTTTGAACTAGACTCAGTTAGAAGTTGTTCAAACTACAACTAATTCCTACTCATATTAAAATTGTCCGTACAGAATTGGTCGAGTTTCACCTAACCAGACAAGGAGACGTTTAGTAAAGAGTCTTGATGGTTCAACTCATGTGTGTATGTCACCTCGAAATAATGTATGATAAAACTATTTCTTTTTTCATGAATTCAATGTTAAAGTATCACAAAAACACATAACAATGTGTCAATATATCTCAAAATAAGTTAAGATATTGAATTTAAGGGGTTATTGGAATTTTCAATGGTTAAAAAACTCAATCGGTTTGTTCAGTTCAATTGAAATCATCTAATTTTCTGATTCGGATTTTAACTTTCCGATTCAATTTATTTTAATAATTCTTATTGTTAAAAATTAATCAATTTATTAATTAATATGTTAATTTTTACAAATTATTAAAATCTTATAAACTAAAATAAATTAATTAATGTTTATTTAATAATATATTTTTAATTAAACTCTAATTTATTTGATAAATAGGGGCAATTTCTTTCAATCATATTTTAAATTATTTAATTTTATTTAATCTTTAATCAATTCTAATATCGATTGAATCTTTTAAATATCAAATTTTTTATCTTATCGTTTAATTTTTGGTCCGATTTATAAAAGAATGTAATTTTTTAATGCACTATTCAAGCACAAGACCTTCTTAAAAAGATGTCATGAAGTGATTGGACCACTTTTGATAAAGTATTTGGCCCCGTTTGATTACTTACTAATCAGCTATTTTTTTAGTTGGTCGATTTTTCAGCTGTTTAACTCTTCAAATAGCTAATAACATTGTTTGGAGAGTAGCTCTTTCATCGGCCGATTGAAGATAAACAGCTAAAAATGAAAATGCTCTTATATAGAAGCGTTTTCATTCAACGGCCAAATTTTAATCATCAAAAGCCAATTGTACCATTTAAATTATATTGCTAAGTTTTGTAATATTTTACTGTTTAAATTGTATTCTTGATTAAGTTGCAATTAAGTACCAAACATGTCATATTTTTGTTAGTTCTAATATACAACAATTTCTAGTAAATAGGACAACCTAGTTGAGGTTCTTAAATACCTACGTTTTAGGAACATTATTTGTTTTTATAATTGTTTTATGTAGTTATAGGTTATAAATAAAATGTTGACCTTAAACGAAAATAAAAATAGAAAGAATTGTAGAAATTTCTTATAGATGATGAAACAGTACTGTAAACATGACTTCTCTAAAATTTAAATTCTTATAAGAATATTCAACGAAATACTAAGATATACAATATTTATACCCTTATAATTTTTTTAAAAGTCATTTTACACTTAAATAGTTAATACTAAACAACTAATTTTATCAAACATGTCTAACAAACAGCTAATGCAATTCATTGGTCAAATCATCTTATATAATCAACTATCAACTAATAGTAAATGCAATCAGCTGATTACTAAACAGGGCCTTTATTTTGTTGTTGTAGCAAATTATAACGATAATTGACAATCGAAGTCAAAATCCAAGTTAAAAGAAGCCTAACAACAATTTTTCATACTATTCAAAATATCGAGTTGAGAAGGAGATAACCAATTACATAGGGGTTGAGGCTTAATTTGCTATAATTATGTAAATTTTGTTAAACTGTCTTGATTAATTGTACTAAGTTAGAATCATAAAAATGAAGCAATAAGAACTATGAAGCATATCCAAGCAAGATATATGAACAAATACTGTGGAAGCATTTCCAGTTCTGCAAAGATCAAAACAAACTGGAAGGAAGAACTGTCACATGACTACATGTAAGCAAGAATCCTGGTTCTTACACATTGTACCAACATACTTTATAATCCATTACACTGTCAAAGCAATTTATGCAAATGCTTTTTATGTGTAACTGATGAGACTGCCCAGATTTTACAGGCGGGCACATAGGATAATGCTTTCGAGTTTCTAAACTTATGCTAAAGAGTACACATTAAAACTAGAACTCTTGTAGATGAAACCCTAGAGAAAGTTTTGTAGAGCTGATAAGGTTTAACTAGTCAGCTGCAAGATAAGGAGGTCGGACATTAAGATCAAGGATTGCTAGTCTGTGGTCGTTGGCACTATAATCCACCTCCATTGGAGCTAAAGAATCATCGGTGAATATGCTTTTATGGAGCCAGACTGTGCCTAAAAATGTCACAGGGTTGAAACTTAAAAGCTTCTTCCTCATGACGTTGGTGATGGGAGAAAATCCATGTTTATTTATCCACATCTCCGCGAGCTCTACGATGGATGGAATCACCAGATGCTTGATGCCAACCATATGAAGCATCTGCAATATTGAATCAGCTACAGAGCTTTGGGACTCGGCAACAAAATTCATAGTGGAAGCAATAAATAGTAGAAGAAGAGACATTTAAGATCTTTGGTTTTAGATGAAGTTTAGCTTTGGCACAATATATAGAGGTTAGTGATAAACATGTGCAGATCTTTTACGATCTCACCAGCATTATTATGATTTGCATTATCTTATATTCCATTTTATTTTCTATATCTCATATGAATTTATTTTCTGTATCTTATTTGTTATTATCTCAACAACTCAGATATCACAAGACTTCAACAAAAACGGTATAAAGCTATTCATCAATACACAAGAAAACAATACATTTACATATCAATTCTATTTCTTCTCTATTATCATAGTGTCAGAGCTTATACAATAATCATCTCACCAACCACATGCAATTTGCATTCACAAACTGCAGCAAAAACACCTATCCTGCTTATCAACTTACCACAACCCGAAACACACAACAACATTGTCTCAACTATACACCTAACCCAAAATTTACAAAACCCGACAGCTACTTACTCATCTCCTCACTTCCAAGCCCACCAGTCTTAAGACCCAACCCAACAGCATCAAAATCACTTTTTTCATCAATACCTAACCCAATCTCATTATTTCTAACGGTCCACTACCCATAACAAATCGGGATCACATTGTCGTTCATTGTCGATTTCGTTACTCTACATCTCGAAATTGTCCCACAAATTTCTCACTTCATTCAGACAACCTTTCCCCTGCTTTTACTACCTTAAACATCCACAATCCGTCAGAGCCTCCTACACTTACTTCCAGTCATATTACTAAATGACTTCCGGACACTGGAGCAACCAATCACTTGACCCTCGATCCTCACCTTGTCGAATCTGAAACTCCTTACAATAGTCTAAATTAAGTAATTGTCGATAATGAATAAACTCTTCCTATATCCTTCACTGATAATGTCAACTTACCTACTACAACTCGTATTCTTCACCTCAATAATATTTTAATTGTCCCTAATTTTACTGCCAATTTATTTTCTATAGTTAATCAATAATATTTTAATTATTCCTAATCTTACTACCAATTTATTTTCAATAGCTAAGTTAAAGATAACTCTTGTCTTATTAAGTTTAACCCATTTGGTTACTTTGTGAAGGGTCTCAATACCAAGATACCTCTATTCGCGGGATCCATTCACAATAATCTCTATCCTGTGAAGGTCTCACTTTACTTCAGAAATCCTGTTGCCCTCAATTTTACTTCCACTCCACACATGATATCAACGTTTAGGTCATCCTTGTTCAGCCATACTCTCTAAATTATCTCTTCCATTTAAATTGTCGTCACATATACTGAATAATTGTACTTTATGCTTATTAGGCAAAAGTACACTTCTTCCCTTTACTTTATCATCATGTGTTTTTACTATGCCATTACAAATTATTCACTGTGATATTTGGGATCCGTGACCATCTTTTTCTTTTTCTAGCTATCGTTATTTTATTATTTTTATTGATGACTTCAGTCGCTATACTTAGATTTTTCCTTTAACCCAAAAAAATCAAGCACTTTATCAATTTCAACTCTTTAAAACTAATGTTGAAAATCTCCTCTCTTCCATAATTAAAATTTTCTAATGCGATGGAACTCCTAAACTCATCAAAGGTCCTTTCGCCGCTTCCCTTGCCTCCCATGACATATCTTATCGCATTATGTGTCCTTATATCCCATAACAAAATGGACTTGTTGAGTGTAAAATTTGCCATATTACCGAAATTGGGCTTACTCTTCTCCTTCATGTCTCTTTTCCTAAATCTTTTTGGTTCGAAGCCTTCTTCATAGCCACCTACCTTATTAATCTATTTCCCACACCTGTCTTCAATCACAAGTATTCTCATGAAACCTGTTTCTTGATCCACCTAATATTTCACACCTTCGTGTTTTTAGGTGCGCTTGTTTTCCTTTTCTTGGGGCAAATGGTACAGACAAACTAACTCCAAAGTCCACCAAATGGGCCTTTATAAGGTACTCATTACAATACAAAGGTTATCGTTATTTTGACCTTATCACATCTAAACTTTACATCTCGTGACATGTCTGATTTCTTGAAACTGTTTTCCTTATGCAAATTCTACCCCTAATATCTCTCCCATATCCTCTCCTTCTACCATCTTGCTCCCACTACCTGCTCGAGCCTTTTCCTCTTCACCAAACACTACTTCAAACCCTTTGCCTCCTTCCCCTTCACTTCAGCACCATATGATCACTCGTACACGTGATAACACTCGTGTTCTCCAGATCCTTTCCAGCTATGTCACCTATTCCACAAGCACATAGACCTTATATACCCCTACCATCTTCACCGAAGCAAACAAATTTTCACATTGGCGTCAAGTCATGCTTGATGAGTTCACAGCTCTACATCGCAAATATAACTGGACTCTTATCCCTCCTTCTCCTAATGCTAATATTGTTAGATGTAAATGGGTTTTCCGCACCAAAAGAAATTCTAATGGGTCCCTAAATCGCTATAAAGCTTGGTTAGTTACCAACGGATATCATCAAGCTCCTGGCATTGACTACACTGATACCTTTAGCCTTGTAATCAAACCCACCACTATTCGCCTCATTCTTGCCATTGCTATATCTAAAAATTGGTTGGTTCATCAGCTTGATGTTCACAATGCCTTTCTTAACGACACTCTAAATGAATCGATTTTCATTTCTCAACCGTCGGGCTTCATTGACCTTCACAAATCATCTTATGTTTGTCATCTTCATAAAGCTATCTATGGCCTCAAACAAACTCTAAGGGCCTAGTTTTATCGCCTGAGTGAAAAGCTACTTGATCTCAAATTCACCACCACCAAATTTGATACGTCTTTATTTGTTCATTCCATTACTTCTCATACCACATATCTCCTCATCTATGTTGATAATATTCTAATTACCAGCTCTTCGCCCTCTTTCATCACCAACCTCATTCAAGACCTTAGCACTACATTCTTTGAAAGATCTTGATCTCCTTCATTACTTTCTTGGGATATAAGTAACTACCACATCCACTGGACTCCTTCTAACCTAAACTAAGTACACTAAAGATCTTCTTCTCTGCACAAGCCTTGCCCAATCCAAACTTGCCATCACACCAATCACCCCAACTCTTTTTCTCTCTAAAAATCATGGTACTCCTCTCCCTGATCCTTCTGAATATCGAAGCATCCAATATCTTTGTCTTACCTGCCCTGATATTCAATTTGCAGTAAATAAAGTCTCTTAATTTTTTAGTCCTATCAACATTCACTGGACTGCTATTAAAAGGATCCTTCGTTATCTTCGCTCCACATCAACTTCTAGTATTCATTTAACTCGACAAATCTCTCTCCATTCAAGCCTACTGTGATGTAGATTGAGCTGGGGGTCCTGATAACCGTCGATCCTTATTTGGTTACTGCATTTTTCTGGGACCAAACCTTATCTCTTGGAGTGTAAAGAAACAACTTACTATTGTCAGATCTAGCACTAAAGCTGAATAATGCAGTATAGCTAATGCTGTTACTGACATCTGTTGGATTATGTCTCTTCTTGGTGAAATTGATTTCTCTCGCATCACAACCACTATTTGATGTGATAATCTAGGTGCAACATTTCTTGCTACCAATCCCATCACTAACATTTGTACAAAATACATCGAGATTGATATTTACTTTGTTAGGGATTTGATTACCAACAAGGCACTTACTATTCTACATCTATCTTCCTGTGATCAAATTGTAGACATCATGGCCAAGGCTTTATTTTTCTTTGCTTTTCACAGTCTTCGTGATAAGCTCACTGTGACAACTCACCGTGCACTTGAGGGGGGTTGATAAACATGTGCAGATCTTCTACATTCTCACCAGCTTTATTATGATTTGCATTATCTTATATTCTATTTTATCTTCTGTATCTCATTTGAATTTATTTTCTATATCTTATCTGTTATTATCTCAACAACTAAGATATAACAAGACTTGTATAAATACGATGTAAAGCTATTCATCAATACACAAGAAAACAATACATTTACATATCAATTCTATTTCTTCTCTATTATCAGTTAGTGAAGACGTTTTTTTGATGATGATTGCCATCCAGTATCATCAAATAAGCAAGAAACTAACGAGGTTTTTGAGAAAATAAGATCTATACATTATCTTATGTTAGAACTTACGATTCCAAGTGCATTTAACAGTTTTTTCGACATGCTCTTTTGTCGAAAGCTCGGACGAGTTGCGAGGAAGGGCATCTCAGCAAATTCGTTTCCATGGATCCTGCAGAAGCAATGCGTAATTTCACTTGTATAATACATTTCCAGGCAATGGCATGTATATGCAATATGTACCTTAGTGTTGCTACTGATATAATATCATCTTTGTGCTCAAGAACGACAGTGTAGAAAGCTCTGAAATTAATTCTCACTAAGCTTGATCTGGAAAAAGAGAAGCAAGATTCTGAATATGGTGTACTAGCATTCAGAGAATTCTTGATGACAGTAAAAATGGTGGAAGTGTTTACCCTCGGCCATGTACCACTCTATGAAGAATGTTCATTCCGGTGAACCGATCAATGGTAGGCGTGAAAGACTCATTGAGCACCTCCCAAGCTATTGCAATCTTGGAGTTGCATTCCATTCTGATATGCTGATTCTCGTAATAAAAGTCACCAGGCTCCATCCGCCGGAGTAGAGTCCACGACATTCCTTCTCCTAATTCGATTCTTGCTCCGATTAGGCTCTGAAGCTTCACAAAAGTCTTCAAAAAAGCTGAATGTCATCCCATGGCTTCAAGAACATTTTGGAGAATCTTTACAATAATATCAGTAAACAAAAGAATCTCCTTTGACTCATTCTAGAATGTTACAGAGAAAGAGTTTGGTTTCCGGTTAAGAAATGGTACCTCCTTGCAACCACAGCCACAGAAGGATAACTCCATTGAATGACTATTAAGATCTGACTCAGTTCTCTCAGCACAACAGAACCAATGATCTGCAAGTACAATAAGAGTTAGCTCACTAGTTGATTATGGACCAGGCCATATACTTGTCCAATTGAACGCCAAGAGATGTTTAAAAAACGGGGATAAAACCAAGAATTTAAATACATCCATACATTTTTTCTCGCACTGAAGACATGTTACCATATCGCCATTGCTACCTCCACATAACTTGCAGACACAGTAAGGACATAGCCACTCCCCTTGAGGTACACTCTGTAATGGAAGACATGTTATCTGCTATATGTAACAATCAAAAGAGAATTTTCAAGGAAACCAACTGACCCTCATGCCCAAACAGCTCGGGTGATATGTAGATGGACATCGGTCACAACAAAGCAAGTCTCCTCCATCAGCACATATCAAACAGGTATCATCACTTTTATCACCGGCATCGATTTTGGGCACAAACTCATGAAACTGATGAAGTTCCTTTTCCTCTTCTCCGTTCCACGCCACAGCCATGCATCGTAGGAGAGATTCATCGGTCCGAGCAACACAAATATTCTCATAAGGCCACGAACAATCCACACCAGAATGAGCCACAAATTCCCTCATAGTCATGACCTCCGAGCAACACAGACAATTCACACCATTCCTCCTAGCTCTTCCCACCTTTAGCACCTCTCTTCCGCCTTCACTTCCCTCTCTTACGCCTACGTAGTGCAGCCTTTCATTCTCTATCACAAGCTGCTTCTCTATCAACCACGAGATGACTGTTTTTTCCATCATATCTGTTTGCTTGTCAGTTCCTTGGGTACTATCCTTAGTTGGGTCACGAACGGTCTTTCTTCTTCTTGTGTCTGTGTCTGATTCTTGCTGCTCGTTACCTTCCGAGTCTTCGTCTTCATAACTGATTATCGTTATCCTTGGACGTAGACGTCTTCTAACATCATCATTTCCAATATTTAAGCTCTGACTTGAAGTACCTGCTCTTTGGTCCACAACCATAGGAGCAGAAATATTGCTTCTACGCCTTCTTGGTACGTGGAAAGAATCACTGTTATGACGTCCATGTCCACTTGAAGAGCCCGGCTGGGTAGTATTTTGACGATTCCTTTGTTGAAACCGATCCATATATCTTGCAATATATCAACCACCCTGGGAATTTTGCTTCAGGAAGTTGTTTACGGCATCTTGAGAGTATCTCTGAAACAAAATCCATCAGTATCGAAACCATCAGAAAGCAGAAGAAGCTGGCAAGAGCTTGGTAGCTGTACAGATAAAGCATCTGTGTAAAACCCCTTCATGTTCCTGATTTGTTTCACCTTTTGGTTTCTGATATCAATCAATAAAAATCCTTGTCTTGAAAGCTAATTAGTATTTATGTTCTTTAACAAGGAATCATATCTTTTATACTAGTAAGTTGAGCGTTACACTTCATGTGGTGCTTGAATAAGTAAGAGAACGAAGAATGGAATATATTGAATTTATGAAACACAACCTGTAAAGTTTCTGTTTATAATCTACTCACCTCTGAACTGTATCAAACAGTAATTTCACTCTTTGGTATATTAATTCAATATCTCACTGAGTAAAACAAAATAAACAAAGTACCTACAAATGAAATGATGAATACGGACTCTTTTAACACTTACAGACCATCAAAACTTTGATATTAGTCATCTTCATAAACACAAGATATCAATAATGTGACAAATCATTAGATACTTAGAAGAGAATGAAATTGCAGGATCCTTTTTCCCATTCTCTTTGAAAACAGATGTAGCTTATTAATGTACATATATGCTTGAATATGAAGATCAGAAGAACACATACATGAACAAGAAGATGCGAAGTGTAAAGGGGGTCTCTCCATTTATCAAACTCTACATATATGTATTGTTCATCATGTGATTAGAACAAATAGTACATCGAACAAAACGTATGCCAAATCTTGAAACAAATCCACACTGAACTTGACTTTATATCCACTACTTGAGTAAATCTATACAAACTTGCATCCTATCTTTTGTCGATGGTAATTTAAAACTATAAATCATTAAAGATTAACAATCAAAAGAATAATATCTTATTAAAAATGTTAATTTTTAATTAAATTTCAAGTTTTGTAAATATATAATTCAGTAATTCAAAATGCTTGTTTCAACAAAAAACATTATATGACAAATAGAAAAAGAAGGAACTTGAATATATTTTAGAAAATTTTGGAAATTGATTAAAAAATAAAAATTTAACAATAATGTGAAAAAAAAAGAAAGAACACTACATAAGTTGGTTAACTCATATTCAAATAAAATAAATTTAAAAAATATGATATTTTAAAGAAAGTTGGTCAAATAAAACAATTATTCATATGATACTAATATCTAAAACATCAAAATCACTGAAAATAACTGTGAAGAATGTTAGCTTTCAATTGAAATTTATATAATATTTTTAGAAATTTACCCGATGTTTCTAGAAGATCATCTTTTTAACTATCGTCGGAGTTTCGTCGGAGTATAATCGCCGATCTCGATGTTTCTGTAAATCTTGAAGTAGAACAGTGATAGTGGACCTGGATGTTAATTTAATAATAAATAACGAGACACGAGGCTTTTATGTCATTTGCATGTTGGCAAACTGGCAAAAAGTTTATGTATTCTACTTTTATTATGGAAATGTATTTATTATAATATTTAAAAATTAGTGTATTTGAATGCATTTATTAAAATTACATAAAACTAAGTATGATACTAATTTTTTAATAGAAAACCATAATTATATATATTTTATATCATATTTATTATTAAATGATTATTAATATGTGTTTTTATTGATTACATTCTTTATAATAATTGATAAGATATTAGTATAAATAAAATTAAATTAAACAAAATATAGGCATATAAAATAAAAAATATAATTATTATATATTTTATGATTACTTATATTTAAATAAGTATTTAAATAACATTAAAACAGACAGTGAAAAGTAATTGCATTAGAGCCTATAAATTCAGGTATAGTGTGTTAAGAAACCAACATTCAATTTAATAGACTAATAATAGGAAAAGGAATTTAAGGCAATATAAGTCAACGTATCCCGTTGCATAAGGATTCCCGCTTTATGTGTGTTGAGAGAGGATCATTAATATACACAACATTTTTTTTATATGTTTTACAAAGAGGATATTTCCGTCACTTGAACTTGTGATTTTCTTATCACAAAGAAGCAAATTTTCACAATATGCATTGAAATCATATGGTAAGTTCGATTATTGAATAGGTTGGAAAATTTTTCTTTTACCTATTTTCTTGTTAATTTATTATTAAAAGGGATTAATATCATTTAGTATACTAATGTGAGATTATCATAACATATATAAAGACAAAATAATCTTTTAAGAAAAGGTAGAAGAATTAGAATCTTATCATCAAATTGCGGCGTAAATTTTCTAAATGGTATAATTTAAATCACGTGACATTGTTTAAGTGTTATGTTACATAAACATAACACCTAAATAACCTCTTTATTTAATAAGAATAAAGTTGTATACTATTAAACTTTTCTAAATTTCACATTTTTAGGAGACTTTTATTGAATGTTATTATTATTGTTATTGTTACAAGAACATATTGGGTTGATGTTGGCATTCTATTTAATAACTTCTCGTTAAATTCGTTAGAATGATGAAGAATTATTCATAGGTAATTAAAATAAGAATTATTAAAAATAAGAAGAAATGACTAATGCATAATAATAATAAACCAGCCTCCACAAAATACATATAAATTAATATTCGAGTGCTTTACTTTTATCTTCATATTGAAACTTGGACGTTTGGAAGGAGAAGAAAATGTACCGCTGAAAAATAACTATGATATTTATAATTACAAAAATGTAATTTTGAAGGAAGAATTTTACCTGTAGTGTCCAAAGATTGACAATAAATCTAGTTTATTTGAATAGCTTTGAATCCCAAATTATATGAAACACAAAAGTATACTACAAAATTTTAAAATGAGGCACATATTGTATTAGAAAGGCACAATATTTATAAAAATCAACATGAAATTTAACAATATATAAGAAACATTTTCCCTAAAAATATAAAGAGAATTTTTCAAAACCTTGTTCCTAAAAATATAAAGATAAATTTTCCCAACAAAATAAATTATGAAAAATGACTGAAAACGGACAAGGCACAACAACTACCTTGTATTTTAAGAATCGGAAAAAAAAAAGTTTACATGGTTTAAACTTGGATTAATTACAAAAATTTCAATTTTTTTAATTT
>JANIPM010000001.1:38780164-38792212 GCA_027478405.1 Erythroxylum cassinoides
TCATAACAGGCAACTTTGGCCAATTCTATTTCAATCATTCCTTAATGTCCCTTGAATCAGCATATACATTTAACATTCATCCTAACTTCACTTTCTTAATAGCACATCATTTATATCAATGCAACTATCATTTGACATTTATCCAAAACTCAGCCTCAAATCATATGATTTCCTACACTCAATAACATCATGCCATTTTATCAACTTTCCTCTCTTGTTTTTGCATAATATCCCACATATATCACCATAGTTCATACTTAGTGATTCTCAACCCACCATCCATACATGGTTCACATTCCAATATCATAATCATCTATAACACAAATCACATATAGAACACTTATTTACTTTCATTTTCAGATTTCAAATTTTCACTCAAGGTTCGGGGTCCAACATAGTGAGCCCATTATTACTAACATGAAGCCCATATGAAACTGATAGGTCCCACATAAAATATCCATATTCCCTAATGTTTCCTCAACTTTTCATTGTGAAGCTCCTCTTGTTGTTTATTGGAACACTAATGCACAAATTCTCTTTGATAACACCATAATATGTTAAGTCTATTATAGTAGTTGAAGATAACTACATCTTATCCCTTTGAGGTTCATATAAGTTAAATATAGAAAGTTTCACCACCTTTGCCTTTGGAAGGAATTTCCCTTAATAAAGTCATAAGTAATTTAAAGGATTCATTAAACTCATTAAAGATTTAATTAAACTTAATCTTCCCATCACCAATAATACATCCAAAATAAGGAACAAATGTGCCTGTAGATCCAGAATAACAACCATCACTTTCCCATTAAACCAAGATTGAACATAGAAATTTACGGGACTGAGATGGAGATCAAGACTCATTCTCTTGAATATGAATGTATTCAAAAGATCAAGGATTTGAGGAATATGAAAGTATCTATTGGGAGGTGAGTAGTATGAAGAAGAAAATCAACAATTAGGGAAATGTTAAGGATAAAGGCTACTTTTTATATGGGATCCATTAATACCATATAGACTTCATGTTGACACTGGTGGATCCCATACAATGAAAAATATATTTAAAAAGCCCATATTAGTACTAATGTGGCACTTAATTGATAAAGTTCAGAATTTCGTCAATTAGAGGTTTGACTCATATAGTTTTGAAATGTTATGATTGTTTCCATGTACTTTGAAACATTAGGTCCTTACTTGTATTTTAGTGCAAATAGGATTTGAAAGAAACTTTTTGCTTTTTATAGTATAACACTATGTAGCTTTAGGAAATGTTGTTTCTTGAAAGGAAATCAAAGTTGATAAGTCAAAAATATATCTTTTTTTCCTTAACTTATCTAGCATAAGGAAAATTTAGTTCTTTTCTTGGACATATAGGTTTCTAAGCAATTTATTAGAACCTTTTCAAAAGTGTTTCCCATTTGAATAAACTTTTGAAGAAAGATGTGTCTTTTAAGTTTGATGAGAAGTTAAAAACAACATTCTACATTCTTAAATAATTTCTCATGTCTACTTTCAATTTTCAAGCAATAAATTGGATATTTTATAAGAGTTGTTTAGGCAATAGATTGACAAGGCTTCCTGATTCGTATGCTATGCTTCAAGGACTTGTAATTTTAGTTGACGCAGTAATTCAAATATGGAGAAAGAGCTCTTAGATTTTGTTTTTGCTTTAGAGAAGTTTAGGTCTTACTTGTTTGGTATTAAAGTTATTTATATTATGATCATACAACTCTTAGGTTCCTATTTACTAAAAAATATGGAAAATCAAGGTTAATAAGGTAGATTCTCATTAGAGCTACTATTTTCTATTTTGATTATGATAAAACTCTTAGCCCAAATAAATACAAGTGTTCTTTTTTTATTAAAAAAATACTGGACACATCATTAGTGAGGATTTTTTTGAAGGAACATTTAAGTTATCCATTAAAGACAAATTGTTAAGGGAGGTTAATAGTACAAATTTAACCCAAATTCTAGATGTGAATACTTGTAATGTCATGTAGAAATATAAACCAATATCATATTGCAATATGATTTATAGCATTAAACGATCAGTTATAAATTAAAAAGAACATTACGTAACATTATTAATGAATCTCTGTCATCCTTTATTCCTCTTTTTCTATATATAAAAAATATTCTTATCACTTAATAACTCTTAGAGGATTATCATAAGGATGATGGAACTAAAAATATCTTTGAGAAATTGATTCAAATAAACCGTTTTATATAACTAATATTCAATAGTCTCTCTGAAAAGTTTATCACTTGAATCTCCTCTTTTATCTCCGCTACGTACTCCATTTTGTTGATAAAAGGGAATAACATTACTCACAAGAAACAAAAGGGACTAGGAATGGAATCCATTTGTTAGTCAAGACATCCATTTTTAAGGTACACCTTTCAAATATCACTCCAGTTGCTTCAAAACTAAGTTGTTTACGTTAACTTTTATTGATAAATTTTTCTTCTTTTCTCATACCGACACAACTTCAATAAGAGTCTTTATCAAAGCTGTGATGGAAATCGCACTTACTCCACCAATCCACACTCAGAGACATCAAACAACAAGGAAAGTTGAAGAATGGATGGTGTGTGTGTAACGTGTCTGAAGAGCATTGAAGACAGAGAGAAGGAATGAGTAGCTTTCGAAGGTTCTGACTACAGAGACAAAATGAATGTGTTTAGGGCATACCCATATGAGAAATACATGACAAGATTCAAATCAGAAGCATCACACCTAAACACTGTCATATTATAAATATCACAAGCTTCAAACATTAGAAAACGCACAGCATAGGAAGGACCTTTAATAAATCATGTAGAAGGCACTGGGGTTTGTCTGATACATGTAAGAACATCTGAAAGCACTCCCTTCATCAGTTATAAAAGAAACACAACACAAGCATCAGATATAAGAGATACACATACTTCATCACTCACAACATATTGTTATCATCATCAGAGAGTGTAAAGAGTTAAGACTGAGAAAAAATATCAAAGAGTGCTAGGGTACTTACTTGTGGGTACTAGAAAAGTTTCGTAGGCTCTTTGCAAGTGTTTCTAAAAACCTCAATCTCTGTACAAATTCTCATCTTCTTCTTCATATTAGTGGAAACCACATCAGTGGGAACCTTGGATGTAGATAGCATTGAAAGCTATCGAACTAAGTAAAAAATTTTGTGTTCTTTACATTCTGAAATTCTCTTATCTGCAAAGTTAACAAAGCTTTATCAGTTTTTTTTTAAAAATAACAGTGCAGCACAACTATCCCAACTGAAGTGGTAGCAAAGCATCAAAAACTTCCCAGGGAATTTCTTGGTCACTCCGAGCATCAAAGAATCATCAAGAACAGTCAGTAGGTATAAAGTCTTTTAGTTCTTTAAACTACAGTCGCTATGGTGGAAAAAGAAATGGATGCTTTTTTTGGAAAGAAGGCTTTACCATCTGGAAACTCCAGTTGCAAGCTCTTCTTAAATCATATGATTGTTATGGAGCTATAAAAGATCAGTATGATATTGAGATTGATCCAGTAAAGAAACTCAAAATGCAAAGACTTGCACATTGCAAGTTAATGCTTCACTTATCACCAACAGTGATAAGAAAAGTGCAGAATTGTAACATTTCATAGAAGCTTTGGGTGAAACTTGATGAATTATATGCTAAGAAGTGTCTTCCTAACAACATGACACTTCTTCACAATCTTGCTAACTATAAGATGAACACTTCAGTCTCCTTAGATGATAACCTAGACTACTTTTTAAAGCTAGTTCAGGATTTAGAAGCTACAGATGAGAAAATTTTAGAGGAACATCAAACTGTAATAATCCTAAAGGCATTACCTTCTGAATTTAATGCATTCAAGAAGGAAATTAAACATGCTAATGGAGAATCACTCACTGTAAAGAGGGTTTTAAATTCTCTAATGGAAGAAATAGTTAAAGTGAATCCTTTGAAGAAAGAGGCTGAAGTGATGTTTGTAGAGAATAACAATGAGAAGAAATCTCACAAGAAAATAGCAAGAAAGGAAAGTGGCATAAGGGAAGTGGGAAAGAAAAACACTCTAAGGAAGGTGAAAATGAAAAGAAGAAAAAAAGGCAAAGGGAAGAAATGCTTTTACTGTGATAAAGAGGGACATTTTGCTAGTGATTGTAGGAAAAAGAAGAGGGATAAGGCAGTTGAAAGTAGAATTTCAGGTAATGTTGAAAAACCTAAAGATTCTAGTGGAGATGAAATTCTGGCTGTGACTAAGGATTGTAAGGACCTTAGTAGAGAATGGATATTTGATTCAGGTTATACTATGCATGTCACTCTTCATAAGGACTGGTTCACATCATTTGAACCAGTCACTGTCAAGGATAAAATGGCAGATTTAGGGCAGCAAAGGATAGAGGGCATAGGAAGTGTTTCCATCAACATGTTTGATGGAAAAGAAGGATCCTAAGCAATGTCAGATTTGTGCCTGGAATAAGGAGAAATTTGATCTCTGAAAGCTTGTTTGATAAGCAAGGCTTTCAGATCAGGTCTAAAGATGGACTTAGAGAAATCCTAAGGGATGGGAAAGTCATCATTAGATGAGTGGAGAGGGGTGGTCTATACTGTGATATATGCTCAATTGAATTTAATCAGATTTCAAAAATTGAAAACCTTGAACCAACCAAGCAATGGCATGCTAGGTTAGGTCATGCAGGCAACAAAAGCCTACTCCATCTCTCTAGACAAGGTCTAATACTGAAAGAAAACCTACAGAAGTTAAAATTTTGTGAATCCTGTGTGCTAGGAAAGCACCACAGGTCAGTATTTCAAAGGGGAGCTAAGAGAGCCACAGAGATCATGGAGTATACTCACAGTGATATCGGGAATCTATACTTCATGTCCATAATTGATGATAAATTAAGGAAATGTTGGGTCTACCATATGAAGAGAAAGGATGAAGCTCTGGATATTTTCATAAGATGGCATACTCTTATGGAAAATCAAACTGGGAGAAAAGGATGAAGCTCTGGATATTTTCATAAGATGGCATACTCTTATGGAAAATCAAACTGGGAGGAAATTGAAATGCCTAAGGACTGATAATGGGTTGGAGTATTGCAACAAAAATTTTGAGGAATACTGCAGTAAGAATGGAATCCTAAGGCATAAAACAGGAAGAGCTACTCCACAACAGAATGAAGTAGCTAAAAGATTAAACAGAACCCTCTTAGAAAAGACTAGGTGCATACTCCTCTCTTCAGGTTGCTCCCATTCTCTATGGGGGAAACAATTAGGACAGCAGCCTATTTAATCAATAGGCTTCCAACCTCAGCAAATGACTATAAAACTCCTTAGGAAATTTGGAGTAGTAAGAAGCCAAAACTCACACACCTTAGGACTTTCGGATGTGCAGCCTATGCACATCAGAAAGAGGAAAAATTAGAGCCTAGAGCTGTCAAGGGGGTGTTCTTAGGATATCCAGAAGCTGTAAAGGGTTATAAACTCTTACTGCTCCAAAAGGGAGCCTACAAAACAATCATTAGCAGAGATGTCATCTTTAAGGAAGATGAATTCCCTCTGCTGAACAAGAATTCTCAAAATTCTTACCTCCAAAGTGAAATTCAGGAGAATTTAGGGACATAAAACCAATAAGCCCATTTCTATGTGCCACTAGAAACTGAAGAAGGTGGCGCTACTCAGTCAGAAAATGTGGACCCTCCATAAGACACAACACAGTATGAAGAAAGGAGAGAAGAGGCATAAGGTGAGGGTGAAGGAGAAATTTCACACCCAACCCTAGATGATACTCAGGAAAACCTATAATACTACCAACTCACAAGAGATAGGCAACTAAGAATTAGAATTCCTAATAGAAGGTATACAGAACTAGACTTAGTTGAATTTGCATGTTTTATGGTTGAAAATGTAGAAAATAAGGCTCCAGAAACTTATGATGAAGCCATGAGAAGCAAAGATGCTAAACAATGGAAAGAAGCTTATGAGAAGGAATATTCTTTCCATTGTTTAGCATCAATGAAGAATAAGACTTGGATTTTAGTCCCTAGACCTTATAAAGCCAAATTAATTGAGAATAAATGACTGTTCAAATTAAAAGGAGTAACTGAAGTAGAACCTAGAATTTACAAAGCTAGGCTTGTAGCTAAGGGATTTAGGCAGAAGGAAGGAATAGACTACAAGGAGATATTCTCTCCACTAGTCCTAGCAACTCTATATTATTAGAAAATCCATCAAATGGATATTAAGACAACTTTCCTATATGGAAAGCCAGAGGAGACTATAGTCTATATATATGAAGCAGCCAATTGGATTTGAGGACAAAAATAAGCTAGAGTATGTTTGTCTATTGCAAAAATCCTATGTGGGCTCAAGTAAGCTCCTAGACAATGGAACAAGAAGTTCCATGAGGTTGCTGCTAGTATGAACTTCATCAAAAGCTCATATGATTACTGCCTATAGTACAAAGATCTATGAATGACTAAAGCAATGTTTATGTTAGTCTACGTAGATGATCTCATCATCACAGGGAAGGACTTGAATAAAATTCAAAAAGTTAAGACTGAATTGTGCTCTCATTTTGAAATGAAAGACTTAGGGTAAGCTTAGAAGCTTCTAGGAATGCAGATAATCAGATATAGGAGGGAAGGAAAATTGTGACTTGTTCAGAGGAATTACATAAGGAAAATCCTAGCTCAATTCAATATGGAACAAGCCAAACCTACTTCAGTACCCTTAAGATCACACTTACAGATGGTTTCTGACAAGTGTCCTAAAACTGAAGAAGAACAGAAGGCTATGGCTCACTATCCCTATGATATAGGTGTTAGAAGTTTGATGTACCTTATGCTATGCACAAGGCCTGATCTAGCCTATGTTATAAGTATCTTAAGTAAGTTCGTGGCCAATCTAGGTTTGAAACACTAGCAAGGCCTAGAAAATGTTCTCAGATATATATCTGGAGCAATGAACTATGGATTATGCTTCTTTAAAAGGGAGCTAATCAAATGCAATTACCTGTCTCTACATGGCTATGTGGATGATGACTATGCAATAGATAAGGACTCAAGGAAGTTAATTTCAGCATATATATTTACACTATTAGCAAACACAATAAGTTGGAAATCACAACAACAATCGGTGGTAAGTTTATCAACAATAGAAAAAGGCTATTATGCAATAACAGAAGGAGTAAAGGAACTAGCATGGCTATCAGGAATATTAAAAGAAATTAACACAGAAATCACAACACCAGTACTATATACGAATAGTCAAAGTGCATGGTACCTGAGTCGAGATTCATTCCTCCATGAACGATCTAAGCATATAGATGTGCGATTGCATTTCATCAAAGAGCAAATTGCCAAAGGAACCTTCAATCTGGACAAAATAAAAGGAGAGAAAAATCCATCTAACTTCGGAGCTAAAATAGTAACACAAAAGAAGTTCACTTACTGTAGCGACTACTTACAGATAAGTGAAGCCCCTTGAAATCGAAGTCAATTTGTCAGATCTCACAAATTTGGGAAATCTAGGGTTTTCGGGTTTTAAATCACTCATAGATTAGGGATCTAAGTATAGATTAACAGAGAAGGAGGGAAAAATGTGATGAAAATCACGTTATTCTCCATTAATCCATACATAGAACCAACAAAAGCATAAAAGATTTGAAAGAATCGACGAAGAGTGTTTGAAGTTTGAAGAGGGAAAAGAGATGTGCTCTCGAAGCTTCTCCCTATGTCAGAAACAAAATTGACTTACTTCAGACACACCCACGTGACAAAGCTCAAGTCAAAGATTAAGTGATTAGTAAGCAGTCCTTCAATACAAGTCAGAAACATAATACATAAAGCACTGTCGTATCATTTACCACTCAAGTTTAAAACAAAACGCAGATAACAACAATATAAAACACACAAAGCAGACACATACATCAAACACACAACTTCAGAAGCTTGCTTCAATAGGTCACATGAAGAGCACATGTGAAGGCTCTGACTAAGTCAAAAGCACATCCAAAAGACAACTTCATCTTGTTCAGGTATATAAAAGGAGCACACATCAGCGCAACTTTTACATTTTTCATTACATTCTATTCACAATTTGTAAGCGAGAAAATCAAAGTAAAAACTATCAGAGAGTGCTAGAGTACCAACCTTTTTGGACAATGGTGAGTTTGAGAGACTCTTTTTGCAGATGTTTACAAAACACTCAATCTCTGTATATTGTTCACTTCTTCTTGATATAGTGGAACCGCTGCATGTGAGATCCTTGGATTTAAATAATTTGTACGCTATCGAACCAAGTAAATCAATCTTTTTTATTTTCTGCAATCATTTTATATCTGCAAAATAACAAGTTTATTAAGATCTTGGGTTTTAAAGATCAACAGGAAAGCAAAGTTATCCCAACACTTCTTTTGTTTCTTTCTTGATATTTTTTCTTTTTTCTTTTTACCTTCTCATTTTCATTGTTGATATTTTCTTTCAAATTTTCAGCAAACAATACCCAATACATTTCTTGCAAAACAGGAACATTAACTAGAAAATAACTTTTCCAATCTAAAATGAGGTACTTATTGCAGCTCTAACACACAGAGAACTTGAAGAATAAGAACCCTGCGATCACAATGAGAAATAGATCAAACCATGATCTAATTAGTTTAGATCAAACTCGAGCTTATAAATTAAATTTAAACTCATGTTTGAATCTTATAGAATTTGGATTTATCATATTCATACCTATAAATGATGTTTGGAGATTTTTAATGTTAAAACTACTTGACAATTATCGATTTTTCTTGATCCTGAAGAAAAGGGAACCTCTGAAGAAAGGAAGCCAAGCAAGTTTCATCACTCAGTCCATTGTTCTTACACAGAGATCCTTTCTACTGTGACTTAGGCTATTACTGGCTTCGTCTTGCAATTTACATTGCTGTGTGTCTATGTTTTGGAACAATCTTCCATGACGTTGGCCATGATTATGGCTCAATTTAGGTAACTAACTTATAACTTCCCAACATTTCTAATTACTCCAACGGTTGCCTCTACATTGTTGGATACTCAGGCTAGAGGCTCGATGCTCATGTTCGTGACCTATTTCTTGACTCGGTGGATTCCCTTCTTTCGTGGAGGATATGAAGGTTGGTCTTATTGCTATTAAAGATATAAGAATTAATCTCATAAGCTTACATACCTTTTATTTTTCCTGATATCAGATATTTTCTAGAAAAAGGTTAAATGGGCACTACGGTGTTGGAGCTTTTGTGATAGGGAACACATTTTCTTCCTTACCTTACTTGCTACTCATCTCTGTGATCCCTGGCGCAATAGCTTATTACCTAGTTGGACTCCAGAAGAACTTTGGACACTTCGTGTACTTCACAATGCTACTTTTCATGTGCATGATGTTGGTCGAAAGCCTCATGATGTTAGTTGCAAGTATTGTTCCAGATTTCCTGATGGGCATTATAACCGGTGCCGGAATTCAGGGTGTTATGATGCTGAACGGAGGGTTTTTCCGTTTGCCGAATGATCTGCCCAAGCCATTTTGGAGGTACCCCATGTTCTATATCGCCTTCCACAGGTATGCAAACCAAGGGTTGTACAAGAATGAGTTCAAAGGATTGACATTCCCTAACAATCAAGCAGCTGGAGGAGGTACCATTACGGGTGAAGAAATCTTGCGCAGCTTTTGGCAAGTGGACATGGATTATTCTAAGTGGGTTGACCTTCTGGTCTTGTTATCGATGGTTGTGGCTTACCGTCTCATATTCTTGGGGATTATAAAGTTTACAGAGAAGGTTAAACCCATTATTAGAGCCATTTTGGCTGGTCGATCTAGACCAACAAGACCAATCCTAGAGAATCTGTATTCTTCGACTTTGTATCAAGCAAGTTCTTAGGCATTGCAAGGAATAGGATCATTACTCAGGAACATATAAAGGTATTGCCATCTTTTTTAATATTCAGTATTCATATTTTCTTACGAGTGTTTAGATTGTATGGTTAATTTGTAATTGGACTTGTAGATTTATAAGTTCAACATATGTTGTGCTTTTGGCAGAAATTAATTAGGCAAAAATACGTAAATTAATATAGTATATCTAAATTGTTCTTGATTTGTTGAACATTTTAATTTATATTATATCAAATTTTAAAATGAGTAACAATATAACAAATTGCATCTTTTATCTTGATCAAGATTATTAGAATATCAAAATATAGTGAGAATTTATTAAATTAAGACAATTCAAGTTTTTTTTTAATTGACACTAACACAAATTAGCCCTATATATATTTTAAAAAATTTCTATTAACAGGGAATTCCCAGCCAAAGATGCTTGGCAATAAGTAGGGCTAAGCTTGTGCTTGTCCAAGCTCCAACTTGATCTAAAATTCTGTGTTCGAGTCTAAGGGTATGCTTGGATGTGGGTTGAGGGATGGAAAGGAATGGAATGTAATGACCCAAATGACTCAGGCCATTGTTTGAGAGTCTATTTTTATACAGGATGGAATGACAATTGATGGCTTTGGAAGTCATCCTTTGCCATCCAAAATCTAATATTTTATAACCTCCTAAATTGGGAGGTCAAGGATGGAATGACATGACTTGCCTTCCAAACCCTAATTTAATAACAAAAATATCCTAAAAAATTAATGAAATTACAACCCAGTCTAACAAATACCTACGCGGCTACATGTTACTACGTCCATTGTGTTTCTCCTTCAACTAGCTTCTTCCATTGACGAACGTTTTCCTCCACAGCTACTAGGGTCATCTGTCTTCGTTCCATCAGGTAAGCATCGACTATTCTTATGTGTTCATCTTCTTGACACTTTGTGTACTGTTCCGATTTTCTACTCCTCTACTGTCCTTCCATCGTTTTTGGGGTTTGGTTCATCGCCAAGTTCTTGTGATTGTTTTTGCGTGCTGTGGATCACTACGTATACATCCTATAATGCTTGTTTTGGATTGTTGACTGGGATTTTGTTGAATCTGTTGAAGTTAAAATTTGCCGTCGGTTGGGATCACTCCTGTGGCCTTACGATTTGCATCAAGTTGTTGCTTTCTCCTTTTTTGTCTCCGCCAAGATGGAATTCTCTTCATTTCAAGGATTACCAACTGCGCTACTTTTACTCCCATTACTTGGACCAACTTGAACTTAGCACTATAAATTGGATCTAGCATTAGGCAGAGCAGAGCTCCACCTTCCACTTGTTTGGCTTATTACATATCTTCTACCTGATCGTCATCTTAATAATTAGAAATCTCCTAACCCTGACACAATAATGTTTATTACTGAAGGGGTAAATCATCAACCCAATCACTGTGAACAATGTTACACTTGCTAATTAATCTTATAGTACCAGATACAAACCAAGTATTAGCTTGCCAATAACGTCGATCTTTTGTATGATGCTTCCACCTCTAAGGTCCACTAGTTGCACTACATGATTTTCCTAGTTGAGACGGCCATCAATACTTGTCAGCTTAAGCAATCAACTTTTGTTCAATATCATTACAGAGTCGGAAGATACACTTTAAAAGTTTATACTAGGAAAGCAGAGTAATAAGAAAAGCCTACAAAAATACATGCCTTGATGACTTAATAATAAAGAGCTAATAGAACACCTAGCACCAAAAGCATAAATTGACAGTAGGACTGGCACCTTTCTTCACCAAGTACTTAACTAGCTCCATATGTGAAGCTTGAGCAGCATAGTGAAGTGCTTGCATATTTGTTATTTTTTGAAGTGATTTCGGTTATCTTTAATTTAAGTTTTGCACCTGTAATCTTATGTATTTTACTGATTAGGCCATATTTTTTTTCACCTTGGAATAGATGGCTGATCAAAATATAATGCGCAAGTACATCTTACTACGACATCTATTTATTATATGTGTTATTCAAATAATCTGTTTGATAGTCATATGGTATTTAACCCAAAAATAACATAAAAGAAATAAACTTCCTAAAATCATAAGGGAAGAAAGAGAACAAGCACGGAATGGGTTTATTTGGTTGCCATTCTATTTCATTCCATTAATTGCCAATCA
>JANIPM010000001.1:39302597-39315960 GCA_027478405.1 Erythroxylum cassinoides
CTCGCTGAGTTCGCAAACTCACCCAACATTGCAATATTTTTCAGGACAGTGTTAGTAGACTCCTAGCTCCAGAGAGAGAGACCTTCTCTGCCTTGTAGATCGTTGCGGCAAGAGAAGTTATGGCGCAGAGGTGGGTCAGCTGGGACCTTTTGGGGATGATCTAGTTAGGAGTTATTAGTTTCTTTTGTGTATGGTATAGACAGTGATTTTGGACATAATTGTATATTATGGATTTGAAAATGAAATGAAATAGTTTATTTGGTTTCAAAAATTAGTGATATTTTTATTGATGCCATGTGGATTATAGTTGGTTCGCTCGGTAGTGCACCCTTATCGTGGGTTACGTGTCGGAGCGACCTGCGGGCGTCCCGGTGTGTACCCTACGGCAAGAGGGGGCTACAATCTGAATATCTTTACTTTTGATATATTTATTTTCCGAGGAATCATATCCCAAATTCACTTTACTTTCACGCGAACTAAACAGAGCCTTAGGGTAATTTGTTTTGCAATATTTAGTCATCTAAATATTGTGTCATATAGTTCGATAATGTCATTGGCAACTTCATGGGTTTTTTTGAGTGGTTTTTTGTATTCTTGGTTGAGGATAGAGATGTAAAAAAAAATTATCTTATTAATTTCATTTAATTTAAAAAAACATCTAAATTTGCATATGTTGAAGTCAACTTTGTTATCTTAATTCAATCTAGTTGCTCCTGGCTTCTTTTTTTATCCCTCTTTGTTGTATCAAAACCCTCAATTCACTTAATTCATCCCACTTACCAAATCTTGAAAGAGTGACTCTCTCCAGATGCGTGCTTCTTTCGGGTTTAGTCCTCTAAATACTATATCGTATAGTTAGGTAAAATCATTGGCAACATAGTTGTTTTTTGAGTGGTTTTTATATCCTTGGTAAAGGATAGAGATGTAATGAACATTTATCTTATTAATTTCATTTAATTTAAAAAAACTTCTTTGAAACTATGTATGTTAAAGTCAACTTTGTTACCTCAGTTCAATCCAGCTGCTTTCGGCTTCTGTTTTTTATCCCTCTTTATTGCATCAAATCCTTCAATTCACTTAGTTCATCCCACTTACTAAATCTTGAAAGAGTGGCTTTCTCCATATGCGTGCTTCTTTCGGGTTTTAGTTCTTTAAATACTGTGTCGTGGGTAATGTTATTGGCAATGTCATCATTTTTTGAGTGGTTTTTGTATTCTTGGTAAAGGATAGAGATGTAATGAACATTTATCTTATTAATGTCATTTAATTTTAAAAAAAAACTACTTTGAAATTGTGTATGTTGAAGTCAACTTTGTTACCACAGTTTAATCCAGCTATATCCGACTTCTTTTTTTTATTCCTCTTTGTTGCATCAAATATCTCAATTCATTTAATTCATCCCACTTACCAAACCTCGAAAGAGAGGCTCTCTCCAGATGCGTGCGTCTTTCGGGGTTTAATCCTTTGAATACTGTGTCATATAGTTGGCTAATGTCATTGACAATGTCGTCGTTTTGGTTTATCCTTGATAAAGGATAAAGATGTAATGAACATTTATCTTATTAATTTAATTTAATTTTTTGAAAATGAGCTATAAGATTGTACATGTTGAAGTCAACTTTGTTACTTTAATTCAATCCAGCTACTTCCGACTTCTTTTTTTATCCCTCTTTGTTGCATCAATTCTCTCAATTCACTTAATTCATCCCACTTACCAAATCTCGAAAAAGTGGCTCTCTCCATATGCGTGCTTCTTTCAAGTTTTAGTCCCTTGAATACTATGTCATATAGTTGGGTAATGTCATTGGCAACATCGTCATTTTTGAGTGGTTTTTGTATCCTTAGCAAAGGATATAGATATAATGAACATTTATCTTATTAATTTCATTTAATTTTTCAAAAAGAACTGCTTTGAAACTATGTATGTTAAAGTCAATTTTGTGATCTCAGTTCAACCCGACTGCTTTTGGCTTCTTTTTTTTATCCCTCTTTGTTGCATCAAATCCCTCAATTCACTTAATTCATCCCACTTACCAAACTTCGACAAAGTGGCTCTCTCCAGATGCGTGCTTCTTTCGGGTTTTAGTCTTTTGAATACTGTGTCGTATAGTTGAGTAATGTCATTGGCAATGTCATTTTTTGAGTGATTTTTGTATCCTTAGTGAAGGAAAGAGATGTAATGAACATTTATCTTATTAAATTCATTTAATTAAAAAAATATTATGAAATTGTGTATGTTGAAGTCAAATTTGTTCCCTCAGTTCAATCTAACTGTTTCCAGCTTTTTTTTAATCCCTCTTTATCGCATCAAATCCCTCAATTCATTTAATTCATCCCATTTACCAAACCTCGAAAGGGTGGCTTTCTCCAGATGTGTGCTTCTTTCGGGTTTTAGTCCTCTGAATACTGTGTCATATAGTTAGATAATGTCATTGACAACGCCGTCATTTTTTGAGTAGTTTTTGTATTCTTGGTAAATGATAGAGATGTAATGAACATTTATCTTATTAATTTAATTTAATTGTTTGAAAAAAATTCTAAAAATTGTATATGTTGAAGTCAACTTTGTTACCTCAGTTCAATCTAACTACTTTAGACTTTTTTGTATCCCTCTTTGTTACATCAAATCTCTCAATTCCCTTAATTCGTCCCACTAACCAAAGCTTAAAAGAGTGGCTCTCTCTAGAAGCGTGCTTCTTTCAGGTTTTAGTCCTCTTAATACTATGTCATATAGTTGGGTAATGTCATTGACAACGTCATTTTTTGAGTGGTTTTTGTATCCTTGGTAAATTCTATGATGACTTCACAAGTTTGAGTCTGTTCACTTAAAAAGAAATTTCTGGTCTTTTCCTATTTTTGTCTTGGTTTCTTGGGGTTTAACTGTCGCCTGTACATTTCTTGGGATTGCCCTTTTTCTTCCCTTAACGGTAGCTTCTTACTCTAGCTAAATTTCGTTTCTTTTCTGTTGTACGGGTTCTCTGTTAGGCTGATTATTTATTCTTGGCCTTGTTACTTCTGTATAGGAGAAGAAAATTCCAAACTTGATAAACTTTAGAAATAATGTTTCTTTCTTGTGAATGCATTACAATGCCTCTTATTTTTTGTTTTGAGGTTGTGTACTTTTCAATTTTCAATGTCAAAAAACGTGTCTATTGTGAATTTTACTTAAACTTTGTTGCTGATTGCGGCTATGAACTTTGAACAGATAATTCCTACTCAAATGCAACGCACACTTGAAGATGGACCTTCAGCTGATAATCCATTGTTAGAGGATGTCTTTGTTGATCCAGTTGTTCGGGGTTTTATTCGAGATTGGGATGCTATAGAAGATTTACTTCAGTATGTTTTATATACTGGCCTTGAATGGGAAGAGGGTAATGAAGGGCAAGTGTTGTTTACAGATCCACTTTGTACCCCCAAGGTTAGCCAACACTTTTCATTCGGTTTAGAATTTGTTGTTGTTGTGATATTTTCATCAAACAAGAAATGAAGAACGGAAGAGGGGAGAGAAGAATCTAGAACGCAGAAGGAGAGGGAAGAGGGAGAAACACACAGAAGAGCAAGAGCAAAAATGTTTAAACTCATACTCGTTCCTTATTAAATGGTTTCAAGGGTTTTTATGCTCGATTTAGATTCAAATACAGTACTAACTCAAAATCATTTCTAGCTCTTTTATACGTAATAGTTCCCCTTACTTTAGAAAACCTTGTCCAGAAGGTTTGACATAAATTAGTCATGGAGGTCAGCAAAAGGGATAAAAATGGAACAACCATCTCCTCTTATTAACAACAATAAACTTCCCTTCATCAATCATTTGCAATTGTCCAATAATATACTGCAGTTATTCTCCTCCAGATATTTTAGCTGGTCCTCATTAAGACAAAGATTTATCTTAGTTTCTCTGCTAAGTTGATCTCCTTTAACATCTCTTGTAGCGTTGTAAGGATCACCAGCCATATATTTTCACGTGTACTGCTCACCATTGTCTTGTGTTGTGATCACTACTAGCCTCATATTGAAATTCAAGTTACTCATTAAAATGCTTGTCTTCAAAATTCTTGTCCATCTTTTGCCATTGTCACTAACATAAACCTGTTGATCAATCACATCGATTGGATCTTGATCACAAACATCATATTGTCAGTCAACTATTGTTGTATATGAAACAAGTGTTGCACTCTCTATATTTCTGAGCTTGGATATTAAAGTTTCTTCATCCTTAACTGAGTGATCGTATGATAAGGTAGAATATGAAGTAGCTCTTCCTCATGTTTGTATGAATTGATTAAACATTGATCTTAGCTTACATATCTCATGTTCATGGTGGTCAGATCGTACCTGAATTTCTTGCATTCATTTCTCACCTCATATATGAGACTCCTTGATTTTTTTTGAATACCTTCTTCGAGCTTCTTGAACTCATGGTCCCAAATGTCTTTCGTCAGGTCTCAAGAATTTTTTAGCCAAGAATCATAAAGCTTTGATACCATTTGTTGTGATTATTTTTTGCTAAAGAAGAAATAAAGAATAGAGAAGAGAAAAAATCCAGAATGCAGAAGGAGAGCGAAGAGAGAGAGAGTATAAAATTTGGTTACAGGTGTTTTATATTTGATTTAAATTCAAACGCACTAGTAGCCCAAAACCATCTCTAACTCTTTTGCCCATAAAACTCGTTCTTTACTCTCTTCCTTTCCTCATATGTTTGTGTGTGAAAAATTTGCCAATTGCAAGATGGGCAGATGCTTCTTGGGTGCCAAAATCATGTCTCATCTTAAACTATTGTTGGAGTTCATTTCAGTGACAAAGTACAACTGGTAACATGCTTCAAGTTTCCAGCTTGGAAATAAAATACAATGTGCTGCTAGCAACATAATATTTTTAGGATGGAAGTAGAGTGTTGGGTCCATATATTTGACAATATTTAGCATTTTACTCGACTTTTGTGCCAATTTGGCTTGCTGTTTTAGGTGATAAGGGAGGATTCCTTTTCTTTTGTTCTATGTAACTTTGGTGATGACATGAACAATTGGAGTTAATGTTTAAGTTCTTTGTCTAACTTCCTCGATGTTGTCTTTGATTTCTATTTATCTCTTCTTCTGAACTAGATTGAGTTATTCTGTCAAAACTGTTGTGAATTGATATAGCTTGTTTAGAGCTTCCAAACTTAAAAGAATTTGTTTGACAGGCTCTCAGGGAACAATTGGTCCAATTGATGTTTGAAACATTCAATGTCTCTGGATTTTATGCTTCGGAGCAAGCAGTATTGTCACTTTATGCTGTTGGGCGTATCTCAGGATGTACTGTTGATATTGGTCATGGGAAGATTGGTAATCTATCTTTTCTGATCTCATAAGTGGTCTTATTATTAACTACTTTTAGTTTTGTTTCATGTAGTAATTATGAATGCATGATTCAGAAACATCTTAATATCTATAAACTGTCTTTCTTTCTAGTGGTCATTTGATTAATATCCTTACTGATCGGATTCACTTGAGATTGATTGGTCGCATCTAAGATAGGCCTGCAGATGCAAAGAGTACACTTATGTGAGCATGGAAGATGAAGTTGTAGGAAGTACTTGGACTGAAGTGATGAAGTTGGCCTTGTTATTAAAGCAATCTTTAGTAAAACAGAACTGAAGTGAAGTGCATTCTGTTATTAATGCAATCTTTGGTAAAACATAATAGTTAAGAACTCGTTTTAACTTTTTATACTTACTGATTATCAGCAGGGTTTCTGAAAATTAAAGGAAGTAATTAGTAGCCTTTAAAGAATATTAATCAATGGTTTTCCGATGCCATGCCCCTTAATGAGATGAAATGTTAGCTTAATGCTATCAAGCTTCTCTCCAATTGCTACGATTAACTTTAACAATGTATTACCAGATATTGGACCAGTCCTTGAAGGTGTTGTTCAACACATTGCCTTGAGGAGTTTTGAGACTGGAGGCATTGATTTGGCGAAGTTGCTATCCTAGGAACTCAGTAAATCTAATCCTCACGTAAATCTCTCAGTTTCAGATGTTGATTTAATTAAAGAGAAGTACTCTTGCTGTGCTGAGGATGATGTTGCTTATGCGAAAACCCAACGATCTAGTGGAACAGAGCAGCATACCCTACCCGATGGTCAGGATAGTTGTACAATTAGGTAACCGCAAGAGAAAGAGGGCAAAAAATTGAATCATAATCTTTATTAATTCAGCTATCGCGTTTTATATACAAAGAATATCTGTATAACCTTCAATGCTGTACAACTGTATTATTCTAACTATACAACTAACCCTTGGTATATAATAAACAGATGCACATTTAACTATAGTTAACTAACTACTCTTCACACTCCCCCCTCAAGTTGGGAATGGATGAGGAAGTAATCCCAACTTGACACTAATGGCGTTGAATTGAGGAGCTGCTAATGATTTAGTAAAAACATCAGCAACTTGCTCATGTGTTGAAACATATTTAGCATTAACAAAACCTTCCTTAAATTTTTGGCGCACAAAATGGCAATCAATCTCTAAGTGCTTAGTCCGCTCATGAAAAATTAGGTTGGCTGTAATATGCAAAGCAGACTGGTTATCACACCAAAGATCAATTGGAAGTGGAATGGTGATCCGGAAATCCTTGAGCAGGTAAACAAGCCATTGAAGTTCACACACAGCAATACCCATGCTTCGATATTCTGCTTCACAACTAGACCTTGACACTGTATTTTGTTTCTTACTTTTCCAGCTGATCAAGGAACTCCCTAAAAAAGCACAATAACCACTCACGGATTTCCTAGAAATTGGACATGATGCCCAATCACTATCACAGTATCCTGTCATCTGCAAATTACTATCACTACGGTAGAACAATCCTTTGTCAGTGGTCCCAGCAAGAAACCGTAAGACATGCAAAGCCCCTTCCCAATGAGCTCGTGTTGGAGAAGCCACAAACTGACTGAGTTGCTGCACAATGAAAGTAATGTCCGGCCTAGTCATATTTAGGTACAATAACCGCCCAACTAGCCTCCGATATTTGTCAACATCTGGAAACAGCTAACTTGCTTCGTCAAACTTATGATTGCGAGGCAATGGAGTTACAACAGTGGTAGACTCAACAAGACCACAATCAACAAGAATATCCATCAAATACTTCCGTTGAGAAATAAAAGTACCTGTAGGAGTCCGAGTAATTTCAATACCTAGGAAATACTTAGCATTTCCCAGATCTTTGATGGTAAAGATAGAGTGTAAAAATGTCTTTACTGCAATAATGTCAGCTTCACAAGTTCCTCCAATCAACACATCATCGCATAGACCAAGAGAGCCATAAATCCTCCTTTACTTTCCTTAGTAAGCAGACAATGATCATTCACGGATTGAGAGAATCCATATTCCAAAATATGAGTAGTAAACTCTGAATTCCATTCCCTAGAGGCTTGTTTCAAGCCATACAAAGACCTCTTTAATCGACACACTTCGCCATTTGCAGCTTTTGTGTAACCTGCAGGTGGAGCTAAATAAACCCCCTCCTTTAGATATCCATGCAAGAATGCATTATTGATATCTAACTGATGAACATACCAGTTTTTCATAGTTGCTAATGCAAGAAATGTTCGGACAGTGACTAACTTAGCAACAGGGGAAAAACTGTCAAAGAAATCAACTCCAGCTATTTGATTATACCCCTTCGCCACCAATCTAGCTTTACACCTTTCAATAGTTCCATTCGAATTAAATTTGACCTTGTAAACCCGTTTTGATCCAATAGCTTTCTTCCCTTTTGGCAGCTTGGTTATCTCCCACGTCTGATTTTGTTCAAGAGCTGATAACTCCATATTCATAGCCTCGACCCACTCCGGGTACTAGACAGCCTGATTGTAGGATTGTGGTTCCACAAATCTGTTGATATTAGCCATAAAAGCAGTGTAGGTTGGAGAGAATCAGAAGTGCTACAATGAACATAATCTTGCATCCATACTGGTAGTCTCCTCTGCCTTGAACTTAATCGGAGTTGTTGTTCAGGCATGACATTTGTAGGCATAGTTTCGATGAACTCATCTGTTATCTCTGGTTCATCTCCTGCATGTACTGCATGGTCGTCAGCCAAATCAGCTGAAATGTCAGAAATACACCTAGCCTCAGCCTCAGCCTCCTCTGCACAATCAATATGTTCAGCAGATTGATTTAGTTCTAAGTTAACATAATCAGCATCCTGCAAACTCAAAACTAGATCTAAAATGTTAGTAGCATCATGGTTATTATGTTCTGTTTCAGCAAAGGGAAATATCTTCTCATAAAAGAACACATCCCTTGAACTAAACATCACACGAGTCTCCAAGTTATACACTTTGTAAGCTTTCTGTCCTAAAGCAAAACCCACCAGTACACATTTATATGCTCTTGCCTCAAGTTTATCCTTTTTCGGAGCAGTATTTGTAGCATAACACAGGCAGCCGAAAGTTCTCAATCTATCATAATCTGGTTTCTTATTATACAGCATCTCAAAAGGCGTCTTCCACCCAAGAACAGCCGTTGGTAATCTGTTAATAAGATACGCAGCAGTTAAAATGGCTTCCCCCCAAAACCATTTAGGCATGTTTGCTTGAAATAACAAAGCTCTAGCAATTTGCAGCAGATGTTTATGTTTTCGCTCCACTACGCCATTCTGCTGTGAAGAATACGGGCATGTCCTTTGATGAATAATACCTTTTTCAGCAAAGAAAACATCACAAGCCTGATTCACAAATTCTGTCCCATTGTCAGATCGCACCTTCTTGACTTTAGCATCAAATTGTTTCTCCACCATAGTAACAAATTCACGCAATGCATCAGGTACTTGAGACTTATATTTCAACAGAATGGTCCAAGTAGCCCTGCTAAAGTCATCAACAACAGTTAAAATATAATGGCAAGAATTTAAACTTGCCTGTTTGTATGACCCCCATATATCCACATGCAATAACTCCACTGCCTGAGTTGCACTACCAGCACCCACTGGAAAAGGTAAACATTGCTGCTTTGCCAAGTGACATATGTCACAATGAACATTCAACTCCGTAACTCCAATACAATCAATGTGCTTTAACACATGTAATGAAGCATGTCCAAGTCGTGAATGCCAAAGTTCAGTATGTGTATTTATTCGGGAAGGGGAAATACAAGAATTAGACAATACAAGTTTAGAGAAAAGGCTACTGTCAACTCTACTCACAGGTATGTTATCAACACAAGCTTTTGTATAACTATTGATTACAAGGGAATCAAAAGAACTGGATGTAAGCATATACAAAGTTCCCACTACGGCTCCCATAGCAATGATGCTATTACTCCTCAGGTCCTGTATGATACAGTGGGAAGGAAAGAAAGTAAAATAAGTATCAGCACTAGAGGCAAGTTTCTGCACTGATAGTAGGTTGAACTTGAATGTGGGTATATACAAGACATGCTCAAGAACTAATTTGGGGTGTAACATTACACGACTTTCATGAGTAGCAATCTTAATACTAGAATCAGGTAGCTGAACCGATACTGTATGCTTAAGTGGTCTTCTGTGGTTCATGATTTTATCATCATAACACATATGGTTAGATGCCCCTTTATCAATTATCCAGACATTGCTACCAGAAATGCTTAGTGCTTGTAATGCTGTGCATGTAGAAACAACATTACCTGCAAAAGCAAAATTAGAAAACTCACGTCCCATTCCTCCATTTGCTGGCATTTTCCCTTTCACAAACTGAGCCAATTCCTGCTGCATGAGCTGCATTTGCATCATCAAATGCCCAAAATCTCGACCAGCAGACGCATCAAAAGGTGTATCAACAATCTCAGTAGCCAAATTAGCACTGGCTTTCTTAGATCCCCTCTTCTTCCTCAATTCTTCATACCATTCAGGAAAGCCATGAAGCTTGAAACAAGTATCCTTTGTGTGTCCCACATTGTGACAGTGATCACACATCTTATCAGATTTCTTCATAAAATCCCTCTTCTTACTACTAGATTTATCATCCCCTCCTTTGAAACCGTAAGTCTTAGCAATTAAGGCAATATCTGGACTTTCAACAGAAAATGATAAATTCACCTCCCGTTGACTCTCCACTCTCAACACCATGCTATATGCTCTATCAATGTCAGGAGCTGGATCCAAATTGAGAATTTGACTCCTAACATTATCAAAAGACTTGTTCAACCCCATGAGAAACTGCAACAACTTAGAAGCATCTGCTCTTTCCTTAAGCTTGTCAATCATTTTCGCACAGCAAGAACAATCAATGCATCCACAAGTTTGCAAAGGCATGTGTCTGTCAAACTCATCCCAACATTTATTAAGCTTGCTAAAATACTGAGTGACGAAACTATTACCCTGTTCAGTAGAAAGCATTTATCTCTGTACTTGATACATTTGGGGTGTATTACTAACCCCAAAACGCTTCTCCAAAACTTCCCACAGATGCCTAGCACTAGGAGAATCGACAAAGCTATCACCCAAATCTTTAGAAATAGAGTTGCGAAGCCAAGATTTAATCATTGAATCAACCTTCTTCCACTTCTTGTACCAAACACTATCAGCAGGTGGATCCATCGTCCCATCTATGAAACATAGCTTATCTTTGGCTTCGAGAGATGTTTTGATAGCTATGCTCCAGCTAAAATAATTGGACCCAGTCAATGGTGTAAGCACCAACGCCATTCCTGGATGATCGGAAGGGTGCAGCAAATATGGATCATCATCAATCAAGACGCCGTACCGAGGACGAAGTTCATCTCTATCTGCCATTGTTGAGGTAACTTTCAACAATCAAGTAAGAAAAACTGCAGCAAAATCACCGTCGTCACTCACGAATCGTGCCGCTGAAATCAGGAACCCTAAAAGCTCTGATACCATGTACATTTAGGTAACCGTAAGAGAAAGAGGGTAAAACTGAATCATTAATTTTATTAATCCAGCAATCGTGCTTTATATACAAAGAATATCTGTATAACCTACAATGCTATACAGCTGTCTCATTCTAACTATACAACTAACCCTTGGTATATAATAAACAGATGCACATTTAACTATAATTAACTAACTACACTTTACAAATGACATTAGCTGACATCCTTATCATGTTTTAGACTTATTGAATTGCATTAGAAACATGGTAGGTAAAATATATTTTAGTTCATAATGTTCTATTTCTTTATGTATATCTTATGATACGAATACTTGAGAGTTTACAAATGGGTTTTCATCCTTTTTGTTACTTAAAAGTGTGGCTTCCAAAGTTCCCTTGAGTAGATGTATAATGGAATGAATGTTTACTGTGAGTAATCATTTCCTATAGTTTTTTTGTTGTTAAGGAAAATGGAATGAACATGTTTAGGAAGTAAATTCGGTGTTGTAATGTTAGTAGACAGATGTAAAGCAATTGATGAATGAAAACGTTGATAAATGTTTGCATGCATTGTTTCCATGTATGCAAGGAATGTTGGCAAGAATTTAGAGATTGGCATTAATATAAACCTAATTCGCTTGGTAAGTATATGTTTTATGTTTGTGTTGGCATTGATGCATAAATTAATTGTTTAGATAATATATTAGTGTTAAATACTTTTACTCACATAATTTTTCTTCCTTACACTTTTGAACAAGCATTGGCAGTGTTGTTACATTTCATTGCAAGAAATGGAGATAACAATCATTGACATTTTTGGTTATGAGGAGGTTATTAAGAAGTTGTATAGAGCACTAATGGCTTAAAATATTTTTTTTACTGCTTGTTACAATAAAAAAATCCTGACATATTATGTCTAATATAATAACATATTAATGTAGTGCTATAAATGCATATCTTGTGGTAGGTTTTCGGTATTCTGGTTATCAATGTGATGAAAATAATTTAGTGGTCCACATTTCCTATGTCTTATGAAAAATAATTCCTAAGGCACTTGAATAAGTAAGCAAAACATTAAATTTATCTATTCTTGTGTGAAAAACAAGGTCTCTTTATTATACATTGTTCCCGAGTTCAATTATAGAGGTTGACTAACATTTTACGTTTTTATGTATATTAATAAATAAAGTGAAGAATGTGGGATTCATCTTTTTATATTTTTTGCTTGGAGTTTTGGTATAGGGACTAGAAACCTAGATCAACAATTATAATAGTAGGCTTATGTTAACAAACCATGAGAAAGTTAAATATTTTTATGGTATTTCATATTGTTGACATATATATTTTTTAATGGAAGGAGTTAACCAATATTTAGAAGCACATATGTAATAGAGTGACTTCAAGTGATTTTAATTCTTTACATGGTCTACACCTACCTCTTATAACTAAATTTTTGAATAAAATCATGGAACAAAACTCATAGAATTTGTTATTTTACATATTACATATTAATATTTTTCATTTAACATGATATTATCTTACATCGATGAAGCTATTATGAATCAAGAACTAAAACAAAGCATATCCATCTCAAATGAATTAAAAGGTTAGAGACAAGCCATAGATGCTAATATGGACACATTTACAATATAAATAACAATAAAAAGGGAAAAGTTTGTTCAATGATGAGTTTTGCAATCTAAACACCAATAGTGACATTTTGTAGCTTCCCAAGAATGAAATTAACTCCATCCAAAAGTTATGTCAATAGTGACCAATAACCACTATGCACTTTATAATTAAGGGTAAATATAATTAACATAAACATAATATATTGGATTTGGACAAATTCTATTTGTAGTTCTTTTGTTAGATATGTCTTGAATTTATAATGGAGAGTGAAATTAGAGGATGGATCAATGTTAGTATATGAAATGGGACTAACGCTATAATTGTACAGGTTAGAGGTAATTGACTGAGTACGTAAATACCATACCTAAAAATATATTATACCACTATTTTTTGTAGCGCCCCCTCATCGGAGGGTACGTATCGGGACGCCCGAAGGTCTCTCCGACACGTATCTCACGATAAAGGTTCACTACCATAAAATTCCGCTAATAATCCATATGACATCGCAGTAATTAAATCACAATATAACAGTAATCAGTAAATTAAAATCCAAAAAATAATCATCTGGTACAGTCCTCCAATGTCAGAATAGACAACTCTATCAGTCTCCTAAACAAAATCAAAAAGGAAACTGATACAAGCATCTATCCTAAGCCATCCTCAAAAGCCAACCCAACTGACCGACCTGTGATCCATCGCGTCTCTTGCCAGCAGCTCGCACGGTAGGAATGAAAATCTTCGGAGCTAGGAGTCTACGCTAACAGTCCTGAAAAATACGTTGCAATTTTGGGCAGCGAGAAACCATCATCGATGGTTCACTCAAATCATGCATTACGCACATGGCGTACAACATAATACAGTAATATTC
>JANIPM010000001.1:39826660-39842826 GCA_027478405.1 Erythroxylum cassinoides
ACTAAAATTTCAAAGCCTCCAACGTAGGCTTTGCTCATTCCTTTTGGAGTCTTGCTTGACCAGACGCGTAGGCATGCATTTCAAAACCCCTGGCTTTCTTGTCTGGCCTCTTCCCATAGATATTTTCTTTTTATTAATTTCGTTGTCATTGACCTATTTACTTTATAGTCTTTTAAGAAATGGAAACCCTTTGATATTTTTTTTCAATTAATAAATAGATAAATTTTTTATAGAATTAACGATAAATTAAATTGAACTTAAGTTATAGGTATTAATTTTTTAAAATGTGAACTCAGTTATAGGAGTTCAAGTGATCTCCTTGTTGTCTGTGGAGTCTATCAATACACCCATGTGAAGAATCCTAGTTGAAGTGGTGTGGTAACTAAAGAGTGCGTGAGTGTTGGTGATTGTGTGGTTGGTCACGATTGGCAGATGGTGAAACAATTGTGTGTGCACTTGTGGTCTTTGAAGAGTTGAAGATTTTGTCTGAGAGTAGCCTGCGTTAATTAATTTGGTTAAAGTGCAGATCACGTGGGTCTTGGAAAATAAGTTGGCTGGCTGCGCATATTGTCCTTTTGATGAGCTGAAACATGTTGATGTGTGGACTGCAGTCAGTGTGTGCGTGAGTTTATGGGGAATACGCTTTTGTGGGTCTCTGAAGAAAAACATTGCTGCTGTGTATGTCAAGGAGTATAGGTGATTAACGTGTTTCTGTGTGAGGTATGGTGATGATGTTCTGTCAGTGAGGCAAACATCTTCTTTGATGCTGTGTGGACTGATTGTTACTTGAAGGAACACAATAACTGAGTTTTGTAAAGAAAGTTTTTTGTTGGGTTATTTTGAGGAGATAATTTCATAGGGAAGTTTTCGTTTGTCTCAAGTATTTTGTTATTTAATTTTCAGTTACTTAAATACTTAAGCTATTTTTATTTATTATTGTTCTAAGTAGAAGTAGTTAGAAAAATCCTCTGACAAGGTTAACACGAGTCGATCGTGTTATCGGGTATAAAAATCTTTCACGAGTAGTTAGATTGTGAGATTGTTACAAAGATTGAGTGGTGCTATTTTAGGTCAATCTTGTTTAATTCTATTAAACTACTATAAAAGGGATCAATCTGAATAAGGGTTCTGCAGACGTGATCACAGTGTGTCGAACTGCGTTACCAAATTTTGATGTTTTTATTATTTCACTTTTACGTAGATTTATTCTGTTCGTGCAAAGGAAATTTTGGAAAGTCTACAAATTAATTAATCCTTTTGGTTTTTCAACATTCACTTCCTCTGCATGCCTAAAAGCCAACCTCTAGTTGAAAAGGACTGTATTCAAAGAAAGCATAATAGTTTGCACTCTTCTAATTTAGTGAATAAATATATATTTTTCTAAAGATTTAAAAAGGTTTTAAATTTCAAAGCATGAATTTGGATTTTGGGATAAATTTGAAATCAAGTTCGAATTTTATGGTCTAATCTGTCATGACTTGATCGATTTGTTTTGTTCAATGATAAAACCTTGATTGAATTGTTCACTGAATGGTTAAAACAAAATATTTTTAACCTATAGGGGATAATATTTTAGTCCCAGCAAAATGATTAAATTTCAAATCAATCTTAAAGAACTTTTTGTTTAATTTTTTAACTTTAAGCTAAGCTTGGGCTTGTTCAATCTAGCACACCTTAAAATTCAAATATTTTAAGTAAAAATGTATTGTTTTGAGCAGAACGTCATGTTTTAATTATAAATTAAAAAAGAAAATTTTAATTACATATCATAGTAGCTTAAAACATTCAAATTGAACTTTAATATATTTAAAACGTTCAAAACAGACCTTAAATAAATAGAAAATATAAAGAAAATCTTTCTTAATTAAATGTCACGTCAATACTAATGTGACAATATTTTTTATTTTTAACTAAAAAGTGAATTTCACTGTAATGTACTAATTAACACTCGTTATAAAAAGTAAGTTTTATTGTCACGTGACAAATAAGATCTGTATTAAAAAAATTTATGAAAGCGAGTCTAGTTAATTTAAAAAATAATTACATGACAATAAAATCTACTTTTTATTTTAAAAATATAATAATAATATCACACAAAAAGTTACAATTTAATTGTAAATATTGATATTTAAAATACACTTTTAACCGATAATGTACCAGTACAGATAATAGTACGAGAAACATACTAAAAGTAAATATTTATTTTCTCATTAATTTATCTAATATTCAAACTGGTTAATGTTCAATTTATGCTTCAGGCTTTGAACAAATCCACCTAGTTAATGGAAAAGTTCACCATGAGAAGCAATAATTAAAATTCAAACAAAAGAAATTGAAAAATAACATAAAATTAGAAAATCCTTTGAAAATTTAGGTAAAATAAAATTTATTTCAAAAAATTCAAATCTAATTTACAAAATTTTTGAATTAAATTAAAAATATTAAGAACAATTCTAGAGGTAGTCAAGTTGGTGAATTGAGGACATAAAGCCAAAAGATCTCGTGTTCAAATCCTTCTACCTACGCTCTCTTAATTGAGCTTGTCATCCAGGCTTTACCTATTTTAAAGTATCTAATTGGCGTGATTTAAAGACGATTGCATCAATATAGAAATTTGCTCAGTCGAGAGAGTTAACAATGTAAGAGACGTCGTCAAAAATTTTGGAGCAAAGGAAACGAAGAACTTCCTTAAGCATTTAAGCTTTAAAAGTGTTAGCGATATCGCTAACAAAAGGCATCAACTCAGAGGCTCTCTGCAATTGTGACATTTAACTCTTAGCAAACAAAATTTTCTGTGAAGCCAAGCAAGAAACTTTCTCCAGATTTTCCTGCCAAACAAGGAAAATAGCACATACGCAGTTCAGCAACGGAAATGCAGAATCAAAACATTCCATTGAGAGAATCTGTAGCTTCTCCAGGAAGAAGTTAACGTGTCGGTGCTCCGTGAGTCCTCGAACCCAGCAAAGAAAAAGACCAGAGATCAAGAGTAGCAGGAACTGAATATGGCGCAAGTCATCAATGCTTTGCTTTTCTTCTACGAACTCCAAAGCACTAACACGCAAAACCAGAGACAGACAGAAAGATTTGCTACGAGAGAGGGAAAGAGGGGCAAAACAACCCCGTGCGCTTGCTCGTGCATGTGCTCGTAAGAAGTGATTCCACTAAATATAAAGATGTTTGAATTTAAAATATACTTTTGGCCTTGTTTAAAACTGGCCAAATTTCAATTTCTGCTTCTGGCTCAGAACAAATCCAACTGGACAAATGGAAAAGTTCACCTTGAGAAGCAACACTTATAATTCAAACAAGGCAAATTGAAAAGGAAGAAGAACATATATCAGTCGATTTTTGATTAAAAACCGAGAGAAAATAGCTTAAACCCAAGAACGAGATAGATGAAGAGAGGCTATCAAGAGCTGAGTTTAGGTTTTGTTTCGTGTGAAGTAGAATTTATGGAGAGGGATGGTTCGAAATTAGAGGAGTTAAAAAGTTACTTATGTGAACCCCAAGTTACTGGTGAGTTAATAAGGGGCTCTTTTGGCTTAGATGAGGTTGCAAGTTCGAACACTTCTCATGTATGCAACTGTTTAAAACTTGAGACAAGAGCTTTTCGTCTCGCAAAGGACCTACTTAGCTCGAGCGGAGATCAGTCTGAGTGTGGATGGCTTAAAGGTATCTTTCTATAATTGGAACTCCCCTAAAATACCTAGTAGGTCAAAAAAAAAAAGAGGTTACTTATGTGTTCATTAACAACTCATTCATGAACTTTCATTCATTTAGCGCTTAATTTGGGTCACCACTCACGAAGAGTCACCATCTAACTTAAAAATCCTTGTCTTTTGATTTACCAGAATAGTGAATTCTAACCGCTACACTACATTCATTACGAACTTTCTAATTCAAAAGGTTGAATTGAACATTAATGGGAACATTGGTTGGTCCTTTTGATCGTGTGTTTTGAGTCGGATTAGGTTAAAAGTCGGTTTGAAACTTGACCAACATGACCAAAATCACTCACACACAAGATTAATTAAATTTAAACGATATTAATCTTTATTTTAAATTTTAAAATTAAAAAATTAAAGTGAGTGTACTTTACCAGTCACATGAATAAAGTTAAATTAATCCAAAATTTAATTAAAACTAATTGGTCGTTACACCACATATCCTTAATAAGGTAAAAGATATATAATTAAATTAAATATATGTCTTACATCAATATTAATATAATATGTACTAAACGATAGCATCTTTAAGGTTTTTTGTTTACTTCATTATTAAAATTAAACAACCTGTAGATATTAAAGTTTTAATAGTGAAAATCTTGAACCAGTTAACTTATTAGTTCAGTTTTTTACTTTCCGATTTGATTTAGTTTAATGGTTTTTGTTGTTAAAAATTGATCAACTTATTAATTAATAGGTCAATTTTTATAAAATAATCAGTTTTTAGAAATCAAAATAAAACGATTAATTTTATTTTAACATTCTCTTTTTCAATAGGTAATAATGTTCTTTTTTAGTTATTTTTTAAATTATTTAATTTTATTCAATTTTTAATCAATTTTATTACTGTTTAATGTCAATTGAACCTTTTAAATTATAAATCTCTTGTCTTATCGCTTGAAAACATTGATAAAAATCATTATTAGATATGATAATTTTGGCTCAATTCAACTTTATTTTGTTCGTTATTAATAGGATAGATTCAAATTGACTCGAACTAATAATGATTTTTATCAGAGAAACTTTCCTCATCTATCCCTAAATAACGCTCTACTCTTTACAGAGGATCACATGACACATGGTCACCCTCCTTTTTCCATTTAAAAAATATGGTAAAATATAAAAATTTATTATGTCATGTGAAAATTCTTGTGATATTTAAAATATAAAATATGATTTTTATTAAATTTTTATTTATTTATTTTATCACAGTGTGTTACTAAAATTATTATAAGATAATCATATAAATTTATTTAATAATTAATCCTATGATATTTATATTAACATAATTTGCTATGAATTAAATAAAAAGTTTTTAATATCTTTGTTATCACAAGATATTTTATATAATTTATAATAATTGAGAAAATTTTTAAAATGAATGCAATATAAAAAATCCGTTTCTTTTAACCAAAAACATATATAATAAATAAAGATTTATTCCCATCATCAAATAAAGTTTTTGAACAAACTTCCTAATCTAATTAATTTGGATATTAGATTAATATCTAACTTATTCCCATTATCAAGTAAGGCGAAAACAGAAACAGGGGAATAATTTTACTGTCTCGAGCACAGGGTAGGACACGACACACGAAAACAGAATCAGAGGAATTAGATAGATCGATAGTCTCGAGCACAGGGTGACACATAAAAATGGAAACAACCACCCTCTTCATGTGAAAGAAGCCGAAACATGGGTGGGTAGTGGGTTCTCCCAACGACTCTCTCTAAGTTTATTATTTTTTCTAAAGCACCAAACTTATACAACAGATCGCGCCTCTTTTATACAGTAATTTTACTTATATATGTTTAAGTAAGATTTAGCTTTTTTACGTAATTGTCATTAGTTAAAATTATTCTTGGACAATTCACATCTCTTACAGTATTTAACCATCAAAATCTTACAAGAAAATTACGAAAGCAATATCGATAGCATAAGCATGAAAGACATACAGTAAAAGTTAACTTTTATTATTTTCCTCAAAATATATAAAGGAATGTTTTTTTAGTTTTTGTGCCTCCCACCCTCAGAGCAAGGCTGGAATAAATTATTTATAGGCATATCATCATGTTAGAATTTTAATAGAACTCAACTAGTTAATTATTTTAATTTAGATATAAAATTATAGTTATATTAACTTATAAACCTTGGAACTTTATTTTATAAAAAGAGTAACGACGTGCTTGACTCAGTTTTTAATAAAATCATATAATGGTTCGTTGATTCGTCTTAAAGTAGAATAGTAGCCATTAATTTGAATAAAACTACATCGTTAGCTTAAAGTAGAATACTAGCCTTTAATTAATTGTCCCTTTGAGAACATCTGATAAAATTAAAATAATACAGAGCAGATTAGCTTAATTCCTGTGCAAAGATGACCCACACAACTCAGAGAAATGATAAGCAAAATTTTACAGCATATCAGTTATGAGCATAACTTTACAATATATTAGGCATATTGGTCTTATTACTTTCTTAATAACTTTATCTTTTAAACTTGCAAACATATGTAGCTTTTTTATAAATTATTATTATTCTATTTTAATTATTTATTATTACTTTATTCCAATTTTTTTTTATTTTTTTAATTATAATTATTTTAACTTTTTATAATATCTTCGTAACCTCTCTCGTTATTTATCATCATCACACCTAATACGAAGTTTCGCAATAAATTGGAGTCTGAGAGATCTAATAGTACGCAACCTTATCTCTATATAATATACAGGCTGTTTTTGATAGTCCTACATATAAATGTGACAATAAAAGAATGATAAAGATTAAAGAGTAAATAAGTAAAACTCGACACGCTAAATAATTATATAAATAAAATTACAATAAATACATAAATAAATAAAATATAATTTGTCTTTTAAAAATAAAATATATTTTAAAACTAAAATATAACGAAATATATTATCTTCCTATACGTAGAAAAGCACTAATACCTAAATAATAAGATAGTAATAAAATATCAAAGAACTGTAAAAAAAGTACCAGTACCTAGATGATAAGAGAGCAATAAAGCATTAAAGAACTCGATTTTGAATTAAAAACATGTAGGAATACAAAACGTCTTAAGCCATAAGATCATTAAGTATAAAAATTTAATCTTGACATAAATATAATAATATCAAATACAAATAAATTAACATAATCAAATTCAGAAAGTATTAAACACTAAATTAAACAAAGAACTAATATCAAAAGTAGAAAAACATGAAGAACATTAATTCCAAAAAACTCAACAAAATAACACTATAAAGTAATCAGAACTCCCAACATCTGGTGTTTGTGTCGCACATCTTGTGCTCGGGGACCGGTGCTTACAAAAGCATACGGACCCGCCACACGAATAATGGTCTACTTTTTAAGGAGGATAGTGCTTGCAAAAGCATACGGACCCGCCACATAAATAATGCTCTACTTTTTAAGGAGGATCACATAATATGGTCGCCTTCCTTTTTTTATTTAAAAAATAAGGTAAAATATAAAAGATTTATTATGACTTGAATCATTTAAAAAACTTATGATTACTTGAAAACACTTGAAATATTTATAATATTGAATTAAATTTTAATTAAATTATTTTATTACAATGTGTTACTAAAATTATGATAGAAAAATCACACAAATTTATTCATTAATTAGTCGTATATAATTTATATTAAAATAATTTTATGAGAATTAACAAATTTTTAATATCTTTGATATCATAAAATATCTTATATAATTTTATAATAATTGAAAATTTTTATAAATAAATAGGATATAAAAATTTAATGTCTTTTAATAAAAAATATAGTAAATAAAGAGTTATTCCCACCATCAAGTAAATCAAATTAATTTAGATATTAGATATGTAACTATATCTACCTTAATTATCGATTACATAGTTCAATAAGATAAAAATTAGACATTTTAAGTTAATAAATATCATATATAACTTAATTAAACGTCTTAATTTAATAGTGCAAGATTATATCATATTTATATTGGATAGAGGGTAAATAATTTCAAATATTGAGATTTTTTATTTTATGAAATATATTTGAACTATTTTTTAAGCAACATTAATACTATTTACTAATATCTATTATTAATATTACTTCCTTCAATATCATATCGGTAGTAAGTAGAGTAACAGGTCGAATCAAGCTGGAATCTATCTACTCCTAAGTTCAACCTGAAAATTTGATTTCAGACTTAGACAGAGCTTGATCGGTCTTGAATTGTCAAGTTTGATTAAATATTTTTAATTTTTAAAATTAAAAATGATATTATTTTATTTAAAAATTAAAATATGTTTAATGAGATTAGCCATGGTATTATGCGTGTTTGTGGAGTGTATTTGTGATAGAAGTGATACAAATTTTGTAAAAAGAAAGCAATTCAATGTAAATGAAAGTACATTTTATGGGGTTATATTTTTATGATTAAAAATTAAAAATTGATTAGTGAAAATGATTATTGGGCTTGTTTCAGGCAAGATCACGAGACGACAGGAAAGGAAAGGGTGCCTCCAACAAGAATAATGATGCCTCCTTCTAATGTTGGTTTAAATCAACTCACCAAGAGTTAAGTTGGTAAGACAATAAGTTTCACATTTAAAAGATTCAACTGATATTAAACTATTATAAAATTGATTAAAAAGTGAATAAAATTAAAAAATTTAAAATATAATTGAAAAAATTATCTTTACTCATTGAATAATTTAAAGTTTAATTAAAAAACTAATTATTAAATAAAAATTTATTTATTTAGTTTGGTTTGTAAGAACTTATTAATTAATAAAAATTATTTGGTCAATTAATAAATTGATTGATTTTTAACAATAAAAATTATTAAAATAAATTAAACCTAAAAGTTGAAAACTAAATTGAAAAATTAAACAATTTAGTTTTACACTTATACCGGCTAAACCGATTGAGTTTCTTAATAATTGATTTAGACGATGGTGAGGGTTTCAAGATTGAAATTGACGAATCGCTCTTCTCTGGTGAAATAATTTAGCTTCTCTTCCCTTTTTATGGTTTTGTAATTTGTGTTCAGTTTCTATGACTAATCTCATTAGATTCTGATGAATGTCCTCCTTCATAGTCGATGATTAAATTTGTTCTTTTATATTAATTTTTATCATATGAATATGGCAATATGCCATGAGTTTGGACCTAAGGGTTGTTCATACTATTTTATAAGTTTGAGCAAAGTAAATGTAATACTCAACTCCCATCTGATACATACACGTGCGCCCTTTGATCGCACATGCACATGCCTAACAAAAATGACGTGTTACTTATATCACCTTCACTTTATCACATGACATCGTAATTATCATCACAAATTACACATTTGTTAAAATCCAAAATTTCTCATTTTATATCATAACTATAATGTACATTGTAGCTTTAAGTTCAACATCCAAGTTTATATAACACTATCCTATGAGCATAATAGCTTAGTCTACACAGTACGCTACAAACATGAGGAATAACAAAAGATAATAATAGACTATGTCTTCAATTCCTAACTGACTGACCTTTGAGCAACGACTGATCATCAAAGTTGCACAAAATATACCTCTATGGAGTCTTAGAAGCTAGGTCGTCTCACTCTCTGACACGGAGTTCTAGTGGTGTTTTAATACTAGTGGTATTTTAGTAGTTTTAATTGTTTTATTAGTAAAAGACTATTTTATCTTTAGATTTTCATCTTTTTGAGTTTATATTATCTTTTGTAGTCACTTGGCAATAACTTTTGTGAGTTTGAAAACATTATTTCAGATTTGTATTGAATTTTGTTTGGTTCTCTAAAGAGTTATGTACAACATTTGAAAAATTGAACGCTATAAGCTGCATCAGGTGGTATTAGAGCAGGATGTCGATTGGGAGTGATAGCAACAGTCTTCGTGACGGTGCTCAGGAGGCTAAGGCTCCTTTTTTAGGAGACGAAACGTTGCAATGTTTGGAGCAACAGATAGAACAAAAGATTCCTGTTTCGAGGAGCGTCTTGAAGAGATTATGGAACATCTGGATGCTCTAGGAATTGATACACATAGGAGGCAGGATAACCGTAGAAGATTAGGGGTGGAGATGGCTCGTGGTGAACCTATGGGTAGAACTAATCCTACGAGGAGACAACTAATCTATGAGGAGGATTCGGAGGAAGAAGATTACTATAAGCTGAATAGACTTAGGCGTTTGTAACAACACGATGGGCGTAGGATGAGAGATTCCTATGGTGGATTTGAAGATAGAGACGCGGGGGATTATAGACTGAAGGTGGATACCCCCTATTTTAATGGTAGTCTTGGTATTGAAGATTTTTTAGATTGGCTTGCAAAAATTGACATATTCTTCGAATATCTAGAGATCGCACTAAAGAAAAGAGTTCAGATTGTGGCTTGCAGACCGAAGGGGGAGCTTCGACATGGTGGGAAAGGATTCAGTCACAAAGGGAGCGCGAAGGGAAGGGACCAGTGCGTACATGGTATAGAATGAAGTTTCTGTTGAAGAAGGAATTCTTACTACCAGATTACGAGTAGATTCTATTCCAGCAATATCAATGGTGCAGTTAGGGAGCACAAACAGTGCACGAATATATCGTAGAGTTCATGAGGTTGGCGGAGATAAACAACCTTCTAGAATCTGAAGGACAGCAAGTTGTTCGATATTTGGAAGGGTTGAGACCAACACTTCGGGATAGAATAGGAGTACAGGTTATCCACACGCTATCTGAAGCAAAGAACATGGCCTTAAAGGCAGAGATAATGCAGCAGGAGCGTAGCAGAAGGAAGGTAAAGAGCTATATGACTCCAGCATCTAGTGATAAATACAAAGCTATGCAGGAGCAAACTCCTCATAGTCATCAGATGTGGAGTGTGGAGGATAAAGTTATAGGAAAAATGCATATGGTTAAGGCAAGAAAAAAGGAGATGAAGAGATCTGAGAACCCTTGTGCTAAACCAATTGTGGGGAAGTGCTTCAAGTGTAGTCAACTTGGACACAGATCTAATGAGTGTCCTTTGAGGAAGACAATTAACTTTGTAGAGACACGAAGATGTCGAGGGAATCGCTTGCGAAGCAGATGGAGATGAAAATGATGAGTATGAAGTTGATGAGGGTTCGATGTATGTGGTGAGGAAATTGATGTTAACACTTAGGCAAGAAAACCGAACCCAAAGGAATTAACTATTTTGCACGAGATGTACCATTGGTGATAGGGTATTTGGAGTTATCATTGATAGTGGAAGCTACGAGAACATTATTGGAAAGGGGGCAGTGAAAAGGTTAGGATTACCAATGGAAAACATCCTAATCCTTATAACTTGGGGTGGATTAAAACTGCAGTAGACAAGATAGTAGTCACAGAGAGGTGTAGAGCTCCATTCTCCATTGGTAGGTATAAAGATGAAGTAGATTGTGATGTTGTTGACATGGATGTTTGTTAATTGTTGTTTGGGGGATCGTGGAAATTTGATGTGGATGCTTAGCATTCGGGAAGGAGCAACCAATATCAATTGGAGAAGGATGGGGTCAAGTACATGCTCCTACCACTTAAAACCAAGGCTTCAACCTCAAAGGTTAATGTTTTCTTGTCTATAGACAAGTGGTTCAAAGTGGAGATCAAAGAAACACGACAAGTACATGTGTTAGTGGTCAAACAGGTGTTGACAAGTGAGGCAGAGTTTCAAGTGGAGGAGTACCTGGAGATAATGCGACCCCTACTACAAGAGTTCAAGGAGTTGATGCCAGACAATATTCTGGATAAGTTACCCCTATGAGGGATATCCAGCAACATATAAACCTCATTCCTGGATCCAGTTTACTGAATATGCCGCACAACGAATGAATCCGAAAGAAAGTGAAATTTAAAGGAGAAGGTGGAGAAGTTATTACAAAAGGGGATTATACAAGAGAGTATGAGTCCTTGTACAGCTTCGGCATTATTGACTCTAAAGAAGAATGGAAGTTGACGGATGTGTATTGACAGTAGATCCAATAACCAGATTATAGTAGGGTATAAATTTCCTATACCGTAGTTAGATGACATGTTGGATCACTTACATGGTGCGAGTATTTTCGAAGATTGATATGAAGAATAGGTATCACCGTATTTGGATAAGGCCAGGTGACAAAGGGAAGATGACCTTCAAAACAAAAGAGGGCCTATATGAATGGTTGGTGATGCCGTTTGGGTTGTCCAATGCACCAAGCACTTTCATGAGGCTGATAAATCAGGTACTCAAGCCTTTCATTAGTAAATTTGTTATGGTTTATTTCGATGATATCCTGATTTACAGTCATTCAGAGGAGGAACACTTATTACACCTACAACTTGTACTAAAGGCCTTAAGGGACAACCAATTATACATCAACCTTAAGAAGTGGAATTTCATGACAGATACTTTAGTATTCCTAGGATATATAATGGCTACGGATGGGATAAAGGTGGATGAATCAAAGGTTAATGTAATCAAAGATTGGCCAATACCGAACAATGTGGGAGAATTGAGGAGTTTTTATGGTTTGGCGACCTTTTACCGAAGGTTTATAAAAAAATTTTAGCACCATTGTGGCGTCCATGATAGAGTGCCTAAAGAAAGGTAAATTTTAGTGGGGAGAAGAAATAGATAAAAGCTTTACCTTGCTTAGAGAAAAGTTATGTACAGTGCCAGTATTAGCTTTATTAAATTTTAACAAGCTATTTGTGGTTGACTACGATGCTAATGGAGTGGGAATATGAGCTGTAGTCCTACAAGAAAAAAGGCTAATGGCATTCTTTAGCGAAAAACTTAGTAATGCCAGGAGAAAGTAGAGTACCAATGACAAAGAATTCTATTCGGTGGTGTGAGTACTCAAAAATTGGGAGCACTACTTGGTTACTAAAGAGTTTGTGTTATATTCAGATCACGAGGCCTTAAAGTATTAGAATAACCAAACACAGATTAGTAGTGATATGCATGCGGGGTGGTGTCAATTTTTACAAAAATTCTCGTTCAATTTAAGGCACAAGTCAGGAGTACAAAACAAAGTCACGAAAGCTTTAAGTAGGAGGGCATCCTTATTACTTAATCTCAGTAATGAAATGAGGGCTTTGAGCAACTACGAGACAATTATGAGCAAGATGACAAATTCACAAAGATTTGGGACAAGGTTTCTCATGGTATGTCTATTGACGGATTTTATATCAATGATAGGTACTTGATGTATGGCAACCAATTGTGTTTGCGTAGAACATCTTTAAGAGAGAAGGTAATTCGAGACTTGCATGACGAGGGACTAACAGGTCACTTAGGACGTGATAAAAAATTAGCGGCAGCGGAGGAGTGCTTTTATTGGCCTCAGTTAAGAAGGGACGTGTCCAGATTTGTAGAAAGATGTAAATATGCCAGACAACAAAAGGACACTCCAAGAATATTGGATTGTGTATGTCACTATCCATACCAGAGAATATATGGGAAGACTTATCTGTTGATTTTGTGTTGGGACTACCTCGTAATCAAAGAGGGATAGATTCAGTATTTGTTGTAGTTGACAAATTTTCTAAGATAACTCACTTTATCCCTTATAAGAAGACCTTTGATGCAATCGGTGTTGCCTGATTATTTTTTAAAGAAGTGATTTGCCTACATGGAGTGCCCAAGACCATTATTTCGGATCGTGATAGTAAGTTCCTCAGTTACTTTTGGCGTATCTTATGTAAGTTATTTAATTCTTCTTTAAATTTTAGTAGCACAGCCCATCCACAAATTGATGGGCAGACGGAGGCTGTTAATCAGACACTAGGAAACTTAATTCACAGTATTTGTGGGACAAGCCAAGAAAATGGGACTTGGCACTACCTCAAACAGAGTTCCCATATAATAATGTCATCCATAGTGCGACAGGTAAATCACCATTCTCTATTATCTATACCAAGGCACCTCAACACACGTTATACTTGCTCAAGCTACCTAAAGGTGAGGGGACCAATATTTTCACTAAGCATATGGTCGAACTAGTGGTAGTAATACATCAAGAAATAAAACAAAAATTGAAAGCGGCAAACCAGTGGTACAAATAAGTAGTTAATAAATATCAGCGACTAGAGACATTTGATGTGGGAGATCAAGTCATATGGTATTCCCATGCAAAGAGAGGTTTCCTGTAGGAACATACAGTAAAATGTAGCCGAAGAAGTATAGACCATACAAGATATTAAAAAAGATTAATGACAACACTTATATCATAGACCTTCCAGATATTATGGGGATTTGCAACACTTTCAACATAGCAGATTTATCCAAGTTCCACAATTCCGATGATCCATTATACCTAGAGGACTTTGTGCACTTGAGGACAAGTCCTTTCTAGGTGGAGGAGATTGACACGGAGTTCTAGTGGTGTTTTAGTACTAGTGGTATTTTAGTAGTTTTAATTGTTTTATTAGTAAAAGACTTTTTATTCTTAGGTTTTCATCTTTTAGAGTTTATATTATCTTCTGTAGTCACTTAGCGATAACTTTTGTGAGTTTGAAAACACTATTTTAGATTTCTATTGAATTTTGTTTGGTTCTTCAAAGGGTTTCGTACAACCTTTGAAAAATCAAACGCTATATGCTGCGTCACTCTCAAACCTGAAATTAACAACAATGTAATTTTGATGAGTTTTGTGAACTCAGTAGAGTACCATCCTCAATGGTTCACTCATGTTATAAAACACAATCAATTATAATCATATTGTCACATAGTTCATTTCAACTTAATTAGCACCAAGTTCTATCACAAACAAATTGTAATTTCAAACAATCACTTCATTACACTTGAATAAAACACAACCATTTGTTTTATACCATGTATTCAAACATATAACATTCTTACAGCTTTATAAATTATTCAATGAATTCAAATCATATGTGAATGCTATATGTATGAGACTCACATTCTTTTTTACATTGTTATGACTGTGTGCTTTTTCAGTATCCTGTATCAACGGGATCATTGATCATAGTGAGCCTTAGGCTCTAACCATATATATTTGAGCTTTAAGCTCTGTTCAGTAATAGTCTTAGTCATTAACAACACTAATCACAACTGTCTTTATATTATATGTATTGAAATGAAATGCATGCCACAACTCATTCAATACAATCAATCACCTTCATTCACATTATCTCAGTCAATATAGTGTCACAACATTCAGTCACTTTTAGTGGAAATCGTTTAGGTAGTCTCATTTACATACAAGTAGCACTTTTAATGATATTCACATGCGTCAAATGCCTCGGACAAGTATTGTCCGAAATTTAGTACACATTCATCATATATCAAATTCAAATCAATAATATCAAATCAAATCAAATTAAAGTTAGACCATCTCAGGTTACTCACAATTGCTCCCTTAAGCCTAATGCCTTGACGTTTTGACAATATCAAGATGTGGTCGTGCTACTTGCTTTCCTATATACATTAACACAATTTCACATTACCGTATTACTTATGTAATTGAGTAAAAACATATATAAATGTATCATGTATCATGCATGTGCAATGAGAAATTCTAGAGTATATTTCTATAACAAATTGATGTACTCCAATAGTGCCAAAATTCACACATCATTCACTATTCACACACTCATTCATTATTCCAGCTTTTGTTGAAAGCATCCTATTCGGGTCAACTTTGCATATTCAATAAGGGCAAGAAAATGATATATTTCTGTAACACTCTCTTCTAGACAATTGTTTCTCTGTGTCTTAAGTTTCTAATGACACAAAAATCATTCAATTTAGTTCATTATTCTATGAGTTATGTTCATAATATAACAGACTGAGTACATTTGAAATTTAGGCTAGTGCAAGATCATGCATTCAAGTTGTACAACCTATATCTCTGAATTCCAATATCCAAAAATTACAAACTTTATACCAATTTAAATATAAAAGAATAAGTTATAACTTTGGTGAAGACATATTAGTCTAATTCGACCTACATCAATACAGTTTATTTAATAACAATAGGATATGATTTATGTCCCTAATAGTGCTATAGCCTAAGCCAAGACTTAATTTCATGCCAATTTGAAAGTCTTAGAGACATAATTAAAATTTGACTTCTTCAAGAAAGTTGTAGAATCTCAAGTTTAATCTGAATTAAGAATCAACTCATTTGGAAATCTAAGGATCAAGATATAATCAAAATATCAAAGCTTGTTCAATGAAAATTCTCCAATTCATAACATTCCAGCACATTTTCTAACTTTCATCCAATCAATCTTTTTCAAATCAATTCAGATAACTCTAAATTTTTATGGAGAGGAAAAGCAATGTCTTAGGAGTGTATTGGTTCAATTTTCAAGTCTTTGGAAGGCTATGTTTTAAAACCCGGACCGGTCATCGAAGCGGTGGCCTTACTGGTCACTGGTTTGACCGGTTCGACCGGTTCAACCACCGGTCG
>JANIPM010000001.1:41164818-41178046 GCA_027478405.1 Erythroxylum cassinoides
ATAAAGTAATTATAGAAAAACTTTCACTTACTTATGATAAATAATTTATTAGAAAATTATTTAAGTGATCTTTAAAATGTTAATTAAGTGTTAATTTATTAAATAATTTATATTCTAAATTTAGGTAATTTATTGAAATCATAAGATAACCATATTATTATATAATTAAGTTTCAAGATTCAAGAAACTTCAACTTTAAAACAATCTATACGGTTACTTCTATTACTTCCACACTCACCACGCGTTACTGCCTATTGACCTAAAACTGTTAGTTGGCTCTCGTGTCTTCTTCCTTCTCTCACTGTTAAGGTTACAGATACCAAATCACTCAGCATTCCTTTCCATTTAGCCCTACAAGACATCCATGTCCTCACCTGTTTCTCTCTTTTATGTATTCGTCTCTGCTAGTATCTATAAACTAAGCTATAGTATATATATATATATATATATCATAGTATATATATATCATACTACTACAACTGAACTTTTAATACTTTCCTGTTTTCCTTACCTCCTCCTCCTCCTCTCATGGCTCCCAAGAACAATGATGCACCAGCTAAAAGGGTTAACAGAGGAGCATGGACAGCAGAGGAAGATAGAAAACTGTCCGAGTGTATTGAAGTTCATGGTGCTAAGGGGTGGAAAACAGTCTCCATTAAAGCAGGTTACTTGCTGTTGTCTGCAAGTTTCTGAGCTTATCATGCAGAGAAAATCTAGAATCCAGTTTAGCAGATTCTCTTTTATTTGTGCATTCCACAAGCATCTATGCGTTAAAGGATTGGTGGGTCTTCACTATTTTTCTCCTACTATTTTTCCCAGGTTTAAATCGATGTGGGAAGAGTTGCAGATTGAGATGGTTGAACTATTTGAGGCCTAACATCAAGAGAGGCGACATATCCCCTGACGAAGAGGATTTGATTATTCGCCTTCATAAACTACTAGGCAATAGGTAAGTCTATAGCATAGAAGCTACAGGTTTTTGGTTGATTTGATACTTAAGGCCAACTCTTTCAAGATTTTTTACCGTACTATTGATAGGTGGTCGCTCATTGCCGGGAGGTTACCAGGAAGAACAGACAATGAGATCAAGAACTACTGGAATTCTCATTTGAGCAAGAAAACAAATCACAAGGAAACAATAGTAGCTTCTTCAACTACTAAGCAAGAGGGTGTACCTCAAGTGAGACATGACAGTAGTCAGCCTCCTCAACATATGGATACTGAAGAAATAGAGAGTTCAGAAGATAACTTTGACGTGAATGACTTCTTTGACTTCTCAGCTGAAACATGCTATGTTTTGGAGTGGGTGAACAAGTTTCTTCAACTTGATCAGGATCAAATGCTCAACGAGCAGAGATGAGCATTGTAATTGACTAATTTTGTATGGACTGCAATAAGAAGCGTTCTTCTGCTCCTTACAGGTTAAGGTATACCTTCTACAACTCCAGTCTAGCTGATGTTCATTCGAATGTTGGACTCTGTTCTGCTGGAAGAGTCGATACTTTTCATTAGGCTTAACAATTGGTTGAGTCGAACCTAAATCCTAACTCAGACTTTTCAGGATAAAATTGGACTTCAACTTGTGTGAACTATTCATTTTATAAGGAGAAATACTTAGTTGTGCAACAAAGAAGAAACTGAAAACATTTTGAAAGTATATAATCATTTGACATGAAGTAGCCAACTCACTAAAACAGTGTTCAAAAATTGGAATGTTGAATATCGGAGGATGACAAGCTTATGTAGGCACAACAAATGCAGAATGAGATACTCATACAAATTTCACTTGTAGCTAATATATTATCAAGCTTGTTTTCTCCTAAAATTGAGCTATTATAACTAAAAATTTGTTTGGAGTAAGAAGCCAAGCTGTTTATACATGCATCAGACCATCTCAAATGGAGTGGCAAGTTGGAACAAAATAAAGGTTTGAATATATTTGTCTCATAATGCTCAAATTCAAGCCATCGCATTCTTACCACATTCTAAATGAATGTCCCGATGTCAACCAAGTTTCCTTTCATGTCCGTGCACAGAACAGTAAGTCTATCTGTATGCGTTTGAATGAAAATACAGGGCTATCCATGACTGCACATAGTGTCTTAAAGAACTACAAAGGTATGGTACAAAGGTTGCTCTTTTACATTTCCTGCAACAGAAAACAATAACACTCAGTAGTCATGAAATGTAACACGTGAATGGCACTAAGTATCACACATCATATTCAGTAACTATAAACAGTTATTTGAGCCAGATCAAAATACTATTCATTCTTCAATGAATGCACAAGGAGTAACTTTACTGAGACTAGTTAGGACATTCTTCTACATTAAAGATCCACTTTCATTGTGGGACTAAGTGTTGGGGATAGTGACAATTGATCTCATGTTGGCAATAAGGAGATGCGGATGGTTCCAGTTGAAAATAATTCATAGCTACATTTTACGACATACCTACATAGTGAGATATCCTTCCGACGAATCTTGTTCCCAATAACTATCATTGCCTGTTTCCATCTTCAAGTACTTACATGTTGACACCAAACCAGCTCAAAGCAATGAATTTTCCCCTTATCTGAAAATCCCCGCCACACTTCTTTGATCCATTCAAATTCTAGTCCAAAGTCAGATGTACATTGGTGCATCATTTAAAATGTAAAACACGAGTTACTATGACTGAGAAATTTGAATTTGGTTGACCCGACTAAACCAAATGGAGTGCAGAATCATATGGAATAAATCATACTTGACTGGTCTGGGGTTCCATAGAAAATGTTTCTGCACCATCTTAAGATTCGTTAGCAATGTGAGATATTTCTCTAATGGAATTGCCATTAGAATCTCCTTAAGTTTTGGGATATCCTTTTCAGGAACAACAATGGAAAACGCATTCCAGTCTAATATTTCATCAAATGGAAGGACAAAGTTGTCTGCAATGATGACTGGAACACATTCATAATATATGGACTCCACAATGCGGGGGCTATTCACTTCATAACCCCTTGGGCATATGCAAAATCTGCTAGATTTCATGTGTTGGACATAAGTCATCTTCCGGGATATACCACTGGGTAGAGGTCCATAAATTTTCATGTCCTCGTCTTTATTGTGCCAGTATTTCATAAGATTTGGGCGGACCCTTCCATGCATGTGGCCAGAAAAGAAAGCAAGGATTGGGCGTTTTGATACTGATAGTCCACCTCCAACATTTCTATGCGGTCTCCTTGGAATGCTAATAGTGGTTTCTGGCAAGGAAACATCCTTCCGAGCAACAAAAACACCTTCAGACAAATCAGCATTACATAGAGCTTTTATCGCATTTTTTGTTAGTTCCTCATGCATGGTCAACGTATATGGGCCCTGAAAAAGGATAAAAATTGAAGAGATGAAATAAGCAACTTGAATGACATTCAAGAGGCTAAATTTCTTGATTATCAAAAATACAGTTAAATATGAAAGAAACTATAGATGACAATACGTAAATCTCTCTACTTGGATGTGTGAACATCCGTGTGTTTTTTTCCCTCAAGACAATTCTAGATCAACATCATAAAAGTAGTTTGAAGGGAATTAGCAACAAACCCACTCGAATCAGAATTGTGAGCCAAGCGGCTAAGGTAGCGGGAATCTATAGTCAAGATTTGATGTCACAGATATTTTAAGTATTTCCTTAGAACAGTTTTGATCTCATATGTAAATTAGACCTCAAAGATGATCATCATAACCTAAGACATGCATTGAAGCATACGCAGATAATGGATGGGGCTCCTGTACAGATGATCACACATAAGGGTAATTGTGTGTGCTTGTTCCTGCAAAAAGTATTCAAGACCAACAACACCATATGCACATCTAACATTGTTTCTTCTGAATCTAAAAAGTTGTAAATTAAAAAATTAAACTGGGTTTATCCAAACAACCTGACATGAAAAAAGGTCAACCTATCCAAAAACAAAAAAAGTTAACACACCCAATCATGGCAAGCAACAAGAAAATGGTCTCTCCCATGTGTTCGGTTCCAGAAAGGATATTTTCCAGCAATTATGTTCACATAGTCTTTTATGAAGATTGATAGTGGTCTCAGATCACGTGAATTTGGCACATAAAGTTCCGAATGCAGCTGACGGCACTGTATGGAAGGTAAAACAAATGCGCCTTTTCCGGATTCTTTGTGACAAACTTCTTGTTTGCCTCCGTAAACTTCATAAACCATCCTTCAGAAGCATAAATTCCATTGAGATGAGGTTTTATTATAACGTTTGATATAATCTTTGTAATACATGTAAAAGTACAACCAGATTATGTGAAACTAATCAGTTCAGAGTGTAGTACCTTTTCTTAAATCCTTTCTGCTACTTTTCTACTCATTTTTATTCCTTTTCACCTAACCATACTCTAGCTATCTTTCTTATTCAAGAGATGAGTCTTCTATAACACTAGCCTATTCATCTGATCTGCATAGAACCTTTGTATGTAACTTTTTCTTACTTCGTCCACATATGGAACTACCAGAAACCTTAATATAGATGCATTATCTAATTTCTTTCAGAATATTCTTTCCCAAAATCAGCTCCAGTTCGTCGTGTTCATTTTAACCCCAAATGTGTAGCCAATACCATGATCATTTTTCAACTTATTGATAGTTACACTTGAAATTTTATGAAAATAGAGTTCATCAATAAGTACGATGAAGCAAGGAAAGAAGTGTTATCAATTTACCTCTTGAAAACGGAAACGTTCCAAAATATATAGATAAGGATCATCAGTAACAATGGTGGCATGCTCAATCATGCTCAGTCTCCTTTTAGCATACGCCAAGCAGCATTAGGTGACAAAGACGGAATGTTTCTCTGAATTGTGTATCATGAAAAAACATGTTTAGTGCTAAAAACTATCTGTACAATGTTCATTTACAAGAAACTAAGAAGTATACATAAATTCTCAACAATTCTACCTCAATATGAGGACTGAGAGGAGGAAACAACTTATTCCACTCATCATTTCCAATGCTCTGTTTCCTTCTCCTTCTAGATACAGAATTTCCTTGTTCAGAGATGGAAACATTTTTGTCCCCAGAAAGAACTGTAGAATTAAGAGGAATGCCAGGTGTAATTGAAACCTGACTGAACTCTTCAACTTTTGTCACGGTAGAACTCTTCTCTAAATGCATGCCACCATTAAGTGGAACGCCAGGAGTAGTTGAAACCTGACTAAACTCTTCAACTTTTGCCTCTGTAAAACTCTGCTCTAAATGCATGCTACTATTCAGGGATATGGAGGAATAAGCTGGGGGATGGGAAGAAAGGAACCATGTTGTCAGCTGATTAGGAAATGCAAAACTTGGAACCAAAATTCCAACTAATGTCAGTGTCGCAACTACAAGAAACAGCTTCCTCCAATCTATTTTATTCCACACACAACTCCGTCATAATTCTCTCCTCTGGCTCTCAGCTACATGCCACAGTAACTGCGCCATCTCATCATTTAACAACACTTCACATTTTTTCAATCACTAAAACAGCACCATTAGCAAGGAAATCTGTCCTTGTATCGATAGTTCATGAGTTCTCTATGCATTATTTTTAGGTGGATTCGCATCAGTTTCTTCTGATCGTGAAAACCTTCAAAACTTCAATTGCAAGAAGAACGAGATACAACAACTCGAACCCTTAAACAGTTAAACCTCACAAGAAAAAAAGCACCTTAAATTCTAAATCCCGAAGCCAGACAACAACAAACTAAGAATTCACAAGCCAATTCTCAAGACTTCGCCAAGGTGAACTGTCAACAACAAATTCGTACGTGTGAACAGTTAACTTGTGGCCAAGCTTCATATCTCCACTTCTCAAAACATATAAAGGCAGTACAACAACAACACAAGTAAGAACAGCCAATCTCGTAAGTATATTACAAGTTCCTAGCCTTGTCTCCTTCTAAATATATATTCCTCGTATTGGGCGTGAGCATCAAAACTTCCTAAACTATCACTCATCGCATTAGCTTCTTCTTCTTCTCTTAATTGGATAAATAAAATTCGACACAGATGAACAGAATCAAAGGGATCATCAATCAGAGATTACAAAGAAAAGCAGTACCTCCGGCTTCTGATCGGGCGGACACTTTACGTAGTGAAACGAACAGACAGGATTGGAAAGGATATCAGTTGGAGTGCTTTCCCATCGATCCATATCAGTCCGTACACTACGTATCGCCAAACCAGTTCTTTTCTTCTTCATGTGTTGATAACTTATGGGAACCATGAAACAACAGTGAAGTAAAAATGATGGATTTATCCCAAGAATTCATCTAACTTTTCCGTTAAAACAAAAACTTGAAAGAAGATATTATTAACAGTTGTTGGTTATGGCAGAATAATGGCGTCCGTATACAGTACAAAAAAAAATTTATGAATCGCCTCCAGCACCTCGTGTTGGACCCAAAACAACCAGTGCAAAACAGAGTTGTCCTTCTTGTCTGAAAGACCATAACTGAATGTTATTGCCCACTTTCAAGGTTGAAGGGTTACTCGCTACAAGATTATTCCACTTTGTCGTCAATACGTATGAACTGCTACCACTCCCGTTTGATTTCTTCATGTTCCACTTTTTAAAGTTCATATTGGTGGTCTCTTCAGTCGCATTGGGTCCGATTACTTTAGTCTCTATAGCCTTCAGCCTTCCACGTTCATCCAACATGTTCAGCAATTCTTTCTCTTCATCAGTCAGAAAGTCATGGCACTGTATTTGGTTGGCGGGAACGGACATGCGTCCCTCACCCTTCTTCAAGTCTGTCTCGAACAATGGCTTCTGTATGATCAACTCAACCTCTGTGCCTCCCATTTCCTGAATGCGATTTTTGAACTCCTGAGGCATGTCTGGAGGTGGGTTGGCACCAGAAGCTCTTCCTTTTTGTAGATTCTCACGTTTCTTCTTGTTTCCGAGGCTTGTTGCAGCAGAGGTAGTCTTGGACCTTTTCCTTGCGTCTCTGACATTGAACTCAGTCATGGATATACCAAGCTGAGTTCTAAGAGATCTTTTACGTTTCAACTTTGAAGACTCGAATGGTGAAATAGCATTTCTGGTGCCATGGTTATTTTCTTTGATCAACTTCTCGGCAGCAACGGCGACAGCCTCTGTTAAGTAAAAAAGGCCTCTCAAAGAATCCGGTATTCCTCTGCCTCTCCTCTCTATACCCTCCCTCCTGCCCTTAAAATCGTTCAGAGTCAACATCTTTCTTCTCCTCCTCCTTAATATACTGTCTTTTGTCTATGAAAAAGAAGAAACAAACAATTAACTGTGAGCAATACTATACATTATACATGTTGTATATATATGCAGACACATAATCCATAAAAATAAGGATTTCCTAAAGTAAATGGAATTCTATAATCTAGCACAGTCCAATCCGATAATAAAGGGGAATTATAAATCCTTACACAAAGTGAAAAGATTACCTAAAAATCCTAATAAGAATACTCAACTAAAGGATTTCTTAATATTAATGGGAGTTGCAAGTCCTAGATATTGTATGATTTCCTAATATAAAAGGGAATTCTAAGTTATAATACTAGACTAAATTGAAGGACTCTCAGATAAATGAACAAAACACAGAGCTCATGCAAAGCCTGCAATATATTCACTGCTGCATTCAAATCCCTCTTTTGGTTCATCAGAAGTTCAATAAACAATATTAACTTGGAATGAATTTTCTCTGGTTGCATCATCTTGTAAGCCTCAGTAAACTTCCCAATCTGAATGTAGATATCTATTTCATGGAAAAAAGTTTCAACAATTGAAATCTCTTCCAAGTGATCTTTATAGTGCCACAACTTTTTGACGGATGAAGAGAAAGAATTGCTGAACATGTTGGACGAGCGTTGAAAGTTGAAGGCTATAGAGGCCAAGGTAATCGGACCCAACGTGACTGAAGGAACCACCAATATGAACTTTAAAAAGTGGAACATGAAGAAATCAAATGAGAGTGGTAACAGTTCGTATGTGTTGACGACAAAGTGAAACAATCTTGTGGCGAGTAACCCTTCAACCTTGAAAGTGGGCAATACCATTCAGTTGTGGTCTTTCAGACATGAAAGACAACTCTGTTTCGTGTTGGTTGTTTTGGGTCTAGCACGAGGTGCAGCTGAAGGCGATTCGTAAATTTTCTTTCCTGTTAGCTTTGGTTATGTAATGTATACGGACGCCATTACTCTTTCATAACCAACAACTGTTATTAATATCTTCTTGCAAGTTTTTGCCCAATTAGGTTAAGCTTGAACTAACTACACTTCTTCAAGTACTTGGCTGTGAGTGTGAAAAAATAAAAGGAGTATCCAACTTTATTTCTTTCACACTCATTCCCACCAAAATAACCCAGGATAGATTAGATAGCCCACACTTTTATTAAAAACTAAAACCGAACCTTCAATCAATTCTCCTCTCATGTCTTCTGTCCCGACAATTTTGGCCCAATTCTATCCTAATCTATCTCAACAGTTCGTTTATATGAGTCTCATATAAATAAATGATTAAAATAAACCGAGACAAAATTGAGCCAAAATTAATATTACAGAGGATCACGTCCCGTCAATTCTACTCGCCGTCTCCAGTGGCCAATCTGCTTCTTTTTGGTGTTTCAATCTGACCCCAAATAAAGTCTTTAGAGTTTAAACACTTTTTAAGGTTTCTCTTTAAAGACAAACTTTGTCAATCACCGTACCTTTTAGTTATCAAAAGTAAGTATCCCAAGTCATGCGGATTATAAAAAAGGAGTGAATGTCCGAAGATAAATCTATAATGTCCGAAGATAAATCTATCTACCCATTTTTGACTTCTTTCTGAGTTATTGACCCTTAGCTCAAAGATGCCAACGAGAGTTCACCAAATTTTCTCCTAAACTTATAAAATGAATACAAAAATCAAAAAATTTAGTTTCGAGCACTAATACCTTCTCTCTCTCTTTTTTTTTTTGGAATAACAAATATGAATTCGTTGAATGAATAAAAGAAGCTAGCTTGATTCATTTTTAAGTCAGTATTGTAATTTGTCACATTACGGATGATGGAAACGGAAGATAGATAGCTGAAGAAATCACAGCAAATGATTACAAGAAAAAACTTACTGAAAAGTCCTCAAGTACCTTGAAGTTCTTAGATTTCCACTGTCACAACACATATATATAACGCAAACAATGAAATGCTCATTCCAAAGCAGCATTCCAAATGATTCTCCAACTTTCCCAGTTTCAACATTCCATTGTCATTAACACAATAAAACATGATGTAAAGCTTAACTAAAACGACCTTGGCTTTGCCACGATGGTGGAATGCTTCAATATGTGCAAACTGAACTGCCCACCTTTCTCGGTGGTATCAATCTTAGACTGGCCAGGAGGAGGGAAAAGCTCAAAGTTCTGTACCAAGCGTCCCACTGTGATACCAAGAATTGGCAACGCAAGAATAATTCCGGGGCAGCTTCTTCTACCAACTCCAAATGGAAGGTACCTGAAGTCATTGCCATTGGCCTCAACCTTAGACTCTTCTTCCAAGAACCTCTCCGGCCTGAACTCTTCAGGGTTCTTCCAGTTTGCAGGATTGTTTGCTAGCCACCATGCGTTCACCAAGATTTTACTCTCTGCAGGGATGTCATACCCACCAAGCTTAGCATCATGAAGGTTCATGTGGGGCACAAGTAAAGGGATTGCCATTCTAAGACGGAGAGTCTCCTTGATCACAGCCTGGAGGTAAGGGAGATTTTGAATGTCGGGTTCGGTGATTTGGTGAGCAGGTCCAAGCACGGTGTCAAGTTCAATCCTCAGCTTCCTCTGGATTTCAGGGTGGTTCACAAGCTCTGCTATCGCCCACTCGATTGACCATAGCGTTGTCTCAATTGCTGTCCACATGAACATAGAGAATTAAGTGAACTATTCGGTAGGTACATCTATCTACCTGCGAAGCGTATAATATCAAGCTCCTTCATAATGATGAAAGTTCTTCCAACACAAAGTAGGTGAGAAAAGCATTTCCTACCACCTACTACCCACCAATGATGTATACAGATTTATCTATACAACTTTTTATTACTTTAATTGCAATGTTTATTATTTTAGTTGGTTTACCTACAACAATTGTTGTGCCAACCTACCACTAGGCTTGGCAAACCCCATCGATAATTATAAGAAAAAATACGTTACTTTTCTTTTTTAATTTTAAAAAAATTCTGGCTGGAGTAGGCCAACTTAGACTTCGGTTTCCTAAGTCGCTCCGGCTCGAATTAGGGCCTGACTGTCTCAATTTTAAACCTGGCAAAAGCTACTAGGCCAGGCTCAGGCCTAGGTAGGCCAAGCCCAACTTGACCTATTGTTTTTCTTTTTTAAGAGCAAAATATTCAAATTTTCATTCATAATGATAAAACTCATTTAGAAACTGAGGAATAGAAACTCAAATTCATAGATTCGCAAATCGAATAGATGCTTGACCTATTGTTAACATTACAACAATAACAAATCAGAAAAACAAAATTTAGGATTTAGGAAATTCCATTCTAAACCATTCTCAAGCCTACCTACCACAAAGCCACTTTTCTAGTACAAAGGGGCAAAAATGTAATCGTTTTCTAAGAACGCTGAAGAGTTACAACCTTGAAAACAACAAATCAAACTGAAAACCTTCCACATTCGGACACTCAACGCTCTAAGTTTAATTAGACAAAAACTCGAAATCGGATTCAGGATTACCTTCTATCTTTCATAAACTATTTACTCTGATTGGTCAACCTTAATCACTTGATCATATAACGATTCCTACTTCAATTAGGATTAGCTACTATAATTTTGTCAGCTGGTAATCAAGCTTTACACTAATAGATTCTCACCTCACTCGTACCCCCCAAGGCGCTTATGTGAACAGTTCGCCATATGTTTTTCGTTTACCAGATAATGCTCCTGATGACGACATCTATTTAATTTCCTATCGCTGGAGTAAATATCTACTGACACCTTACCTACTTCACGCCAATAATTAGTGTGTGTGTGTTATTGAGACCTCTCGTGCACTTATCATTATCTAAAGTAACAATAGTCTCTAAAACCTTTTAAGCCGTTTTGGAGACGCAATTAAAATCTAGAGGGTACCACCAAACTACCAAATTCGTTCAATAGCAACCAAAATAAGGAACTGTTGAGATCTGATAAGAAAGGAAAAGGCTGTGCAGAATAAATATTGATTATTACCGGCAACGTTGATGTTCTCAACAATGTAAAGAACGTTGTCGTCGTTGATCTCTCCCTTCTGCTGAGCGTCCAATATGTGATCAATTGCGCATTTCAACCCTTCGTTGCTCATGCTCTTTGTGCTTGCCAGTTTCCTACACGAATAAATTTATGATTATTACCAATACAAAGGTAAAAGCAGCAACCATTTTCACGATCAAGAGCAATTGTTTTTACCGATTACAAATATAAAAATATAACTTTTGGCCGTACTTCCATTTAATTATAGGAAAAGTCATTAAAAGGAAGGAAACATTAATTAGTCATTGGGATAACCGAAACTTTAGAAGCCAAAAGAAAAGGAATTTCTTGGGATTTTCGAAGCTATTCAAAGCTTATGAAACCAAGAGAGAACCAGGACTGTTGAAGGAACCTGAAGCTTAAACCACACCAAAGTGGAAGCTTTAATGAAAAAAGATGAATGAAAACGACGAATGAAGCTTGAACCACACCAAAGTGGAAGCTATAATGAAAAAAGATAAATGAAAACGGCGAATTACTTACTTCCTTTCATCAACGAAATAGTCCTTGAAGAGCTGAAGCCTTCTTTCTTTGACTTCTTTACAGATCTTCAAGTAACCTCTCAGGAATGGTCTAAGAATTGGGATGAAATCACCATAGTTATACTCAAAGCTCTGTGCCAACCTACTCCTCTCACCATTCAAAGCTTTGAGCTTTACGAACAAAGGGTCATCCTCGCTGTCGAATCTCCTATCAAACATGATCCTGTACATGTTATTGTACATCAGGAGCTGCAATCTCCTCCTCAGTACAATCCCATTTGTAGCCGCTTCAGGGTTCTTCTTAACATCTTCCACAACACGGGCGGCCTCGAATTCCCAGCCTGTTCTGTACTGTTGGACAACTTTGTTAGTAAAGAAAGGGACCGTCATGATTCTCCTCATCTTCCTCCAGTGCTCGCCGTAGACGGTGAATACCATGTCCTGTCCTTTTCCAGTGAAGATATCGAATACCACGTTGCGGGTGCGAGACCCGAACTCAACTCCCTGTGTATGCAGCACCTCTTTGGCGAGCTCCGGTGAGGAGACGACGACGAGGTTCCGTTGTCCCATACGGAGAAGGAAAATGTCGCCAAACTTCTTGGCAAGGTCAGTGAGGTTGCGGTGGTTCAAGTCATCGCCAACCTGAAGCCAGTTACCGAAGACAGGAACAGGAAGTGGTCCAGGAGGGAGCTTGAAACGCTTGCCACGTAGTTTGGAAACAACAATAGCCACGATAGTAGCGAGGAAGAGTCCCAAAAGGGTCTTCTCCAAGAGGAGGAGATCCATAATTACTCCTAGTACCAAAATAAATGGCTATCACCACAAAGACAATACAAAGGAAAGGGAGAGACGAACGATGGACAATTTGGTGTTGGTGCCCTGGTGGAGCTAATATAAGCCCAAGTTTAGGGGAGCTTATATAGAACCCGAGAGCCAAGCTTGTGTACGCGAGAGTTCGACGTTAGGTGGGGCGTGTGGCCGTGGTTTGAAATTAAAGTGAAGTGGTCGTTTAGGCACGTTAGGAACAGTAGGAACGAGGAACGAGTAGCAGCCAACTAGTCGTAGTTGACGTCGTTAGTGTTTTGACGGTTGTGTTGTGGTGGGCGTGGTAGGAGAGCATAGATAGGCACTTGGGGTTAGGTAATGGGGGTTGGTGGATGGAGCCGTCCATCCACTCCATTTTTTATCCAAACTCTTCCGTGTTAACTTCCGTTTACAAAATAGTCCTTTCGTTCTACTTTGTTGTTATTTTTAATTTTAATTTATGTTTTTATTAAAAAGTAAAAATCTTTTTAATTGATATTTGTAACAAAACTGATAACAAGATTGAGATTTGTAATAAAAGTTAAAAATAAAATCATAGTTGCAACTTATGTTATTAATAAACGATAAATAACAAAACTAATAATTTAAAAATGCATAAATAAAAAATCTGAAAACAAAAAATCAGATATGCGAATT
>JANIPM010000001.1:41186364-41196693 GCA_027478405.1 Erythroxylum cassinoides
TTAAACAATTCCGTTTTTATTTATTTTTAATTTACTTTAATAATATATATATATATAATTAAAAAATTTATTAATTAACAAGTAAATTTTATAAATTAATAAACTTTTATTAATCAAAATAATTCAATTAATTTTATTTAATAATTTTTTAATTACTATTTAAATAATAATTTCTTTTAATTATATTTTAAAATTCTTAATTTTATTTAAACTTCAGTCAGTTTTTACGGTCTAATGAATTTTTTAAATCTTAAATTTTTTTATTAGATTAAATATTGATTATTTTAACTAAAATTTAAGATAAAACTTTATTATATCACAAAAAATTGAAAATATTAAGATGTTAATCTTTTTAAATCCGTACTTATTACCCTCAAGCACTCCGTAAACGGGAAGGAAAGGGAATAGGCTTGGCCGTAACATTACGTATAAAAGGCAAAAGGGTCATCAAGAGAACTCCAACCACAAAAACGCGTCAATACGAAGCGGTGGACCATAACCTCCCTTTAAATTTTCCCCCTTCCTTTTTTTACATATTCTACTTTTTCTCCCTTTCTTCTTCATCGTATCCCCATACTCTAATAATTCCCAAAAAGATATCCTTATTCTTCGTCTCTCGTAACCCTAGCTTTTATCTTCTCTCGATGATTCGCGGTTTCGTCGCTCACCTTCGTTCCTCAATTTCACATACTCTCTTGTGAGGTTGAAAAGCCCCAACTTCTAGGGTTTTCTCCTCGGATCTCATTGCTTGCGGTGCCGAAGAAGATTCTTCCGACCTCGCGATTTCTCTCTCTATCTCTCCCGATCGAGGGTTTGATTGAGGCTTATCGAATCCGGTCTGAGCGTTTTTGATCGGTGGTAGATTTCTAACAAGACGGAGGACTGTTGAGGGTTTCATCCGCCTTCGCTGTGACGCGTGAAGTTCTGATTTGAACCGGCAGGATTTGCTTCAGAAATTGAACGAATTCTTGCGATTGGATTTTTTGTTCAAGCGGAAATCTCTTTCAAAGAAGACGAAATATTTGTGTTGTTGACGGATTTCTTGGAAGGTTTTTGGTTCCTGCGAGGAAGAGGAAGGAGAAGACGCGTCGAAAAGTTTCTTCATTAGTTGGTTTGATCTTTCTCGAGTACTTGAAGAGGATACGAGAAAAAAAATAGAAAAGAAAAAAGAGCTAGAAATCAGCTTTTGTATTGTTGTTATAGTCTTCTATATTTCGAGTTCAGTTGAATATCAGGCCATTCTTTTTTTTTTTTATCAATTGGGAGGCCTTTGATTGCTAATTTTGTTTCATTCAGGGCTTTTATCTGCCGTTATTCTGATATTTGTGATTATATTATCGATTAAATTAGTGAAAGCAAAACAGCAATGGCTGTGTATTACAAGTTTAAGAGTGCAAGAGATTATGATTCAATCCCAATGGATGGGCCATTTATATCCGTTGGTACATTGAAAGAAAAAATTTTTGAATCAAAGCACTTGGGCAGGGGTACAGACTTCGACCTTGTGGTCACTAACGCTCAAACTAATGAAGGTTGGTTCTGTTTCCTATGGCTAATCAAAACTTTTATTCAAACATCATCATTTTGGTGGGATGAATTCACGATAGATTGAGAAACTACTTTGCAGTTGTTAGTTTTCAAATGTCAGTTACTGATAACTAGTAATAGGACTTGGGATTCAGGTTTGCCTTTAACCGGTGTCATAGCTCCTAAATCCCTAAATGTATTTCTGGTATTGTTAACACTTAAGTTGCACATATAAAGCATGCTTGATGAAAGTTTGCTGTCAAGTAATTATATGTTGGGGTTATGGAAAGCAGGGCGTTTGCATCAAGAGCTTATGCTAGAATGCTAGCCTAGCACAATCAGATAGAATGGATCAATGGAAAGAGGACTATACATAAAAGAAAACTTATGACTTGAGCCTGACCTAAACTTTATTTATGGCATTACATTTTTGTGCATCTTTAGAAAAGTTACTTCGTAAAGTGGTGGTTATGGCATTAATAGAGTCAAATCTCATCCCAAACCTTAATCAATGAGTGATTACAAGATGTTTTCTTGAGTTTCTCTGGTTAGCCTGGTCTCTTTTTTGTAGCATTTAAACCGTTCCAGAGGGATTTTACTTAGTTAAGCATCACTTTGGTTTCTAATCTTGTTGAGGTTGCAGTGCTGTTATAGGCCTTTTATTGTCGTTTTTGCAATTTCAGAGTATCTTGATGAAGCCATGTTAATCCCAAAAAATACATCTGTGTTAATTCGCCGAGTTCCAGGACGTCCTCGCATGCCCATTGTTACTGAGCAAGAGTACTATCTCAAACTTCTAAATTCTCAGTCACTTGAATTATTTGATTCAGGAAGTTTTATATATTGTTTTGTATCAGCTATTAACTTCTTACTTGGTGAATATGTCAAAAAATTTTGCATCTTTCTTGGTCATATGAGCGCCATGGTTGCTACTTTCTTTTTTCCTCTACACAAATCACATTGTAGTACTGATGCCAGATCAACAAAGAGTTCTTGTTTTATCTATGGTTTTTCCTCTACACAAATCACATTGTAGTAGTGGTGCCAGATCAACAAAGAGTTCTTGTTTTATCTATGGCTGCTTAGTTTACATATTCTAGGAATCACTAGGAATTTCTATGAGTGAGTTAATGCTGCGTTTTTCAGGCCAATGGCAGAAAGTAAAATTGAAGACACCATAGCAGACAAGTCTAACTTCACAAGTGCTGATTCATCTGCGATGAAATATGTAAATTTCAATGCTTGCATCTCTTTTACTCTGTTAGCGCATTGCTTCGCTGTGACTGTGTCCATGTAAGTGGTTTCAGCTCTACTTTATTAACACATTTGTATAATTTTTAGTCCGAGGACCTTGAATGGGATGAGTTTGGGACTGATCTCTATGCAATTCCTGAGACACTGCCTGTTCAGTCTAATAATACACTCCCTGATGCCCCCCCTACAAATAAGGCTGACGAAGACAGCAAGCTTAAGGCTTTAATTGAGACTCCAGCCTTGGACTGGCAAAGGTAAGATTTATGTTCTATGACAAGATTTTAGCTAATTCTTTCATTCCTTGTTTGGCTTATAAATCTGCTGCATAAGTACTAAATGCTGTATACCATTTGGCTTGCAGACAAGGTGCTGATGGCTTTGGCCCAGGCAGAGGATTTGGTAGAGGAATGGCTGGAAGAATGGGTGGACGTGGTTTTGGTGATTCTCTTATACCTTTCCTCTTGTTTCTATGCAAAACATTATGTATTGGTGATTGTTCTCTGCAGAGTAAATTTTTGTGCATGTTAGTGTGTGCAAATTTAGTGGTCGTGAATTATATACATACCATCCTGTTAACTTAATTATGTGGCTGCACTTCTATTTTGTTGATAAACTGATATAGATGATTCTCTTGTTGAGGTCGATTAGGGCTAGAGCGAAAGACCCCTCCACAGGGATATGTCTGTCATAGATGCAAGGTGCCAGGTATGCATATGCTTAAACTATAGCTCTTTCCCCCTTTAAGCTTAAGGGAAATTTTTTGGTGTATATATTTGCAGATTTGGGCTCATTTATTGTACTTTGTTAACTCAGGGCATTTCATCCAGCACTGTCCTACGAATGGTGATCCAAATTATGATATTAAAAGAGTAAAGCCTCCAACTGGTATTCCAAAGTCAATGCTGATGGCAACCCCAGATGGCTCATATGCATTGCCCAGTGGTGCAGTTGCTGTTTTGAAGCCAAATGAGTGAGCTGATATCTGTTATTTCCTTGTACTTTATATCCATGCGATCCTAATTGACACTTGTAAACTATAAGATTAATCATGAGAATCTAACCATAATTAGGGCTGCTTTTGAGAAAGAAATTGAAGGTTTACCTTCCACAAGATCTATTGGTGATCTTCCCCCAGAGCTTCATTGCCCATTATGCAAGGAAGTTATGAAAGATGCTGTCCTAACAAGCAAATGTTGTTTCAAGAGCTTTTGTGACAAGTGTAAGTTTGATGTACTTCTGTGTTCATTTTTGAGTCATTTGAACGTCTGAGACCAGTAAAGGCTTTTCCTAATTGAAGATTTCAATGGTTAATTCTTCTCCCTAGTGTAAATTTTTGTTTTACTTACAATTTTTGTGTTGCCTTTTCTAATTGTACTGTCACTGGTGGACTTTTAAATATCTCATATTTATTCATTATGATGAACTTCATAGAGCTAAAAGATGCTTTTATAGTAGTACTTCATTAACATTCTGGCATTTGATTGCCCATTTACATTTTAATACAGGTATAAGGGATCACATCATATCAAAATCAAACTGTGTATGTGGGGCCACCGATATTCTTGCAGATGACCTTCTTCCTAATAAGACACTCAGGGACACTATTAATCGAATCTTAGAGTCTGGTAACAGCAGTGCTGAAAATGCAGGAAGCACCTTTCAGGTTCAAGGTTTGTTTTCTAGAGATCTGAGTGAAGTGAACATGGATGTGATTATGATTGATGCAATATATCATACTGGTTATTTGCCCTTTTAAACTTTCAGATATGGAATCTGCTCGGTGCTCACAGCCTAAGATCCCATCACCCACACATTCTGCTGCATCTAAGGGAGAGCAAAAGCCATCTCCTAGCAATGCCGAAGCTCCCAATGTAAATATGAAAGAGACAGTGAATGCAGGGAATCCTGTTGTTGCCCCATTGCAAGTATTTGAGAAAGTCAAGAATACCAGAGCACCTGATGCATCGGAAGCTACCCATGAATCAGTAAGTGTGAAGGAGCCAGCTTCACAAGGGAGTGCTCCCTTGGCAGACGAAGAGGTGCAGCAAAAGCTAGCAATTGGTGATGCAGGCAATAATCTTTCATTTGTTTAGTATTGTCAATTATTTTCATCTTTGTTTTCTTGTCTGGTAGCCCAAAATCTATTAAAATTTGTACAAACTGATCCTTAATACTTCTGTTTTTGAGAGTTGAATCCTAGAACCAACAAGATACAAATAACCTAGTAATATTTGGACTTCTTTTAAGTTCTTTAATGAAATGACTAATGGTCCATCAATAGACGACTCAAGATTAAGTGGCATATTTGAAATTCATGTGTTTTGCCTCTCAAATCTTGACAAAAATAAATTTAGTGGGTGCAAAAATAGATAGTAGTTTCTATTTATTTTCTGAAGAGTGAAAACTGTTATTAATTTCAAATAGCTTACAGTCTGTTGTTTCCCATCCAGAAAAAAAGTATTGCCATTTCATTCAGGGACTAGCAGAATACGTAACTATTTACCAACAGTCCTAAAGTTTGGAAAATTTTGGGACTGACAATACTAGTTGATTTTCAGCTTTGCTCTGTTTGTCGAGGATTAGCTGAGTGGGGTGAGGATGAGGAGTCGGGGGTGGATTCCTGCTATACCTTGATGTTTGATACATTTATGTGTTTGTGTGCATAAATGTGTCAGTTTCTGACTGTTGTTTGTGTGTTTTGATAACCTATGATAGAGCAGATTGTTAGTGCTATAACTGATTTTACATTTGCCCTGCAGGGAAGAAAAAGAAGAAGAAGAAAGTTCGCATGCCTCCAAATGGTAGATATCTGTTTTACTTTTCTCTCGTGACTAAGATTTTCTAAAACTCTTTGGAGTATTTTGCAAGAAGAGTTTGTGATCAGTTTATAACAGTGAAAGATTGAACGTGAATCATTTATCCATCCTTCTTATATGTCTTGATAATTGTTGGTGGCAGTAGAATTTGCTAACTTCATTCTTGAATGCTTCACAGATTTATGGAAATCCTCTCAAGATCTTGCAGCTGAAAACTATATGATGCCCATGGGACCTGGTGTCTATAATCCTTACTGGCCTGGTGCACAACCTGGGATGGAAGGATATATGGCTCCTTATGCCAATCCTGTGCCGTTTATGGGTTATGGGATGAACCCTTTGGACATGCCATTCGGGGGCATGATGCCACCAGACCCATTTGCTGCACAAGGTTTCATGATGCCTGTTATGCCCCCTCAGAGGTGAATATGATGTTCGCCTATAATATTTTCAAGTTTGTTTTATGGACTCGATTACAATTTTCTATTGCTCATCTTTTTCAGGGATCTTGCTGATTTTGGAATGGGTATGAATGTTGGACACCCACACCCTGCAATGAGTAGAGAAGAATTTGAAGCTATGAAAGCTGATATGAGGAGGCGGCGTGAAAATGAGAGACGAGCTGAAAGGTAATGAACAATTTTTATATTATTTGAATTCTGAAGTTCTTTGAGTGATGCTTGTTACTAGTCATTTATAATGCTGGCCTCCTGAAACTATACGAGGTTCGAGTCATTAAGACACTGCAGGCAGAAGAGTGTAGAGATTTCTCCGTCTAAAAAATAAATATACATCTAGAAACCTTATTAAGGAGCATCGTTTTGTTACATAATTTGACATTTGGCCAGCTTTTGGTTATATCATAATTTGCAGCAGAGACTAGCATATTTCTTGGTTTCTTCCTCCTCTGGGGGTGAGGTTAGATTTTGGAAAATGCAATGGAACATGAATAGAGGAAATGGTGGAAGTAGTAGTAATAGTAGGACATTGCATTAAACTATTCATGTCCACCACTTAAACCCGCAGTAGCTATTTCTGGTTTATTAATTGTTAGAACATCTTCAGCCACTGGTGGTGTCAGGTTTAGTTGGTGTTTCATATATATACTTCTGAATCGAATCAATGAAGAACATCTGTTTTGGATTAGTTCAGACACTTAAAACTGTATTTGTAATTGTTATTAGTTGCTGACAAATATTAACATGCACAGGGAGATGAGCAGAGATCGAGATTTTGGAAGGGAAGTGAGCAGTAGTGGGGATGTTTCGTCCATGAAATCTGTATGTCCTTTCTGTTGTTTCCATTCATGTTTGCCCTCTCTATTCCTTTTCCATGGATTAAAAACAGAGAAAGTAAAACCCTTCCAACAACAAATTGGCAACTACAATACATACTTCTCTTTACTTTCAATTCCACTTTCTATGATCATACAAAAAACCTGAGAAAAAACGAAATTGGGTTTTGCTCCTGATGATTAGAAGCCATGATGGCCAAGTAAAACTTGGAAGAAACCTATTCAGTCCCATCACTTCAGTATCCATTTTCAATCTAAATAATGATAAAAATAAAATTCATAATTTTTTGCAGTAAAATTAAAACAATGAAGAAAAAAACAAAACTGCGATTTGCTTTTTTGTTTAGAAAATATGTCGTAGAAAAATGAAAAATCCAGAATGAGAGCTAACAGTAAAAAGTGTTTGGAGTTTAGAGTATTTTATAGTTTGGATTCGTATTGGTTTTATGTCGAGTCTTTCTATGAGTTTTGGGCCTAAAGAAGTGGGCCACTGGCTCCTGACGAAGAATAAGAAGTCCTAATTGCTCTATCTGACATTTGTAGCAGAAGCCCCTGCCACCACCGTCGTCAAGTGGTGGAGGTCACCAACGTCACCGCTCTGAGAGGCCCTCTCCTGACCGTCCTCCTCGCGACCTTGAACCTCCACCACGCCCTTCCAAACGCAAGCCCGATCGCCACCACGAGGATCATGACCATGACCATGACCGTGACCGCAGTGATCGTGACCGTGATCGAGACTATGATTCCCACCACGAACGCGACCGGGAGCATCACTATCACCACCACAGCCGTTCAGAAAAAGCGCCTTCGGAGGCCGGCGCAAAACCCACTTCGGCAATGAGCGCGGCGGAAAGGAGGAAGGCGAGCGTGTTCTCGCGCATTAGCTTCCCGGAAGGAGAAGCTGCTGCCGCAAAGAAGCGAAAGGTCTCTTCTTCTTCCGCCGGTGAAGGAGGGGGTGCTCATCACAAGTCCTCCTCCTCGGCCAACGGATATTATGACGACCACAAAACATCGTCGTCAGTGAAGGGCGTTGGCAGAAGGAGTAGTACGGCGGCGGCGATGGAATATGAATCGAGTGATGACGACAATGACAGGCACTTCAAAAGGAAGCCTTCAAGGTACGATCCATCTCCTCCTCCACCTCCACCACCTCATGATGATGCCACCAAGCATTCTTCGAGAGCTTCGAGGGAGAGGGAGCGCAAGCACCGATAATTAGAGATCTTCTTTATTTCTAACATCACATGCAAAACTTCCGCTTCTCTCTCTATTTTATTTCTTAGTTACAGTTCGAAGAGTTCTATGTCAGTTGACTGAGATTCAATTCTCAATGTGCTTTCATTCGTTTGTAATCTTATTTTCTGGTTTTGCAATAGATTGTTATTATGTTTAATAAAAATAAAAAATATTGTTCATATTTTCTTGGCCCTTTCTGTGTTATCTTTTATTATAATCAGAGAATGGTTATATAAAAAATGTATGGATTTGTTTGATAAAGCTGTTTAATTTTCATTTAGCAAATAATGATTGGTTAACTGTTAAACAATTATTGGAGATAGCCAATGATTTTTGTGTAAAGCCTATGATTGAGCTTATAAAAGTAGTAAAGTTTTTTTTATAGATTTTTTTAAAAGAATTTTTTTAAAAAGTTAGACTGGTTGTTATTTAAATTTTTTTTTAAGAGCTTCATATAATAGACTGTTTGATAATATAAAAATAAAAAATAATTTTAATTTTAATTATATTTTTATTTTATAATAAAAATGATTTATGCATATAAATATTATTTATATTATATTAAATTGTAAAAAAAATATAATATATTAATTATTATCTAATTTTAAACCACATGAAACATAAATGAAAATATATTTAATCAAATCTTTTATATAGATTATAACATAAGTAAAACTAATATCAAAAATAAATATTAAAATATATTTAAAAAGTATATGTAAAATATAAGAGCAAAATAGACTAAAAAATATGTTCATTAATTGATTTGAAAATTTTACCTAAAAAAATAATTTTTTTTAGAAGTTTCAATTTTAAGTTTTTTAAAAAGTTATATTTTAACTGCAAAAAAATAATATTTATTAAAGAAGTATTTTTGCATGTTACAACCAAATATTCATTTTTTTTAAAATATGACTTTTATGTTAAAAAAAGTGCTTATCAACCTCCTAAAAACTCGCCACTCAAATTTACTTACAATTTTTAAAAGTATATTATTCTTATCACTCCTTTCATAATTATTGCTCTCATTCTTTCCACTGTTGACTTGCTTAATATTGAAAAGATAAAGTGCTTCGACCTCCCCTCCAGTCAGTCTACGTTTGATGCTGGCACGGACGATCAACTCCTTTGGGGACTCACCTCCCACGGACTGTTTACGGTTGCGTCGGCGTATGAGTTACAGGAGCATCCCGGGGTTGCCCCGCAACCCAATATCTGGGAGGTTGTTTAAAAATGGGCAGGTCCTCAGTGGATCCGGTCTTTTTTGTGGCTGATGGCGCACGGTAAACTCCTGACGAATCGTCAACGAGTACTCCGGCACCTCACCACAGATAGCCGCTGCCTTTCTTGTGGGCATGACGAGACCACGCTCCACGTGGTGCGTGACTGCCCACGGATGAGCACTTTCTGGGCCCAGTTCCCCAGGGATGTGCTGGGGCCCAGCTTCTTCTGTCAGGGCGAGGAGCTATGGGTCCTCTCCAATCTTACCACTATGCGGCCTTTCCAACAGGTTGTCTGGTCTATTATCTTTGGGGTGGCCTATTGGTATTTGTGGAACTGGCGGAACAAATGCTTGTTTGAGCAGGGTTTCCGCTGGTCGGAAGTTGGTCGTCGTTTGGTTATGGACTATGTTGAGTGGATTTTTCGAGCTCATCTCATGGAATCTCGTATTTTCCCGGATTCTACTATGCCTGTGGGAACTCCGGTGGGCTGGTCGCCGCCAATAGAAGGCTGGGTGAAACTGAATACAGATGGGGCAGTCTCACCGGGTGCCGTTCATGTAACATCCCGTTACCGGTGTGACGGGTATGTCAGAAAAACTTGGATCGGGTTAGGATTGGGTACAGGCAAAAGTTGCATTGCATATGCATTATAGTGTCGATAGTCATGGGTAAATGATTATTCATTGTATAAGTATATATATATATGTACATACATGTATGACAATTCCCGACTTGATTGTGTAATCGGAAATTTGGTTATAATTGTTCAGATGAGGATTGGATTGTGAAAATTGAAAATTTGAGTAATAAGTGTATAAATTAGGTTTTAAATATGGAATTGGAGTGAGAAACTGAATTCAGAGGAATGAAAATTGGAATTTGAGTATAGAAATGGGTATGTCCTAATTTTGTGAATTTATGGGAATTTTTCCATAATTTTTAGAGTGATGGATCCGGACCGAAAAATTGGCTTAGTGAC
>JANIPM010000001.1:41200815-41211857 GCA_027478405.1 Erythroxylum cassinoides
AATTCAAAACTAAAAAAAAAGAAGACATGTTCAAAATTTTGCATTTAAATTTGTAGATTGATTTTAGTTTTTACTTCTTAAATGCCTTATAAATGTTAGAAATTTGTCATATCCTATAGGTCAGCAACATTTGCAACATTTAGATCAATGCTAGAAACAGAATCAGTGAAGTAAAGAAAGGTGAGTGTCTTATCTTTTACCTCTCTTTGGTATGGACAGCAGATCAAACACTCTTCTCAGTTCCAAGTCCCCAAAAGCTCTGTTTCGTATAAAATGAGATTTTTCACCCACGTGGATGGGATGGGATTGGGAATTCGGAGTGCAAAATCTATAGCGTCCCGTTGATATAGCTTTCTTTCAGAGTTTGCAATGCATGCCTGATACAATCCTCGTCTTGATCGGAATACTTCAAGCACATTAATCTCTGGGCAACACGATATGTCATCTGCATGTCATTATACTGCCTGCAATTCACTTCCATTTGCTTTATTTCCTGTGGTGACAAGAAGTTCATATTACCAATCAAACAGAAAATTCCACTATTTTTTGTATTTTAATTCTCATATTTAAAAAATTATTGTAGTATTAATTTTTATTTGTTTATGATTTAATATTAAATTTTCTAAATTTTAATATAATAATATAAATCGTATATGAAAAATTAAAATGAAGCCATAAAATTCTAATATAATTAATACCATCTCCTAATTTATGCGTACGACGAGAGTGTAAAATTTTCCTTTTTTTCTGGCGTTTGTTGGTTTGACTAACTTCCAGTTCCTTCCATTCGGATTTTAGTTTGATGTCCAAGACCTACGGGTTGTGGCTCGGTTGACTACATAGATTGAGTATATAAGAAGAGCTCTCGGATTCAATCTCCACTAAACATACTCACAGGGAGAGACGAAGAGCCTTAATTGTGACTAAGTCCCAATCCAGATTAGTCAGCTCAGTAGTCAGATATCGGTAGCGTAAATAAAAAAAAAAAGTTTGATGTCCAAGTAACAAAGGAACAGGACCCAAAAGGTATGGTGCTTTCTGAAGAAGCTCTTGGGATTTACATTTAGCCCTAGAGGGACTTGTGTTTTGGTATTACTTACGTAGGCTTCATAAGATAGTGATCTCATGACTCATGAGAGTCTTTAGTTTACTGGTAAAACAACTTAAAAAAAGACTCAATTAGGTGATTTGTTATATTATAGACTTCACAGACTAGGACAATAACTACTAACAAGTCACACAGCATTTTCCACAAAAGAAAATACTTATCCATTTGAAGTTAATCCCTAATGCTCTACGCCCATTTTAGACTCAACATTAAACTTCAAACATGGTTTTAAGTTCTTAAAAGAGATTATTACCTTGGCCATAAGTTTGGATGTGATGCCTTTAGCTTTTTCAATCACTGTACTTGGTAATCCTGCGACCTCTGCCAATAGAAGCCCATAGTGGGGTACATGCTTTGATCCATCCCTCAGTTGAAACTGAAACCGGAACCGAAATTCTTACCTATTCAGAACCAACGAACCAGAATTCATTGTGGGGTAAAGAATAATACAGATACAACCTTGAAGTCTAAACGGTTGTTTCTTATGTCGACATGGAAGTGAAGAATCTTGACGTTAGGGTAGATAGTTGCCAATTCGGATAGGTTCTCCATATGAGTGGCGAAAATGGTGTACCTGAAGACGATGGTGAAACTGTAAGTTACCACACCTGTTGATATGCTCTCAACTTTTGTTCAACCTAATGATATATTCAAGTTTTCTTGTATGAAAAGTTGGTAGAAGACGAGGATGGGTAGGATGATATTACGCTTTGAGCGGCAAAAGATGCTCACAGCAGCTCCAGGCAACTGCAAATCCATCAGAGGAAGAAGTAGCCCTCCCAAGTTCATCCATAACAATCAGACTTCTGCATCAAAGTAAACATTATTCAACATCCCTCATCTAGAAGAAATTACTTCCCAAGAAATCAAGTCGTCGATGATGAATAAATTGTTACCTTTTGGAGACATTCTGCATGATAAAAGCTGTCTCTTTCATCTCAGTCATAAACTGAATCATCCAAAAGTCACACAAAGCAATCTCTGTTAGGATTTTATATTCAAAATTTATGTAGAAATATCAACTAAATGCTGTGACAGATGGTAATGTACACTTTTATTAGGGTTGATATGGATTGGACCGACCCGACTTTTTAACTCAACGACCAAAACGATTCAACTATTAAATAAAGTAGTATTACTTTTTAAAATTTTGATAAAATGACACAATTTTGTTCAAACTGATTCAAATTAGTTCAAGCTAAGTCGAGTCTAAAAATGATAATTGAAGCATGTTCTAGTTTAGTTTGAGGTTAAGGGTCAAAGAATTGATAGAGCTTCAAACCAATTTCGAGTGTGGGGGGCACCCCCTTTCCAAAACAGCGTTATTTTAGTTTCATTGCTTCAAAGGAAGTTATTTTAGAGCAATTCGAGCATATCTGCATTATGAATCTCAAGCGGTGGACAATGAGTGTCCAACCGGATCGGATTCTGTCCAACTTATAGCCATTTCTAATGGGTTACTCTGAAATCTGGTTCAGTCAAATCGTTCCAACCAGGCTCTAACTTCCGGGACTGATATCATATAAAGTGCATTCAATTATAAAGTCCTACCAAAAAGAAGGTATAATCCATTTCAAGCTTGATTCCCTCAAGTTAAAGAAGGCCTATTATTAGCAATCGGTTTCTCTATTGTCTATTTAAATTGAATAAGGAAAAGAGTGGTTTAAGAGAAAAGGTTCCGATGTCAGTTCAAGCTAAAATATGCTATCAAAAGAAGGCACGAAAATATACCGTGCTGGAGTTTGACTCGAGACTATCCATAGAACCCATCCTCGTAAATATGCGATCAACAACCCTTATAGTTGAGAAGCGAGCAGGAACATAACAACCAATTTGAGCAAGGATAACTATAAGACAAACTTGTTGAAGGTATGTACTCTTTCCACTCCTGAAGAAAAGTATTGGCCGTTAGATATTAAGCTGAATATTAATGCATGTTCAATTTATGCCATTACCATGTTTCACTTCCACTGGACGCCTGGGCAATTTTTATGCATGGTGGGTGCATAAATGCTTATGAACCATTGAAGGATATCATTAAAGACAAGCAGTAACCTAAACATTTCGTGTTTTGCCTATTGTTTTATTTTTTAAAAGCACAGTTTTATCTATGTGTTACGTTTGTTTACAGTAGCTATTGTACAATATAAACCTTTCGAGACACTTCAAGTTCTATCCTGGACAACAGATCTCAGAACTATTCACTATTCATCATGTTCAGATTAAAGAAGATAATTCAAGCACTATTACAAAAGGTAATTAGAAGTCCTTTATCTGGGGCCAAACTTTAATTCATGGTCTTAAAGATTCCACAAAGGAAAAGGGTGAAATGGTTAAGGGAAGCTCAGCTCCAAACTTACGGCAAATTTCAATTCAACCACTGCCTATGAAAAGTAAATAGAAGTCTTATCTGGAGTCAAACAGGCGCGAATGTTCTTAAAGATTCAAGTAATCAAAATGGTGCAATGCTTAACAAAACTTCCAAGTCCAAAACGAGAGCAAATCTTACATGTTTGGGCCCATGACTATTAACATATTTGATGCTTCAGAAATAAAGATATTATTTGGCTGCAAAAAGAGCTAATTGTTAAAAGAAATAATAGCAATCAGAGAAACATAAAAAAATAAAAGAAAGAAACATACAACAAACTCATTGTGTATGCTTTCCAGTATAGGATGTCTTCCAGTATCAATTGCCAATGGACCATTGCCTATGGGAAAGTGACCATACGAAACATATTGTCATCTCAGCGGTGAAAGGGAAATGTGCTAGGAATAATTACCTACTTGTAAATTCGGGTCTAGTATATCGCTCCACAGTCTTGGTTGATATTGTATGAGCAAATGAGTTAACAATCATATCTAGCAGGCATAAGACTTCGGCCAACAATGTGAGTGCCGAGACATCCTCCCTTATGGCATCTAATAATGCTGGAATTTTGGTACATAACAGTTAGTGATCCAGAATAACTACATGTATGAAGAATGTTAAAAGACAGTACATATAGATAAACTATTGTCTTAGCATTATCACCGTAACTACACCAGCAACCGAGAAAAAAGAAATTATTGCCATAAGAAAGGATATCCTCTGGAGGGCTGGCATCCATTTTTAACTCCTTTATGATATGTTAATCGCCATTCACGTTACACAACTTCAATCAGAAATACAAATTCAATATGGAAATCGATATAGGGTTACAAGATAAAGTAAAAACTTTCCTCTCTATAATGTCCAGTGGAATTACTATAATTTCGTTTGTCTGAAGACTTCAGAAGCACAGTGACAAAAATCTTAAATCACAATAGCAATAGCACAGTAGCTTGACAACAAAATTACTTTCTCAAAACCTCTTAGAAAGAGAATTAAGTGAACAAGTGGATGAAATATGTCAAAATCTATACTCTCTGGGTTTGCTGATTCCCAGAAGAAAGCCACTTTTCCTTCTTAATTTGCGTAGGTGGTCAATAGAAAGTCTTATCATTCAATTGCAGCACATATCTTGTCCATAGTATTATAATACTTACAGAACCTTCTTAGCCTTAGCCTAGATCATGGGACGCTTAATCTAGAGACGGAGGGTTAAGCACACCAGTGAAAGTTGTAACAAAAATTACTACAAAATCAACTATTGACAACCTTCAAGGCAAACTTCTGTTCTTACAAAGCATTCCTCTGCAGCAGACTTGTTTCTGACATTCAGCTGCACTTAGTGCAATGAAGCAAAATTAAAAGAGCAAACTTTTGAAAAGGCATTAAAATTATTTGCAAGTCCATCCAATAGACAAGTCCTCATGACATTGACACAAAGATAATGTATATGTATAGATTAAATAGGGGCCTCATTGTCACATATTAGCAAACAACTGGCCGGAAGTGCTTTAAAATTCAGCCATTTTTCAATGCTCTGATTTTAATCAAGGAAAATATTTAGACATCAATCTCAGATCCAGTCAACCAGTATAAATGCTGTCCATCAACTAACTAAAGCAGGGAGGAAAAATTGGGAAGGGACGCCAATTAGAAGCGATAGACAAGTCGGCACAGCTGTATGATGATTGAGTTGGGCGGATATCATGAACCTTGGTAGCTTTAATTTTATGTGTATCTCCTCATGTATTAAAAGGCTGTAACCCTAATCAATTTCAGAAAATATTTGCATCCAGAGTTAATCCCATGTCAGGATGAGCAATCAACTTGAACTTGATAGTATTTACTATTAACGTACATGTACACCAACTCTAGAAAAAAAACTCCCATAACATTAAAAAAAAGACAGATAAACATAACTGTACGTCAATTTGTTGGATAACAAGAAGGGAAAAATGCTTGCACTTGCACTTAATTGTGGAAATACAAATGGGCAAAGATCAACAAAACTCTCTTATTATAACAGAAATCAAATAAAATCAAATATCCATTTGATGTACGTTGATACTCACCGAAGCAAGTTCCAGAGTCGAACAATGGATGTTGTTTCCATGTTTCAGGACCTGATTTATGATCAACAAACTTTTAAAAGTCAAATAAAAAAGCAAGCTCTTTTGCTGCAAATAATTAGTCTCTCAACCTGGATGAATTTGCTTGGAACTTTGCCCTGAATATCCTTCCGCGGGATGCTGAAGTAAAAACCTTGTCTATTGTTAAACGGAAGTTTTAAATTTGGTAACTTAAATTCTTCACGGTACTTGTTCGCAAGATTATGTATAGCTGTCACACATGGAGGAGAATACAATAAAAGCAACTGTAACAAATGAAAGGAAAATGTAAAATACGAAAGTGGCAATAAGACTAGATAGTAGAAAACCTTCACTTGTGTCACAAAATGTTCTCCGTGCAATATCAAGAAGTCCATCAATTCCAGCTTTGACAGCAAAACATTGCTGTGTTCGGGCAACAAAAGGGACCCGCGCATGAAGCACATCTTCATCAATTACCTCAACGATTCTTAGGAAAACAAAATAAGAAATGAGGCGAATACTTTGTACTTATCCAAGTTTAGATAGATTACAGTTGAACAAATGGTCTTATCATGGTCAAAGCCCTTGTTAATGTTTATTGCAGCATCATAAAAATTGAGGCTACATGCTTAACCATATATACAGCCACAATTTTTTTGCCAACAGAAAGAAATTCCATATGAGAGACCTTATAAGTTTACCTAGAGATTGAGCCTTCTACCTTAATGAAGCTCGACAATATAATGCACAAGGAAATCAATAAGTTTCTATATTGCAATAGAACAAAAAAGTTTCTTCCAAACTGCAAATTAGAAAGCTACGAAGCACATGAAACAGTTTAATTGGACCAAAATGCGGCTGATCTACAGGGCTTTTTAGTTCAGATGCAACCTTATCATCGTAAGATGTTGTGCCTCATAAATTCAGCCAACGTGGATGGAAGAAGCTCTAGTTTAGATTTGACTCTAAATCTTAGCTATTAGTGTAGGGTTATATGCAACACACCTCTTTCTAATGGAAGGATATTTCTCATCTTCACATATGGTTCTGTAAACATTTGAAAGAAGAAAACCTTTTGCATCCTTAAGCACCTGCAATATTACAAGGCTTTGGTAATTTAAAACATGTTCACCTTCACTGAAACCATATGATTACTTGAATTGAAAAAATTCACCTTCGAAAGTAAAGGCAACGCATCCAAAGCGGTTTTTAGTAGAATAATGCTCGATATCAACAACTGGCTTTTTCTAGCATTATCAGCACCCGAGACCTCATTTGTAATTTTCTTTGGCTTAAAACAAAAATGACAGAGTACCCTATCTGGATAAACAAACAGGAACACTTTTATTATTAGGGAATAACAAAAAGATACCAACTTCAAACATATTATGTTTTTTTTCCTTCTGTTACCAATCTCTTTTGGAAATTTTCGAAGAACCTGAGAAAGTCCAAAGAACAGCTGTTCATTGCTCATCAGCTCATCCTGAAATTAGCAAAAGAGATGTACATTAAATGTGAATAAACAGAATTGTTGATGAAAGTAGTGTTCAAGCTGGAAACTTCTACAGCTATGGGAAATCAGATAGATCAATAGCAAAATGATGTCTGCACCTAGGTATGAAGCACAAACTTTGACATAGCTTTGGGAAAACCAATTATGCAGCAACAAACAATAATGCCTTACATGCAGGAAACAAATCCTACAACCTCTCAAAATGAGACCAAGTCACATTAGCTATTAATCTACTTACAACCATAAGAACAAGAGATTGACCACTATGATGGTCTTTAGAAGATCCACCTAAATGAAGTCATCAATGACAAACTCAATCTTCATGAATATTGACATGTATGCTTCTTTTGTTGTTTCAGATTTTACAGTCTTATGGATCTGAAGATGAGTCAAACTGTAAATGGTTTACAAGTAAAAAGACCTTATCAGATTAAAACAGCTGGAGAATTCTGAGACTGTATAGTTGACAACTGACCAGGCAATCAAGACGAGTATTGATAGTTACAACGTCTTTTAAAGGCTGCAGCAGATTAGCACGCAGTAGTCTAGTCCTGAAATGGAATGGAATTCAGGGTCAATCTCACTATGAAATGTTATTGTGTGAAAATAAGTACATAAATGACGCATTGTAATGGAAACACTTTCTTTTAAATACGGAATGGCAATGTCTCTTCCCATGTTTCATCCCAAAAGATATGTTTATTGACATACCCGCCAGTGGTTTTTGTTGTCTTCAACATTTGAAATAGGCTTTGTTTCTTGTTGGTTGTGCCCCAAAGGGCCGAATGCGATGGTTCAATGATTTCCAAATTTTGGACGCTGCCATGTACTTTCACACAATTACTTGAGGAAGAATACGACAGATTTGGAAGATAGGAAAAAAGATGAATAAGTGAATAAATGTTATACAAACCTGATAACTTTTATTTGTACAATTGAAACAAAGACATAATTCTGACAGTGGATAAACAGAATGGAAAAAAGTAAAGGAGGGACAGAAACTTACCTTGTGGCATCAATATTCATGTGATCAAATGACCCATTAAAAGTAATCTGGAGATGTGAAAGCCTCATGAGGAAGATCTTATCATATACGAGTAACCGAGAAGCCATTTAACAAATCAAGTACAGAATGCGCTGACGACTTTCAACACTGACAATAAGTGAACCCAACTAACTCAAGGAATATATATCAGATTTGAACTTTGTACAAGTCATATGGTAGATATGAAACCCGTGCATCAAAATATTAAGTGATTATGATCATCAATTGAGTACAAGTTCCACATCATTATAACATGGAGAAGAATTTTACTTAATACAACATTATTAACCACTCAAATAGGGATCAGTGCGGCTTCCAACACATTATCACCTTTGCACTAGGAAAGGCGGCAAATGTTTGTCATAGATGACCGCAGATTTTTGTACAGATTGTCACTGTATGCAAAAGGGGTGCAAAAGTTATAACATTAGAAATAACGTACCGTTAGAGAGTGGTTTGTGACAATGACCCCTTTCTCTGCTTCTATCCTGCAGTCAGAAGCAGAATGATTAATCAAGGACATCAAATTTTGGAACTACTAGGAAATGCATGGCAGTCTCTGAAAGCTCTAAAGAAAGTTAAGATGATAAGAAATTGTCAAAATAAGAAAACATAGAGTGCAGAAAGAAAAGGAAAAGGAAGAAATAAGCTTCCAAAATGATGGCCAGGCCCTTGTTAGAGATCCCTTGCTTACAGAGTTTTTTAACTTCATTTATACAACTAGTATTATGTTTTTCTCTAGATCATATGGACCTTGCTTGTCGGAACTTGTTTTAAATATATGTAGGAACAAACTTGAAGAGCTTTTCAGCAGTTGTACATGCAGACATACAGTTTTTCAGGCAAAGTATATAGCCGTTGTAAGTTTCTTGCGTTTGATGGTATAAAATTATTTCATCATCAAAAGCTGCATATCAATTATGACAACCATCAAAATCTTAGCCAACGAGAAGAAATCAGCATCCAGATTGATAGTCAATGACTGCTTATAACGTAACCCAAATAACAGAAGTAGATGGTTCTTAAAATCCCAAATGGAGTATCAGGCGCTCTGGAGTTTAAATTCATTGCTCCCATAATAATTAATGATTCAACCTTAAAAATAACTTGTAAAATGTTCAAAATCTTCCCTTCATATGGTACAGTGACAAGAATACCATTTGATTGTAGCTGCAGTAGCAGCCAAGCAGAGATAATATTGCTTATAGTAGGTATCTAATCCAAGTGCTGAAGGTTCCTTCGCTGCTAGACTTTTTATCAGTACAGCACCCTGGAACAAGGATCAACAAACACAGTGTCGTTAAAAAAAAGCATTTTAATTTCCCGAAATAACTGAACCATTGAAGACTTGCAATCCTATACAAACCTTAGTGTCATCGAAGCAACCACGAGCCATTACAACCTACGAAATTCAATACACACGAGGTCCACACAACCATACCCAGAAAGAGAAATTTGAGTCAAGAAAAGGAAGATAGCGAACCTTCTTGACGGAAGCATAAAAGCGATTGACTAGTTCGGAGACTCCGACCATGCCATCAGGAGCTAGTTTGTTTGGAGGAACAATGATCACCATTGGATCGTAAAACTGAAGCAATGTCTTTGTATTCTGGTACGAGCTGCTTGTTTCAATGTATTGTGAAAGATGCAGCGAAGCAGACCTTAAGTCAAAAGCCGCCATCCCAACCTGTCGCACAATTTACAACTTCCTGATTTTACTATGATTGTTTTCATTACGTTCACCTCCAAGAACCACTTCAACTTTAGTATCTAACTAAAGCCTATAAACATACATCACGAGCTAAATATTTAGATTTGAGGTTCAAATTTGCTCGCGAAGAAAACGCCAGTATCTAACTGAGTAGTCCTTTCTTCATTTTCTTTCCAATGTTTTACTTAGCATTTTCTCGGAATCCAAACAGAGAATAGTACCTCTTTGGCTCTGTTCTCAATAAGGCCGATTACGATGCTTGATCTCTCTTCTCCATCGTCTCCCATTTTCCTTCTGGATGCTAAAATTTTAAAAGAACATTTTAAAACCTTGCGCGAATTTATAGAGGAACATAAACTGTCTTCTGCCGATACTATCCTACGCACCGGGCACTCACATAAAATATTTATTTAGAGAGTAAATAAATAATCCAAAATTCAAATAAAAAGGTTGAATTAAATTAATATTTATAAATTTAACATTTTCGAATTTTGATTCAAAATCATTCGAGCAATTGTAATTGAAATTTTTAATTAATAGATACATCAAAATTTTTAGAATAATACATTTCATTAGTTATTTTATGTCTATAGAAATTACTTTTCAAAATATTTGCATTAATTAATGCAATTAAAGCATTTTGGAAGTAAATAAATAAAATAAAATGGACAATTTTATGAAATAAAGAAAATGCATGTAATTAATGTAATTATCTAGGACAACACCACACTTCCTCTCCGACCATAGACAACACTACACATCCTCCTCGGGTCCTCCACACTCTCCTCTCCAGTCTCCACGAATCGCCACTCACAGACTCACCACGACCGAACCATTTTCAGGTTTCACCACACGCCCTCCTCGGTTCCTCTACTCTCCACCACCGTCCACCGTCCACCGTCCACCATCCACCACTTCTAGAGTTGACACTTGCCAAATTTGGAAAAAAATTAGATTCATACTTGACCTAACCCAAAATTTCAAACCACATATGTTGAGAAATTTTTTGGTGTGTTTTTAATTGTATTTTTTGCTTAATTGTATTTGTAAATGGGTTGGATTGTTGGATGTTGGAAGTTGGAAGTTGGAAGTTGAAAGTTGGAAATAAATTGTGTGGATTTGTGATTTGTGCTATGATGGAAATTTGGAATTGGATTTTTTGAACGGAGTTGAATGAATGATACAAAGTTTTTATAATGATGTT
>JANIPM010000001.1:41211957-41229123 GCA_027478405.1 Erythroxylum cassinoides
AATAGTACCTCTTTGGCTCTGTTCTCAATAAGGCCGATTACGATGCTTGATCTCTCTTCTCCATCGTCTCCCATTTTTCTTCAGGATGCTAAAATTTTAAAAGAACATTTTAAAACCTTGGCGCGAATTTATAGAGGAGCATAAACTGTCTTCTGCTGATACTATCCTACGCACGGGGCACTCGGCCAATGACCATGTGATATAAATAACTAGCTGTTCACGTAAAATATTTATTTAGAGAGTAAATAAATAATCCAAAATTCAAATAAAAAGATTGAATTAAATTGATATTTATAAATTTAAGATTATCGAATTTTGATTCAAAATCATTCAAGCAAAAAGTAATTGTAATTCAAATTCAAATTTGAAACTTTTCAATTAATAGATACATCAAAAATTTTAGAATAATACATTTCATTAGTTATTTTATGTTTATAGAAATTACTTTTTCAAAATATTTGCATTAATTAATGCAATTAAAGCATTTTGGTTGTGAATGGGTTGGATTGTTGGAAGTTGGAAGTTGGAAGATAGAAATAAATTGTGTGGGTTTGTGATTTGTGTTTGGTTGGAAATTTGGAATTGGATTTTTTTAACAGAGTTAAATGAATGATGCACGGTTTTTCAGATGATGTTGGTTATAATTTGGTTCATTCCCAGTATGATTATGCATAAATTGAGATTTTAGATTTTAAGCATACTGTAACATTTGTATTTGTAAGTAATCACAAACTACCATTGTATAAAAGAAACATGACTTTTAGGTATAAGAGTAATTATGAATATGATTATTTTCAATCAATGTATTCAAAATTTATATAATTAACGTAAATACACTTTAATAATTTCTTCTTCCTTTTGTGTCAATGAAACTTACCTAAAATTTCTTCCGTCTTTTTTAATGAGAAATAAAAATAAAGTATTGATAGTAATTTTTTAATTTCAAATATTAAATTTAAAGCAATGCTTAAAGAAGTGTTTGAAGTTTTGACAATCAATCAATCTTTTCCTTGGAAGACTATTGTAAATTATATAAAATAATGGTTACATTTTTTCACCTCTAAAAAATGACATCTTAAAAATATGGTTGCATTCTTTCATTTCTAAAAAATGATATCTTACAATTTATACGCTATCTTTTAATAAATTAAACTCCTTAGTTACTTGTATATATTATACAAGACATCTCAACAGTTTTATTAATTTCCAAAATCAAATGTAAATAAATTCAATACTTTATAAAATAATCAAATTTCATCTCTCTTTTTTTTTTCCTTATTCTTGATATAAAACTTGAGCTTTTATAAGATATCATTAAAGTGATTTGAGTTAATATCATATGCTCCTGAATTAGGTAGACTTAATGCTATCAATTGAAATCATGCATTTATCAAATTTTTTTATTGTCATGAGAAATTGTTATGCATTTCTTCATTGAATTATATGTCACAGAACACTAGTTCAATTTATTTTAAGTTATGCATGAAATCTATTTCTGAAAAAATAAGTTCCGTGTAGTCCAACTTAACATTCAACTACCATGCATGCAATTTAATCATAAGTTAATATATCTTGTTACTTCAATCATATGTGATAGAAGTAATTTCATTTTATAAGCTACAAATGCAAAGTTCTGCTAGCAAGTGTATGGCTTATTTATTAGTTACAAGTTTTACTTTCGCACACGTGAACGTATCTTCTATGCCCACAAATATTTATCCAATTAAATTCTACAAACTAACGCTCTCATTATCAAAAAACGTCCTACCTTAGGTAATAACATATGTATTTATAAATATTCATTTAAGAAAGTAATCATACAAAATGAGTTATATTACATATGACAAACTTGTGTATTGTATAATTGTGTATGTTGAAAACTTGAATTGTTCATATAGGTAAGGAATTGAATATGCAATTTCTCGTCTCATGTTGGGGAGTGTAGCTTTTATTTGTAAAATTTAAATTTTTTACTATGATTGAATTATCAGGTTATGGTTAGTTGCTTCTCTTGTAACCTAGTTGTCATGTACCGAGACTCATATTTTGTTTGCCTTTTACGATTTAATTTAATTATTCCTTTTTACAAAAAGAAAAGAATATGAAAATAAGTATAGAGCTAAGAAAACAACACAAGTGATGATATTCTTTTTTTGCAAAATTTCGAAATAGTTGGTTTTGAATTGGAAATTGTAATTGTAAATTATGAAATCTAATTAACGAGGTGGAAATGATAAATTGTAATTACGAAATTTTATCTGAATAAAGCGCCGTCGTTTGGATCTCTGAACTCCATCCTCACTGCACACTGATACCCTCCGCAAAACCCCAACAAACACAAATCAATCCGTCGGACAAAAATGAAGTTCAGGTTTTACAACCACGACCCCATATTTCCTTCAAATTTGCTAGTAATCCATCACCACCGACGACGATTTTTCGTTTCGTCCCTCAAGAAGATCCAGACTGCTTCTGCGTCTCGCGGTTCTCACAATGGCAGCAAAGGCAACTCCGGAGGTGATTATTTTCTTTTCTATTTCTCTTTTGTTCGTTTGATGTTTGATTCCAATCCTTTTCTGGTTGGCACGTAGGTAATACGTTTCTGGTGCCTGGTGCGACTGCGGCGACCTTACTTATGCTCGGTGTCCTCCACGCTCGTCGGCTCTATGATGACAAGAAGGTTAAATTTTATTTTTTAGGTTTAGGGTATTTTACCTAATGTAATTTTAACTTTGTTGCTATCATGATAACGGTGGTGGCTTATTATGAAGTGAACAATTTACTTCATGTTCTAGTTGTTTCAATCGATTTGCACCATGTGTTAACACTACTTTAATGCTTTTCTCAGAGTAGATTATCACTATCGTCATACTATTTTGAAGTTATCAATCTCTCATAACTGTTTTTCCCTCTCTTGGAGGCAGGTTGAAGAGGCAAGGGAGAAAGGAATAGAAATTGAATTCCGACCCGATGTAAAAGTAATGCACCTGTAGCAATTCCTTGCATGTTGTCTTCCCCGTGCTTAGTAGCTTCCCTCAGCCACATCTTCCTTAACATGCAAAAAAAAAACAAACAAACAAACAAAGGGGGGAAAGGGACGGCAAAGAACTTTTTTTTGAAAATTATTCTAATGAAAGCTATGCTGAAGTGGTTTTATCTTTAGAAAGTGAATTTCTTTGGTCTTATCAATGTTAGGCTACATTTCTGAGGATGCTACCCTTACGCTCCATTTCTAGGCTTTGGGGTTCCTTGACAAGTGTGGTGAGTACACTTGCTATTGTCACGCTACGTCTCTTAACTGTTACTTCAGAGGTAGTTGGATATTTTGACCTGACTTGCTGAAGGAAATCTTTTAAGGAGCTTCCCATCTGGTTGCGTCCGTATGTGTATAGAGCGTGGGCTCGGGCATTCCATTCAAGTACATATGCAAAACCTTATCTTACCTCTTGTTATTCATGTCATTGATAGTAATGCATTATTTCAATTGTTGGGGACCGTAAGAATTTAGCAACCATGAATGTCAATAATTTCCTACATAACATATAAGAACTTGAATTTGTTTTATTTAGATCTGGATGAGGCAGCTAGGCCTCTCGAAGAATATGCTTCTTTACGGGAGTTCTTTGTTCGAACTTTGAAGGAAGGCTGCCGGCCCATTGACTCTGACCCACATTGTCTGGTAACTGGTAACAAGCTTCTCATGCTTATCATTCTCCCATACTGTGTCGGTGGAGGTATTGCTAATGCTTTACTAATTCCGTGGCTATATTTTTCTTAATTTCAGGTTAGTCCTGTGGATGGCACCATTCTAAGATTTGGAGAATTGAGAGGATCAGGAGCCATGATTGAGCAAGTCAAAGGGTTTTCCTACTCTGTTTCTTCCCTTCTTGGTGCTAGCTCCCTTCTTTCTATAATAGCTGAAGGAGATGAGCATGAGGAAACTACCAAACATCAAAACAACCTTGGAGAGCATGGTAAGAAATCATGGTGGAGAATTTCACTGGCATCGCCTAAAGTCAGGGACACTGTGTCAACACGGTAATAATTTATTCACTTGTCTAACTTATTTTCTATCTTCTTGTAACTGTTGATTGGTAAGGCCAAAATCTTTTGCCATTTGCCAGCTTGCTACAGCCAATTATTGCTTTTTTTCCCCCCTCTTTCTGCTGCCATTTATCCAATGAATACTTGAACTTTTGCATATTTTTATTTATTAAGACTAAATCTAATGTATTTTACTAATTACTTAGATATATCTTACCGTGTTTGACGACATGCAAATTTTCTTCATTTGTATTCGAGATGTATTTCTTGATAGTTTTAGATTTGATGGAAACTTTTGAGTGCAGGGGCTAGGATTTTTTATTAGTTCCTTCCACGAAATGATGATGGGAGATTTAAGATCCCTTTAGTAGAACATAGACAGGCAAAGTAAATAATTGTGTCTGGTTTCATTGGTGATGCACGAGTAAAATTGCATAATATTTCAGAGTAGGTGTATTAATTGTGAAACCAGTATGAACTACTGATGCCTCTTAAATTATGGAATGGGTCTTCCAACTAATTCATGTGGAGTTTAAGTTTGGTCGAACATCTTAATTCATGTAAGACATGTATAGACGTTTACCTAAATTTCTCTGGAATAATCCGATTATTTGTGGTAGAATTTCCATGTGAAGGTTTAAGAGTTGATGGTTATTAGTTAGAGGTTCTACTTCCAATGTTGCAGCCTTAGTACAAGAGTGGATTCCTCTGCTGGAATGTGGTATCGTTAGATACTTAGGCTTCTTGTTCTGTTACACATTATCTCAGATTATATGTTGTTTTGTTGGATTAGTGATATAAAAAAATAAAGAAGTTGGTAATCTGTGAGGACCTTGTGTTTGCAAGTTTCACTAAGTAGCCCCAACAGTTCTGTTATCAAACTTACTCATACATGTGCTTTTGCTGTCTAATGATTTTAAAAACTCTATTCATTGCAATTGAAATCATATGCTATACATTTTTACTGCTCACAAAAGGATATTTTACCATTCAGACATTTAAACTACTTGCTGCAGTCCCATGAAAGGCCTTTACTACTGTGCAATATATTTGAGACCAGGAGACTACCATCATATGCACTCACCAGTAGAGTGGAATGTTCTTGTCCGCAGGCACTTTTCAGGTAACCGTACCTACTTAATTTGTTTGGAACCAAGTTCCTTGTGTTATGGCCTGAGATATTTTATTTGCTTCTGTTCAGATATTATGTAGTCGAATCAGAACATTTCTTGCAACCAGCTGACTGCTTGTTACTTAATTTCTTTATGGGATATACTTGTATCATCCTTATAGGTGTGTGGACAGGAAATTTAACATATTACAGAAAATTAACTATATGAGAAGACACCAAATGTTGCTTATCAATAGTGTATTAGAAGAAACCTAGTAGCATTTATGCTGTTATACTGTTAACAATCACCATATTGTTGTTTATTTGGATTGTTTTATCTCCTCCTTTCATGAACACTGTCATATACGTTTAATGAACATAGTGATTGCTTCCAATAATGATTTCCATTATGTGTCTATCAAGAACTGTGAAGAACTTCACTTTTGGCAGCTTTTTCTTTCCTAAACATAAATTTTTTATATCTTAAAAAGGTTGTAGGTGGTGATTTCTCTTTTTCTTCTTCATTTCAGAATTTCTGTTTCTTCTTGTCTACCCGACATCCTGCAATGCGATTAGTTTTACTTTGGTGCTTATTTTTTATTTGTTCCACAGGGAATCTTTTTCCTTTAAATGAACGTGCTACGAGAACAATCAGAAATCTTTATGTTGAGAATGAAAGGGTAATTCTAATTTTCCCTTAATTATTCTGGTGAATGGTTCAATATTGAATGGTTAAGGACACTGTTTTCCCTCTTTAAATGTGGTTGCTCTTACTCTGACCAGACTAGATATTGCTATTGATGTCTCCTATCTGCTAATTGTCTATATCGACCGATTAAAACCTTATCACCAGAAACTTAACAGGCCAGCATAAAAGTTTTTCATTAGAGAGGTGAAAAACAAGCACATGCCATGCTTGCTTTCTTTCTACATGTGCAATTATTGTGTCTATCAATCATTTAGTTTTGTGGATTATGGTTATATTGTACATGAAATATTGTGAACTGTTAACTAGATACTAAGAAACTTGGTGAAACATCTTTTTCAAATCGTTTGCATTTTCTCACTAATAAGTAAACTGTTAGGCCTCCTATTATGAAAGTATACTCGAGAAGGGCAAGGCAAGGAGTAACCGAATGAAGGATGTCTCCACTCGGTTACGGGTAAGAATAGGAAGTTAGAATAAGGGCAGGAGAGAGAAGGTGAGGAGTGAGTTAGTTATAGAATTGTCAGAAGTATAAAAGAGGGAATGATGGGGAAAAAAGGGATGATTATTCTGTTGAGCAAAAGAACATTCGGTGAGCCTAAGGCTAGGAGAGAGCAGTCCTCTCGAATTGGCTGTATACTATCAGTAACTTGGCATATTCCAAGTCACAACAGTAATAAAACTCAGTGCAAAATCTCTCAGTAATTGAGAGTTCTATCACTGGTATCAGAGCATCGATCCTTACGATGGCTAATAAGAAGGGAGAAAATAGAATGGATGGAATCGAGAAGGAGTTGGAGAACTTACGCGAGGATTTACAGACACACCTTGAGCTGATGAGGGAAGAACGGAGAGTAGAGAAAGAAGCAATGCAACAACGTTGGGAGCAATCTCAGCACGAGGTGAAGGAGTTACGGGAGTTGCTAAAGCAGATTGTGCTTCCCAGAGAGACTGAGAAGAGTGGGGTGAATGCGGGTATTAAGAGTAACGAAGTGAACCCAGGCGGAGACAAGGGAAAAGGGCCGATGGAACCGGGTGAGAGTTCAGGCCCAACCATAGGGGAAGCACCCTCGAGAGGCCTCCGACGACCTCCACCCGGAGCCTCGGGTCAGAACGTGTTTTCAAGGGAGTATGGTTGGTATAATGTGACTAACCCGGACCTATCGTATGGATGGACACAACAAGGGCGAGAACGTAGACCACTGGAAGAAGGATGGAGGAATTTCAATGATGAGCAGCCACCTGGTTTCGTGAGACAGGGAGAACCCCGGCGCGATTGTCGCACCAGGCGGGTGGAGATGCCGATGTTCGATGGTGAAGATCCCGATGGGTGGATTTACCGGGTTGAGCGTTTCTTCTCGGTGGGACGATTCAGTGAGATGGAGAAAATGGAACTGGTATCTTTGAGTATGGAGAAGAAGGCGCTGGCGTGGTTTCGATGGGTAGAGGGACGCCGACCGATTCGAACTTGGGAGGAGTGTAAAGGCTTGTTGGTAGAAAAATTCCGACCGATCCAAGGAGGCACCCCATGTCAGCGTCTCTTGGCTATCAAACAGACGGGAACGGTTGAGGATTACATTTGCAGGTTTGAAGAGTTAGCAGCCCCTTTATCGGAGTTGCCGGATGAAGTCTTGGAGAGCTCTTTCTTGAACGGATTATCCAAGGAAATCCGTCTAGAGCTGTTGATCGCGAATCCTCGTAGTTTGGGGCGGATGATGACGCTGGCGCAACAAATAGAAGAAAAGAATAAGGTAATAGGAAGGGATAAGAGCTATCGCCCACTGCAGAGTAATAAAGCAGGTGGGGCCAGTGGGCACCGTATGTGGGAGTTAATGGGAGACAACACAACCAAGGATGGACAAACAAGAAAGGTAGTGGCCACCGACAGAACCCAGGGAGGTTTTAAACGGCTGACTTTTGATGAGATACAAGAAAAGAGGAAAAAGGGACTGTGCTTCAAATGTGATGAGAAATATTCACCCGGTCATCGGTGTAGAATGGTGGACCTGAAAGTGTTAACAGTATTGGAAGAGGAGCTGGAAACTAGTGCCGAGGGAAGCGGGGAAGAGGAGGAAACAGCAGAGGAAGAGCTACAAAACATCGAACTCTCAGTGGGGTCTGCTGTAGGGCTAACCCGACCAAGGACGATGAAGGTGGAGGGAGTGCTGGAAGGGTACCCGGTAGTGATTTTAATCGACAGTGGAGCCACCCACAATTTCGTATCTAAGGAATTAGCGTTTAAATGGAGTTCTAAATGGGATGACACAGAAAAGTATGAGGTTGCCATGGGGAATGGAGAAAAGGTGTTGGGAGCTGGAATTTACCGGAATTTGAGACTGAGAATTCAGGACTTAGAGATCTGTGAGGATTTTTTGCCAATGAAGCTGGGTAGTGTCGATGTGATACTGGGCATTAAATGGCTGAGAAACCTTGGGGATGTTTGGTGCAATTGGTGTACGCTGACAATGAGAATACGGGTGAAAGGGAGGGAGTTTGTTATTCATGGTGATCCAATGCTATCTAAATCATTGGTCAGTGCCAAGTCTTTTAGCAAAAACCTTAAAGGAGGAGATCTGGTGTGCTGGTTACAAAAGGCAGAACTTGAGGAAGAACCGAATACTAGAAAACAGGTGCAGGATTTGGAAATCAGCAAGGTTTTGGAGGAGTATGGGGCAGTGTTTCAATCACCACAGTCTCTACCACCAGAAAGAGGGGGAGAGCATCACATTCATTTGATGCCAGGAGAGGGCCCAATCCGAGTTCGACCTTACAAATATCCGCATTTCCAAAAGAATGAGATCGAGAGATTGGTTAAGGAGATGTTAGATGCGGGATTAATACAAAACAGCACTTCCCCCTATGCTAGTCCGGTTCTATTAGTAAAGAAAAAGGATGGAGGGTGGCGGTTTTGTGTGGACTATCGTGCTCTAAACAAGGTGACTATATGTGACAAATTTCCAATTCCCATAATAGAGGAATTGATGGATGAGCTGAATGGGGCAACTATCTTCTCCAAGATAGACTTAAAGTCCGGTTACCACCAGATAAGAATGAAGGAGGAAGACATTGAGAAGACAGCGTTCCGAACCCACGAAGGACACTACGAATTTGTGGTAATGCCGTTTGGGTTAACAAACGCACCTGCTACATTTCAATCTTTGATGAATCAGATTTTTAAACCCTATCTCAGAAAGTTTATTCTGGTATTCTTTGACGACATCCTAGTTTATAGCAAGAGTAAGGAGGAGCATCTTATGCACCTTAAGGTAACTTTAAGCATTCTAATGGATCAACAACTTTATGCTAACCATAGTAAGTGTGTTTTTGGGCAACAACATTTGGAATATTTGGGACACATTGTATCTAAACATGGAGTGGCAGCAGATCAGTCCAAGGTGGAAGTAATGCTTAAGTGGCCAAAGCCATTCACCCTAAAGGAGTTGAGAGGATTCTTGGGGTTAACTGGCTATTATAGAAAATTTGTGAAGGGGTACGGGTATATAGCAGGTCCATTGACTCAAATGCTTAAGAAAAATAATTTTCAGTGGACTGCTGAAGCTGAGAAGGCATTTGGGGAGCTGAAGAAGGCTATGACCACCCTACCGGTACTAGCCTTGCCTGATTTCAATCTACCTTTTGTCTTAGAAACAGATGCTTCAGCTGTAGGTGTGGGGGCTGTGTTGATGCAGAACAATAGACCCATTGCCTACTTTAGTCAAGCAATTTCTGGTGCAGGGAAGGGGCAATCAGCGTATGAAAGGGAACTCCTAGCGATTGTGTTGGCTGTTAAAAAATGGAGGTCTTACCTTTTAGGCCACAGATTTGTCATTCGTACAGATCAAAAACCCTTAAAATTCTTACTAGAACAAAGGGAGATCCACCCTGATTACCAGAAGTGGATTACTAAGCTATTAGGCTTTGATTTCAGCATTGAATACAAACCTGGAAGAGAAAATAAGGTGGCAGATGCCCTATCAAGGGTGCAGATCCAAGAGGAATTGCAGACTTTAATGACCTATAAGGTCATTGACATGGAGGAAATTCTACAGGAGATCGAGGAGGATAGCAAGCTAAGGGATTTGAGGGAAGCTATTAGCCAAGATCCAGGATTCAGGCCCCCTTACACGGTTAAGCAGGGAAGACTCTATTACAAAGACAGATTAGTCATCTCTAGCACTTCTGTTTTCATAGCTAAGATATTGAAGGAGGGACATGAAAGTCATTTGGGAGGACATGGGGGACCTTTAAAGACATACAAGAGAATATCTAGCGAATTGTATTGGGAAGGTATGAAGAAGGAAATCTATCGGTTTGTGGCTGCCTGCCTCATATGTCAACAGAACAAATACTTGAGTCTATCACCAGCTGGATTGCTACAGCCCCTAGAGGTGCCTAATCAGGTTTGGGATGAGTTAACAATGGATTTTATAGAAGGGCTTCCTAAGTCCTTGGGGTATTCGTCTATCTTGGTAATAGTTGATAGGCTTAGTAAATATGCCCATTTCTTACCACTCAAACACCCATACACGGCACAATCAATAGCTGAAGTGTTCATCAAGGAAATTGTGAAATTACATGGCTTCCCTAGATCTGTGATTTCTGATAGAGACAAGATTTTTATGAGCAAATTTTGGGGAGAATTGTTCAAAGTGCATGGGACAACTCTGAAATTCAGTTCAGCCTATCATCCTCAAACGGATGGAGCTACTGAAGTGGTAAACCGATCAGTGGAGGCTTATTTGAGGTGTTTGGCAGGAGAGATTCCAAAGCAGTGGGCTAAGTGGTTAGGGTGGGCAGAGTATTGTTACAACACTTCCTATCACGTAGCTCTGCACACTACACCATTTAAAGTTTTGTATGGAAGGGAACCTCCTCCTATTTTCCAGATGGGTTCACGGGTAACAAAAATGGTGTCAGTGGAGGTCCTCTTGCAGCAGAGGGATCACTACTTGGAAAAGATTAAAAGACATCTAGCAAAGGCCCAAAGTGACATGAAGAGTAGGGCTGATAAACATAGGCGGGAAGTGAATTTCAATGTAGGAGACAAGGTTTGGCTGAAACTAGCTCCTTACAGACAACTAACAGTAATGAAAAGAGCCAATGAAAAGTTAGCCCCTCGATATTTTGGCCCATTTCGAGTTTTAAGAAGGATTGGGAAGGTGGCTTACGAATTGCAACTTCCAGAATCAGCTAGGATCCACCCTGTTTTCCACGTCTCTCAACTGAGAGCAGTAGTGGGGGAGGATACTGATCAGCTGATCCTACCTGACAAATGGACAGAAGACAAGGAGTTAGCAGTTCAGCCAGAAGAGGTTTTAGCAGTGAGACCGCGAGGTGGGAACCAAGGCCTTGAAGTTTTGATCAAGTGGAAGGGTTTGGCAGCAGCTGAAGCTACTTGGGAACTCTTCGATGATATGGTGACGCTCTTTCCGGAGTTTCACCTTGAGGACAAGGTGCATCTTATGGGGGGGAGCAATGTTAGGCCTCCTATTATGAAAGTATATTCGAGAAGGGCAAGGCAAGGAGTTGCCGAGTGAAGGATGTCTCCATTCGGTTACGGGTAAGAATAGGAAGTTAGGCAATGGGCAGGAGAGAGAATGTGAGGAGTGAGTTAGTTATAGAATTGTCAGAGGTATAAAAGAGGGAATGATTGGGAGACGAGGGTATCATTTTTCTGACTTGTTAAGAACATTCTGTGAGCCTAAGGCTAGGAGAGACCAGCCCTCTCGAATTGGCTGTCTAATATCTGTAACTTGACAGATTCTAAGTTACAGCAATAATAAAAATTCAGTGCAAAATCTCTCAGTATTTGAGAGTTCTATCACTGGTATCAGAGCATCGATCATTGCGATGGCTAATAGGAAGGGAGAAAATAGAATGGATGGGATTGAGAAGGATCTGGAGAATTTACGTGAGGATTTCCAGAAACACTTTGAACTGATGAGGGAAGAACGGAGGATAGAAAAAGAAGCAATGCAACAAAGTTGGGAGCAATCTCAGCTCGAGATGAAGGAGTTACGTGAGTTGCTAAAGCAATGTGTGATTTCTCGAGAGGCTGAAAAGAGTGGGGTGAATGCAGGTATTACGAGCAACGAAGTGCACACAGGCGGGGACAAGGGAAAAGGGCCGATGGAACCTGGCGAGAGCTCCGGCCCAACCGCAGGGGGAGCACCCTCGAAAGGCCTCCGACGACCTCCACCCGAAGTCTCAGGTCAGAATGTATTCACAAGGGAGTATGGTTGGTATAATATGACTAACCCGGAACCACCGCATGGAGGGACACATCAAGGGCGGGAACGTAGACCACTGGAAGAAGGATGGAGGAATTTTATTGATGAGCAGCCACCGGGTTTTGCAAGACAAGGAGAACCCAGGCGCGACTGTCGCACCAGGCGGGTAGAGATGCCGGTGTTCGATGGCGAAGATCCCGATGGGTGGATTTACCGAGTTGAACGATTCTTCTCGGTGGGACGATTCAACGAGATGGAGAAAATGGAGCTGGTATCTTTGAGTATGGAGAAGAAGGCGTTGGCGTGGTTTCGATGGGTGGAGGGACGCCGACCGATCCGAACGTGGGAGGAGTGTAAAGGCTTGTTGGTGGAAAAATTCCGACCGGTCCAGGAAGGCACCCCATGTCAACGTCTCTTGGCTATCAAACAGACGGGTACGGTTGAGGATTACATTTGCAGGTTTGAGGAGCTAGCAGCTCCCTTATCGGAGTTGCCGGATGAAGTCTTGGAGAGCTCTTTCTTGAACGGATTGTCCAAAGAAATCCGTCTGGAGCTGTTGATAGCGAGTCCTCGAAGTTTGGGGCGGATGATGACCTTGGCGCAACAAATAGAAGAGAAGAATAAGGTAATAGGAAGGGACAAGAGCTACCGTCCACTGCAGAGTAATAAGGCAGGTGGGACCAGTGGGCACCGTATGTGGGAGTTAGTGGGAGACAGCACAAACAAAGAAGGACAAACAAGAAAAGTAGTGGCCACCGACAGAAACCAGGGGGGATTTAAACGGCTGACTTTTGGTGAGATACAAGAAAAGAGGAAAAAAGGACTGTGCTTCAAATGTGATGAGAAATATTCGCCGGGCCATCGGTGTAGAATGGTGGACTTGAAGGTGTTAACAGTCCTGGATGAGGAGCTGGAAGCTAGTGCTGAGGGAAGCGGGGAAGAGGAGGAAACAGCAGAGGGAGAGCTACAAAACGTGGAACTATCAGTGGGGTCTGCTGTAGGGCTAACCCGACCAAAGACGATGAAGGTTGAAGGAGTGCTGGAAGGGGATTCCGTAGTGATTTTAATCGACAGTGGAGCCACCCACAATTTCGTATCTAAGGAATTAGCGTTAAAATGGAGTCCAAAATGGGATGACACGGACAAGTATGAAGTTGCCATGGGGAATGGAGAGACGGTGTTGGGAGCTGGGATTTACAGGAAATTGAGATTAAGAATTCAGGACTTAGAGATATGTGAGGATTTTTTACCAATGAAGCTGGGTAGTGTAGACGTGATATTGGGTATCAAATGGTTGAGGACCCTTGGGGATGTTTGGAGCAATTGGAGTACACTGACAATGAGGATACGGGTGGAAGGGAAGGAATTTGTTATTCAAGGTGATCCGATGCTATCCAAGTCATTAGTCAGTGCCAAGTCCTTTAGCAAAAACCTCAAAGGAGGAGATCTGGTGTGCTGGTTACAGAGGGCAGAACATGAGGGAGAACCAAATACCGGAATGCAGGTGCACGATTTGGAAATCAGAAAGGTTTTGGAGGAGTATGGAGCAGTGTTTCAATCTCCACAGTCTCTACCACCAGAAAGGGGAAGAGAGCATCATATTCACTTACTTCCAGGAGAGGGCCCAATCCGAGTTCGACCTTACAAATATCCCCATTTCCAAAAGAATGAGATCGAGAAATTGGTCAAGGAGATGTTAGAGTCCGGGTTGATACAAAACAGCACTTCCCCATATGCTAGCCCGGTTTTATTAGTCAAGAAAAAGGATGGAGGGTGGCGGTTTTGTGTGGATTACCGTGCTCTAAACAAGGTGACCATATGTGACAAATTTCCAATTCCCTTAATCGAGGAATTGATGGATGAGCTGAATGGGGCAACTATCTTCTCTAAGATAGACTTAAAGTCCGGTTACCACCAGATCAGAATGAAGGAGGAAGACATTGAGAAAACAGCTTTTCGAACCCATGAAGGGCACTACGAGTTTGTGGTAATGCCTTTCGGGTTAACCAACGCACCTGCTACATTCCAATCCTTGATGAACCAGATTTTTAAACCTTATCTCAGAAGGTTTATTCTGGTATTCTTCGACGATATCCTAGTTTACAGCAAGAGTAAGGAGGAGCATCTTATGCACCTTAAGGTAACTTTAAGCATCCTAAGGGATCAACAACTCTATGCTAACCATGGGAAGTGTGTTTTTGGGCAATCACAATTGGAATATTTGGGGCACATTGTATCTAAACATGGAGTGGCAGCAGATCAGTCCAAGGTGGAAGCAATGCTCAGATGGCCGAAACCACTCACATTAAAGGAATTGAGAGGATTTTTGGGGTTGACTGGTTATTATAGGAAGTTTGTGAAGGGGTATAGTTATATAGCTGGTCCTTTGACACAAATGCTTAAGAAAAATAATTTTCAGTGGACTGTTGAAGCAGAGAAGGCATTCAGCGAACTCAAGAAGGTGATGACCACTCTACCGGTACTAGCCTTACCTGATTTCAATCTACCTTTTGTCTTAGAAACAGATGCTTCAGCTGTGGGTGTGGGGGCTGTGTTGATGCAGAACAATAGACCAATTGCATATTTTAGCCAAGCATTGTCTGGTGCAGGGAAGGGACAATCAGCTTATGAGAGGGAACTCTTAGCAATTGTGTTGGCTGTTAAAAAATGGAGGTCGTACCTATTAGGCCACAGATTTGTCATTCGCACTGATCAAAAACCCTTAAAATTCCTATTGGAACAAAGGGAGATCCATCCCGATTATCAGAAGTGGATTACTAAGCTATTAGGCTTTGATTTCACCATTGAATACAAGCCGGGAAGAGAAAATAAGGTGGCAGATGCTCTGTCAAGGGTGCAGATCCAGGAGGAATTACAGACTATAATGACCTATAAGATCATTGATATGGAGGAAATTTTACAGGAGATAGAGGAGGATAGCAAGCTCAAGGATTTGAGGGAAGCTATCAATCAAGATCCAGGTTTCAGACCCCCTTATACGGTTAAGCAAGGAAGACTCTATTACAAAGACAGATTAGTCATCTCTAGCTCTTCTGTTTTCATAGCCAAGATATTGAAGGAGGGACATGAAAGTCACTTGGGAGGACATGGGGGACCATTAAAGACATACAAGAGAATCTCTAGCGAATTGTACTGGGAAGGTATGAAGAAGGAAATCTATCGGTTTGTGGCTGCCTGCTTAATATGTCAACAGAACAAATACTTAACTCTATCACCAGCAGGATTACTACAGCCCCTGGAGGTACCTAATCAGGTTTGGGATGAGCTAACGATGGATTTTATAGAAGGGCTTCCTAAGTCCTTGGGGTATACGTCTATCTTGGTAATAGTAGATAGGCTTAGTAAATATGCCCATTTCTTACCACTCAAACACCCTTACACAGCACAATCAATAGCTGAGGTGTTCATTAGGGAAATTGTGAAACTACATGGCTTCCCTAGGTCTGTGATTTCTGATAGAGATAAGGTTTTTATGAGTAAATTTTGGGGAGAATTGTTCAAGGTGCATGGGACAACTTTGAAATTCAGTTCAGCCTACCATCCTCAAACGGATGGAGCTACTGAAGTAGTAAACCGATCAGTGGAGGCTTATTTAAGGTGCTTGGCAGGAGAAATTCCAAAGCAGTGGGCTAAATGGTTAGGGTGGGCAGAGTATTGTTACAATACCTCCTATCATGTAGCTCTTCATACTACACCATTTAAGGTTTTGTATGGAAGGGATCCTCCTCCTATTTTCCAGATGGGATCACGGGTAACCAAAATGGTGTCAGTGGAGGTTCTCTTGCAGCAGAGGGATCACTACCTGGAAAAAATTAAAAGACATCTTGCAAAGGCTCAAAGTGACATGAAAAGTAAGGCTGATAAACACAGGCGGGAAGTGAATTTCAATGAGGGAGACAAGGTTTGGCTGAAACTAGCTCCTTACCAACAACTAACAGTAATGAGACGAGCCAATGAAAAGTTAGCCCCTAGATATTTTGGCCCATTCCGAGTATTACGAAGGATTGGAAAAGTGGCCTACGAATTGCAACTACCGGAGTCAGCTAGGATCCACCCTATCTTTCACGTCTCTCAGCTGAGAGCAGTAGTGGGAGAGGATACTGATCAGCTGATTTTACCTGACAAATGGACAGAAGATAAGGAGTTATCAGTTCAGCCAGAAGAGGTCTTAGCAGTGAGACCACGAGGAGGGAACCAAGGTCTGGAAGTTTTGATCAAGTGGAAGGGTTTGGCAACACCTGAAGCTACTTGGGAGCTCTTCGATGATATGGTGGCACTCTTCCCGGAATTTCACCTTGAGGACAAGGTGCATCTTATGGGGGGGAGCAATATTAGACCTCCTATTATGAAAGTATATTCTAGAAGGGCAAGGCAAGGGGTAGTCGAGTGAAGGATGTCTCCATTCGGTTACGGGTAAGAGTTGGTAGTTAGAAAAAGGGCAAGAGAGAGGAGGTGAGGAGTGAGTTAGTTATAGAATTGTCAGAGGTATAAAAGAGGTAATGATGGGGAGAAGGGGGGTATCATTGATTTGGCTAAAAACATTCTGTGAGCCTAAGGCTAGGAGAGAACAACCCTCTCGAATTGGCTGTCTAATACCTGTAACTTGACAGATTCCAAGTGACAGCAATAATAAAATTTAGTGCAAAAATCTCTCAGCATCTGAGAGTTCTATCAATATCGTTGTAAGTTAGTCAATATAATATGATGCATAACAAGTTTTAACATCTTATACTAAGCCCTGTTTAGTTGGATGTTAATTAATAGAACAGAATGGAATGGAATAGAATAAAACAGAACGGAACAGTTTATAATAGAATGGAATGTAATATAGTGAAAAGTTGTTTGGGAGGGATGGAAGGAATCATAATGTAATGTAATGAAATGTTGTTTGAAAGATAGATTGAATGGAATTTAATGTATAATAAATGACTTTTATACTCCTTATATTAAAATTGTAGTTGCAGGAGGTTTATTATTTTATTATTAATTATATAAAAATATTAGTATTAATTATTTAATATATTTTACTTTATTTTATGTGATTTATATTTAAA
>JANIPM010000001.1:41256652-41278320 GCA_027478405.1 Erythroxylum cassinoides
TAAACTAAAATGAATAATATATAAACAAAAAAACTAAATTAAATAATCTACAACTTTACAATATGATAATGGACTATTTTATAATTTTTAAAAAAATTCAGAGACAATTTTATAAATTTAAAAAATATTTTTGTATTATTGTAATATTTTAAATACTTTGTATTATTCTTAATTTTATAATTGTATGATGATAATTGTCTTTATTGTAATATTTTAAATACTTTGTATTATTCTTAATTTTAAATACTTTGTATTATTCTTAACTTCTTTTGCATCTTTTTGATCCTATTTCGTCCCTAAGGTATTGAAAACTATCTGTAAACAATTATAAGATAATTCCATTAATTTCGGATAATAATTTCCACACCTTAATAATAATTACATCCCAAATAAGTGCAATTTAATGACTTAACAAGAAGTTATCTAATAAAAATTTATTGTTTGGTAATTTCATATTTTATTTAATATAGATAGTTTGGATCAATTTTGAGTTGTAAAATTGCTGGAGAAAAAAAGCTTTTGTTTTGTGATGCCAAATTGCTCATGAACAATAATGTCATATTTGCATTACACGTGGATCTATCGGAAATAATCTCTCTATTATATATGGGTAAATTTGCGTACCATTGGATCTTTTCAGATCTTGCACTTGTCTTGTTGTTTTTGTACAATAGTAGTAAGAGATATAGTAAGCACGATAATGGATTTATCGGATTTGAGTCGGGATTAAGTTCGGAAGTTGGTCAAGAATCTTATCTTTCCTAAATTCTTTGTTTGATGGTGTTTTCTTAGTTTATTTTTAAATAATATTATTTTAATTTATAAATTTAAGAAATTTTTAAATTAAAATAAAATTAAAATAATTTTGGTTTAGAAATGAAGTTTATTTATTGTGAAGTTATAATTTAACTTTTTTAAAGAATAAATGATAATTTTACTTATTTGAAAATGAAAATAAACAATAATGATAACATGATGTATAGTATTACAGAAATGAAAAAGTAAATTTTTAAAAAATAAATTATTTTCAAGAATGATTAAAAATATAAAATATAAAATTTTAATAAATTATTTTAATAAAAGTTATCTTATTTTTAATTTTAATCTCATAAAAATGTTAAAATAATAAAATAATATTTTATTTAACCTTTTTTTAATCTTTATGCTTTAAAGTATTTACCAACAATTGTTTTGATATTAAATTCAAATACTAAAATTAGCAATTTTATGTGGACGGTATGTGACGAACATGATTCTTTCATTCTAAAAAACTTGAAAAGTAAAAGGAAAAGTTCAAAAAAGGAAACCCAAACAGAGAACGAACCGAACTAATGGTTGCTACTGCTTCAGTCATTTCTACACTCTTCTACTCTTCTTCTTTCTCCGCCCAACTTTCTCGGCAACCAAAAAGAAAATCCATCTCCTTCTCCTCATCTCCTTCTTTCTCTCTTAATGACTGCACAGATCCTCGAGTCCTCCGTCTCGTCCATCGTTCCAAAAACCCCAATTTCTTAGGCCATTTAGAATTTCTCTCTCGTGACATCGGCATATTTCTGACGGACCCAAACACCAATTCCAACCCACCACCTGAAGACGCCGGTGTTAAACGATCGTCCTCGATGCCAATTTTCACTCGATAGTGTTTCTACAGATTAGTCCCTTCTAACTTTAATTTTTGAAAATTAAATATGATATTTAAAAAGTTTTCGCATGTTTCAAGATTTTGAATAATTTCTAAAATTGGGATTGTGCTTAGGATTTAATTTTTCCGAATCATGTGTTGTAGAATTATTTATTCTGAATCAGTTGCTAATAGAGGTGTATATTTGTTGTTTTGATGATGAGCAATGTTTATATGGTGTTTAAGTGATTTTTTTCCTTTTGGCTTGAATTGTGGAGTTTGTTGATGAGATTTTCCTACTGACATGTTGGTTATGGGCAATAATTAGATGACATTTAAGTGCAATCATATTTTTTTATTCAAAATCATCGACACTCAGAATATAGAACACCAAATAGGGTCGAGCAAAACAGAGATAGCTAAGTGATGCAAACTAACCATAGTCATGTTTAGGGCCACATGTTTAGAGGGGGATAAACTCTGAGAAACCATATAATATGTGGATTAAGTTTAGACATTAAACTAGGACCTGCAAGAGGTCAAGTCATTATTGACTCGTTTATTCATGATTGTGGGCGTGTTTGCAAAGACTTATATTTGATTTCTTGAAAAGCCAATTAAATAGTAAAAAGAGTTTTTGAAAATGTAAGTTGTTAAATAATAAGAGACAAATAATATGATCAGCTAGACACACATAAATATAATCTTTCAAGTGCTCGTAGCTTTCAGCTCACTTACAACAAGCATTAACTTCTAAAAATGAGCAAAGAATTTGAAACAAAAATTATTTATTTTATGTTTTTATACAAAGTACATACATAGACACATATAGTTTGTACCCTGTTCTCCATCATTGTGGTCATAAATTAGTGTTAAGTGGTTGTCTTTTTGGTACTCCTGTACACTCCATATAACATCACTAAAGAATAAATCCTCTACTTCCATCCGAAGATTCAAACATATATAATAGTCTTATAACTGTAATCATACATATTAATTTCACTTTAAAGATAATGAAATTTTTTCTAGTTTTTTAAATATGATAGTCTTATAATTGTATATTTTTGTATTTCTCGACTTTTATAAATAGATAGGGGATGGATAAAACTCAATGACTACAAACAAAGAAGGTAAAGTCAAATACTTGAAGCCACGTGCACTTTATACTCTATCCCAGAAGCAAGAAGAAAGGGTTTCAAGAATTCTTGAAGACAGTAAAATTTCCAGATGGATATGCTGTAAATATCTCTAGATGTGTGAATATCTTGTTCATTATAGGTGGATGTATCCTATTTAAAGGTAAATATATATATATATAATTTTTGATTAAACATGTATTTTTTATAGAATCTTTTTATCTTTGCAATAGTTTTTATTTTGTCTATATTGATTCTGCTTGAAATATAGGTTTCTTAGTAGTCTAAAAGGGATGGTTCGAAATAGAGCTCGTCCTGAAGGTTCAATTGCGGAGGCTTATATTGTGAAGGAGTGCTTAAGTTTTTGCTCATTATATCTTCATGGAATTGAGACGAAATACAACAGGGAAGAAAGAAATTACGATGGTGAGGAACATCCAAATGCAACATTATCTGTATTTAGAAGTAAAATTCGAACTTTTGGAGAAACAGATTTTGTTCAAATGACCTCTCAACAATATAGTGAATTACACTGGTTTGTATTGAATAATTGTGTGGAGATAGAGCCATATTTGAGGTAACAATGGTTATTTTTTATTTATTATAATATCATTATTAATGTAATACTAATTTATAATTTTTTGTTGTTCAGAGAGCACGAAGAAATACTTCAACGTGAAAACCCTATTGGTTGGATGGCGATTCACAAGAAAGAATTCGCTTCATGGTTCGAGAGTCGAGTAAGATTTCCAATCTTCTTTGAAATGTTGTTTTATTGGAAATTATTTTCTTAATTGTAATATTTTATAATTTGTATTGTTGTATTAAAATTAGATTCAAGAGCATCGACGTATAAAATCTGTTGAAGCTACGGATGAGCTTCTTGCGCTTGCATCAGGACCTGACTATCGTATTAGTAAATGTAGTGGGTGCATAGTAGAAGGAGTTAAGTACCTAACAAAAAAAAGAGATTGTCGACGTGTAACACAAAATAGTGGGGTGTGTACAGAATCTATACATAAGGGAAAAATGGTTAAGTTTTACGGAGTGCTAGAAGACGTAATTGAGTTGAGTTATGTTAGTGGCTTTCGCTGTGTGTTATTCAATTGTAAATGGTTTGACTTAGATCGGAATAAACCAGAAAAGATAGACAGTGAGTTTACAAGCATAAACGTGAGTAGATTATGGTATGAGAATGAACCTTATGTGTTAGCTAATCAAGTGACTCAAGTATTCTATGTGAATGATACAAAACTAGGGGGAAATTGGAAAGTAGTTCAAAGTGCTCAACACCGACATCTGATTGACCCATCCCTTCTCCAGTTTACTGATGGAAATGAACCTAATGTCAGTGATGCATATCAACAAGAAAATTGTATTGATATAGAAGTTCTAGATAGTGCTCAAGAGGTTGGGTTAGTAGCCCGAAATGATGAAGCTCCATTAGAGATTGAAATTGCTGAAAAAATAGTACACTCACGTGTTGATGATAATGATGATGCTGAAGAAGATCAGGATGAAGAAGATGACACTTTTGATGAGTATTGGAGTAGCGAAGATGAAGCTGCATCTCAAGCTTATGATGATAGTGACTTGGATTGATGTGTAATAGGTAAGATTGAATAGTTTTTTTCTTCCACCAAATTCAATTATCTATAGTTTTTCAGTTTTTATTTTTAATATTGTTGCTTGAGTTTATTGAAATTGACAGTAACGTGATTCTTTTGCAGGTTCTTATTCATATGCACATTTTGTAGCATACACGTCGGTATGTGTGATTTTTTTCTTATGTATCTGTAGTTATTCTATTTGGATTTTTTTTGACTTCATGTGCTAGATTCTAATGTTTGAATCTGCGATTAAAGTGCACCTATTGTTTTTCAACCTGCAATGAGGTTTAAGTTCTTCGAGGTAGCAAATTTAATGTGCTCCGGAGGACTAATTGATTTTTCTTCTTTGCTTAAGCTTGTTTGAATGAGCCCTTACACTATACTTCTTACCTCTAGAAATTTAACGTTATGTCCATTATTTTTGTGTTTTCTTCCATAAAGAATCCATTTATTTGTCATTTAGTTTTGACTTGTCTTTAGAAATTTCTTGCCAAATAAATACTCACCCTCGTAGTAAGATTATTGTCCTGCTGCATCATTCTTTATGAAGTGGATGATTTCCGCTTTAAAAGTGAAACTTGTCCTAGAACCATAAGATATTAATTTTTAATTCTTCTTCTTTAGATTAATCATTTTCTTAAGTCAACAGAAAAGCAGAAACATTATTAGAAGTTTCTCCAATGACTATGTCATTCGTTGTTTCCTATTAGCTTACACCTTGTTATTAAATAAAGATAGCTTTATCTTTAATGAAATGAAGCAGTTTAGCTCCATCAGTTTAGTTTTCTGCTTAAATCGTTGGCGAGTTGCTGACTAGATAGGGTTGGCTGATAGAACAGAGCTGGGAGTTGCCAGAGCTGCTGTCAGACTTGTTACAACTTTATCTAAATATATTTGTCTCTTTTATTGGTGAAGTACTACCTAACATGTATAGTTATGTTTTTCAGCTGTATACTCTATCTGAACCACAGTTGAGCAAGTAACAAGCGTTACTGATTAGTGTGAAGATAGAGCCTCTTGTAAGAAAGACAAAGATAAAGATAAAGAAATTCTACTTTTTGGCATCTGTTTCATAGGGGTTGATGTTGATGAACTGTAGCTTGCATGATTCAATTTTTTACTTAATCAGCCTATGGTGGATAAATTTTCCATTCTAGTTCCTTTTTTCACACCATATGAGTTATATTTAAAATGAAATTGCTCTCAACCAGAAATAGGAGCTCAATCAATTGTTTAATGTGCCTAATGTAAAGTTCAAACCTTGTGTGAAGTTTGGGATTTGTGACGCCAATCCAAAAGATTGTTTAGTCCTGGTAGTGTTTTTGCAAAATCCATATATGATGGCAGATTTTATATGATGTCAAGCAAAATCCATATATGATGAAACCCAGTTTGTCTTCTCGCATTAAAGAGTTGAAAATCATGTCAAGCAAATCTAACAACCATTAACCCTTTGCATCAAACAAAGATCTTTACTTTTCATTAAGTGCATTGGAGAAGTAGTTGAAGTTTGAAGCCATTGCGTGTGCAACTGTTCTAAGCAAGAGGGAATAAATTGTTTCTGAGAGAAAGTTGATCTTTTTTTTACTTGCAGAGGAAGAGGCGGAGAAAGGTTCTTCATTTTTTGGATGTTTCATGGTTTGAACCTGTAGAGGTCAGATTAGAAAGGCCAATAGTAAAGATAAAGAAAGCTCATTTCTTTCCTTTCTTGGGGCTTAGATTTGACTATTGAATCTCTAAGTTAGCTATCTCTTGATCTGGGTCTGAGAAAAATAGGATCTTTTTAGCTTTTCTATGATAGACTGAAGATGGAACAACAATTGTCGAAGGCTCCAAGAGGGTTTAGAGTTCAAGCTCCATTGGTAAAGTCTCTTGAACTCTGATGATTTCATCTTGGTTATTGTCACTGTTTTTAGGAAATCCTTGAGAATCCATAGATACTCTTGTGTTGAACTAGGATCATAAGTTCTAGTTTTGAGGAAAGTTTGAGACTTTCAAAGCTGTTACTTGGTTGGTTTTTCTTTTCTGGTTGTTATTTTTTCTTCTAGGGTATGGCTACTTGGTGCAATTTGTTTATTGTTTTATGTTTATCTTCTTCACTTGCATTGTAGGTGTTGGGATTTTGTTTTGCTTGCTTTTTGCAATTGCACCATATGAAAGTGGCTTGCTGATAATGCAATTTAGAGATACATGTTGCGATTTTAAGTTCTACTAATTAAGGAGTTCTTCAGAGGAATGAGGAAATTTATGAACTTGAACTGGGGATTATTTTCCCTTAGGGGATTATTTTCACTTATTGTTTCTGAAGTTTAGGTATCCCTTGGTCCTTAGTATTAGTTGGCTCTTTTTCTTCTCTCCACAAAATTTCGTCTTAGCAGTTTCTTAACTTTGAGGAAATGTAATTTCTGCTAATTTAGACCACTGGCCTTTAATATTTGAGTTTTGTGAAGCCTTTTACCAATTTATTCTTTTGTCAAAAACATTACTTCTTGACTTTGCAGGCATATACCCATGGATTATGATGACAATGATTTTCAGAGCCAGAATCTTCAGTTAGCTGGTGAAGGGAGCAACAAATTCCCACCTACTTTGCAGCCATATATGCTCTTTCCAAGTTTGATTTTGATGATACTCTTCATGGATCTTTGAGATTCGATGGTTTGGTTGAAACTGAGGTCTTTCTTGGTATTGAACAATGAAGATAATCGTTGGATTGAAGGTTTCTCCCGTGGTAACAGTGGGATACAGTTTAACTCAAGTGCTGCTGAGTCTTGCTCAATTTCAAGGCACAACAATGTTTGGTCAGAGGCTACTTCCTCTGAATCTGTTGAAATGTTATTAAAATCTGTTGGCCAGGAAGAAATTGTCCCTGTACAAACCAGCAATAAGGAATTAGATGCCTGTGATGAACTGGGCTGTATAATAAAGACAATGGAGCCCAGTTTGAAGTATGATAATGGCACACCATCTAGTGTTGGTGATATTTCGGGTTTACAGCCCATATTACCACCAGATGAGGGTATAGATAATGTTTGTGTGGCAAGTGATGTTGGAGGGCAGTATCCTCAGGTTGATGATAATTCACGAACTTGTGAGGATAGCCTATCTGGTGAAAGGGATTTAAATGACCAAACTTCTATCAGCGCTGATGACTGCATCGCTGTCACAGAGGGAAGTTTGGTGCCTGATGATGGCGGTAATGAGGTTAGTGAAAAGGAAAACACTATGGTTACTGTATCTTTTAATGAGATGAAAGAAAAAGCTTCTACTTCAGGGATCCAGGCTGGTTGCTTGTTGGAATCTTCAGAAAACACTATTGAAGGCAGTGATGAACAGAAAAAGGAAAATCATCCGAATTTTAGGAATAGGTCGTCTGACGAAGATAGTGTTAATGTTCCAGATGCCTACGGTGAACACCAAGAGGAACAACATCGGTTAATGCAACAGTTTCAGGGGGGTGATCCAGTCATGGACACTAATGTGTTCCGTAGTAGTTCTCCTCATTTGGATACCACAAACTTGAGTAATATGGAGGAACCACCAAGCATAGAAACAAAGCAAGACTCTGGCTTGTCTGAAAAATTAGACATTGTTGATCAGTTTAGAGTAGCTAAGCATGAGGTAGAACCAAGGAGTGATGTTATTATTGAGAAACATGAAGTTAATGAGTTAGATCATTCCTCATCACATAACAAAAAGATCGCGGATAATAATGCAGTGACTCTGCTGTGTAAGGAAGAAAGTGAACCTTCAAAAGGAAAAATAGATTTTAGCAACAGTAGCCATGGGGATGGTAGTTCTAACGTGGGATTGCAAAGTTCGGCAGCTGAATTTCTTGGTGAAAAGCATGAAGAAAGCCATACTTCATCAGCAACAATGACTGAATCTAAAGGAATTTGCATGAGAGGCATAACGATTGAGCAGTCTGGTACTCCTGTATGTGATGAAAATCTTCCTGCTGAGGGAAAGGAAAGTACAGAGTTGCCTTCTGACAACAGTACGATGGAAGCTGTTGTTGATCAGTCTCTTGTCATAGACAAAAGGGTTGGAGCCATGTGCTTTGGTGGTGTTTTGGAAAATAAGTTAATAGACTCAAAATTACCATCTGATTCTGCTGGAATTAAAACAGGTGTGAAATAATCCTGACTATTAACTGTCAAGTAATATTTTGCTTTGAATTTCAATTATTAAAGTGTTAACTTGCTTCTGAAGATAATGTAGGTGGTAGTATTGGGCCAGCAGAACATGCCATTGGTAGCAATACTCCTGTTGATCAAGGTGATGTTGAAAAGTCAGCTTTACCCTTGGTGGGGTGTATCTACACGGGCAAGAATGAAGATGACTTGACTATGGCTTCAGTTGAAGCAAGCACATCAGATTCCAAGACATCAATGAGACTACAAACTGGATCAGATCCTGCTGCGGAATCTGAGAGGATCACTTATTCTGGTGCACCTGGCCCGACGCTCGATGAATCAGGTGATCAGTCTCTGTTAACATTTGATGCTTGTAAAACAGAAAGCCATGGTGAACCTCAAGCAGTAGTCAGTAACAAAGGCAGTCAAAAGAATGCAGAAGAAATTGATGTGTGTCCAGTGCTTTGTGATTCAACTGAAAAAAATGGAGATGCTGAATTGGTAGTAAAAGCAGTTGATGCAAAAGAATCATCTGGTGAGCATTTGTAACTTCTATATTAAGTGTATGAAATCAAGTATTTGTCTTCTCATTCTCAAGTTTGATTAGCTACAGTTCTTAAGATACTGTAGGTTCAGTTATGCGATCTCTAGCTCTTGATGTTTACTTGAAAGACTAGTGTTTGTTCTTTTATCCTTTTCAGAATTTATCTTTGATGTACATATTCCTGGTTTGCATTTAGTGTTACTAGATGCTACATAACTTCTGCACCCAATTTCTTGCTATTTTTTACTTCTTGTTGCGTTGCTCTCATGGTCCACTATGTACCGATATAGATGCATGCAAATATGAATAGCATTGTAATGAAAGTGATGAGAAATTTCCTTTGTACTACAGCATCTGGGAAAAATATTTATCTGTGGTTTGCCAAAAGCAAGTCATTTAATAAAATTTCTTGTCCTAGACACTGAACCAGCTGTAGGAAACAGTAATGTGCCCGGACCTGTGGCTTCTTCCATGGGGGGCTCTGCCCATGGTGCTGGTCAAAAGGACCTGCAAGAAAATGAACTGATGACAAGTTCCAGAGTTATAAATTATGGGCTATCTGCTGTTCCAATTACAAGTGGTGTGTAACTTAACTTTCACTATTTTTCAAGATGTGTTTGTCCCATGCTTGTTAATTAAAACTCTCAAGCATTCTTTATTCCTGTGGTTTCTAAATCTCAAACTATCTTTTTGCATTAGAATCTGGTGGAAGTTCTAATCAGGTTGAGCAAGTTAGTATTTCTTCTACTGTCAATGGAACTGCTGAACTTCCTCACGATGGAATAATAAAGGATGGAGTGAAAGGAATTCCAGGTCCAACTGTAATAATTTCTGAGATCACTGATGTTGTTGTCAGCAAAGGTTCATCTGCGTCAGGTGATGCTAAGCAAAATGATGTACCTGTAGATGAGAGGAGCTTCACTTTTGAAGTTAGCCCACCAGCAGATACACCTCAGAAGGAGGAAATGGCCAAATGGCATCCCATTTCCTCTACAATAACTAACAGAATGGTATCTGCGCTTCTTGTCTGGGAATTTATGACCACTTCACATTTTATATGTTTTATTGCTGTGCTTTGTTGGCCTGATTTTCTTCTTTACAGAAAAGGGTGTATGAATACCATTTTTTGGAAACTTAGTTTATAATATTTCTCATTTGGGAGAAAATTTGGGAAAGAGGCTCTTTGTCCAGTTCCAGGTTCTCTAAAAAAGGATGGCAAGGAACTGAGTTTTCCTTCCTCTGAATTTGGACAGGTTATGTCTTCAGTAAACACATTTTATAAGTTATAGGAAAGTCTTCATGGATCAGGTTATTTTTTTATTAAGAGGAAGACAAACAACATGAGAAATTGTAAAGTGCAATGAGAACAAGTGATTTTTTTTGTCTGCATGAGTTCGCTGAATGATTCAAAGCATTTTTTATTGGTATAATTTTGACAATACACTTTAATACTTCATATTGCTCACTTCTGGTTGTTTCATTTTGCTTTTCATATTTCTGAAGATTGTGGATGGAACTCCTTCAACTTCTGACTTAGGCCAGTCAAATCCCAAGGCTCCTCAAGAAGTTTCTCAAGGAAGTCAAAAGACTTCTGCAGTTGCACCACATAGTAGTTCTAAAAGTAAAACTGAACGTAAAACAAGGCGATCTTCTGGTAAGGCTACAGCTAAAGGCACTCCTAAAAGAGGAACTGGGAAAGAATCCACTCCTGTGAGACTAGATAGGGGAGATAAACCAGCAAATGTTTCCCTCAGTCCATCTGGGATTTCTCAACTTGTGCAACCAAATGAGATGCAGCGATATGGACATGTTGATTCCTCCACTTTAAAACCCTTTGTTCTTGCAGCATCAACCACTAGTCTGCCGGATTTGAATTCTTCTGTTTCTGCATCAGCAATGTTTCAACAACCTTTCACTGACTTACAACAAGTGCAATTGCGTGCTCAGATCTTTGTGTATGGAGCTTTAATGTATGAGTGTTTCCTAACTTTCTCCCTGTTTATATGTCATTCTATTTCTGACGTATCTAATTAGCAAAGTCTTTCCACGTATGTCTAACTTTTTGCTGTTGTTGAAATTCATCTTGCAGTCAAGGGATAGCACCTGATGAAGCATACATGATATCAGCATTTGGAGGAGCTGGTTAGTGTGTCTTTTCCTTCTCTGAAATCGCTCCCAGTGTTTTCTAGTCCATTTTTATCTTATAATAAGTCACTGTTTTAACATCACGTTCTTGTAGATGGTGGTAGGAGCATTTGGGAGAATGCATGGCGCTCATGTATAGAGAGGCTCCACGGCCAGAAGCCACATTTTGCTACTCCCGAAACACCTTTGCAGTCACGCACAGGTACCTTTTTTTTTTTTTCTGTAACAGAAACCAGTATTTCTAGCTTCATATTTTGGTTATCATTGAATTGATTGGTTATCTAAGCATTTATGGCTTGAGATCGTAGGTGCTAGAGGTCCTGATCAATCAATTAAGCAAAGTGCACCTGGTAACAAGGCATTATCAACTCCCATTGGTCAAGTTAGCACCAAGGGGACAACAACTGCAACCCCCACAGTGCCCCTTTCCTCACCACTTTGGAGTTTTCCTACCCCATCCAGTGGTATGCCAAGGGGTCCAGTTATAAATTATCAGCGAGCACTTTCCCCTTTGCATCCCCATCAAAGTCCATCAATAAGGAGTTTTGCTGGGAATCCTTCTTGGATCTCTCAGGCACCTTTTTGTGGTTCCTGGGTTTCTTCTCCACAAACTGCTGCACTTGATGCAAGTGGTCATTTCTCCATGCAGTTTCCTATATCAGAAACTATTCAATTGACACCTTCAAAAGACTCATCTATGCCACATGCTTCTGGTGTAAAGCACGTTTTCCCTGTTCCTGTGGTGCAGACCGAGGCTTCTCCTGGTGTATTTTCTGGTGCTTCTGCACCAGATTTACGGAAGACGGCATCATCATCTGATCGACCTTCTACTGAGCCCAAGACTAGAAAAAGAAAAAAGACTTCAGTCTCTGAGACTCCTGGCCATAATATTTTGAATCCGCTATCTCAAGAAGCAGCAGTTTCAGTTTCTGCTGTTGCAAGTCATGTATCTACTTCTGTTGCTGTCACAACCCCTCTTAACTTTGTTTCTAAAGCCCCTCCTGAGAAAATTGTTACATCTGTGCCTGTTACTACCACTGATCTCGGAAGAATGGATCAAAATATAGCAGGGAGTGCAGTTTCATATGAGGAAACACTTTTTAAAGTAAAAGAGGCTAGAGTGCAGGCAGAGGATGCTGCTGCTTTTGCTGCTGCTGCTGTTAGTCATAGTCAGGGAATATGGAATCAGCTGGAGAAGCAGAGAAAGACTGGAATGTCACCGGATATTGAAATCAAACTGATGTCTGCGGCTGCTGCAATAGATGCTGCTGCTGCTGTGGCAAAGGCAGCAGCAGCAGCTGCCAATGTTGCATCTAATGCTGCATTGCAAGCGAAACTGATGGCCGATGAAACAGTAAGATCTACTGGTTACAGAAATGATGATCAAAGCTATGCAGTTTCACTTTCTTGTGGTGTTAATAACATGGGAAAGGCAACTCCTGCATCCATTTTGAGCGCCGATGATGGAGCAAACAATTCTAGTTCCATCCTTGTTGCTGCAAGAGAGGCTGCCAGAAGAAGAGTTGAAGCTGCTTCTGCTGCATCAAAACAAGCTGAGAACATGGATGCTATTGTGAAAGCTGCAGAATTGGCATCAGAGGCTGTAGCTCAGGCTGGAAAAATAGTTGCCATGGGTGATACCTTTTCGATGGATGAGGCAGTAGCATCTGGTTCAGAGAGTTACTTAAAAGTAGCTCAAGTAACTTCTGGAAGAGGCTCTAAATTCGTTGATGTCAGTAGAGAAAATCTTAAAATAGATAAATCTGGAGAAGGTCCGGACACTTCTTCCAGACGCATAGAAGAGACCAATTACCTGAGGCCTCCTACTTCAATAGGGACCTGTGAAGATGATATGAGACTGGTAGATGTCATTTCTAGTTCTGGTGCTTCCGTAGTAAAAGATGCTAGGACACAAAAGGGCAGGAAAGCTTCTGATTTGTCTAAGACCATTGGGGTGGTTCCTGAATCTGAGAATGGATCAAGATCTTCCCAGAATGAATTTGAAAAAACTGAGGAGATGTTAAAGGGAAATAGCATCAAGAAGGGTTCCCATGTTGAGGTTTCATAATTTCCATTTATTTTCTTGCCCTTTATGCTTTGGAGATTGTTTTGGTGGTGATGTTGGTTAATGTTATTAAACAGTATTTTATGGTTTTCTGTTTGCTGCATTCATTAATGTGATCATTTTTCTAGGTTTTCAAGGATGGGAATGGATTTAAATCGGCCTGGTTCACAGCCATTGTGTTGAGTCTAAAGGATGGGATGGCTCATGTCAGTTATGATGAACTTAGAACTGCTGAAGGTAAGGTATTCTTGATGTCAACAGTGCATTTTTAGGATAAGCTGAATTCAATCTCCTGTTAAAAGCTGGAAAGTTTGATAATATTCTGTTCCTTGTCTTGGTGAACATTTTGTGGGGAAAGTAATAATTTTGAAAAATTATGCCTTCAGTGCTCAGGTTTCTGGTATTATACACACCATTTTCAGGAGAAACTTGATTTCTGTTGATTCTTTTACACAATCTGCTGTGAAATCATGTATTTGAACTTGTTTGGAATGGTTATGGGCTCTATTTGTCTGGTTTGTTGTAAAATGTCTTATGTAAAGGAACTTTGTTGTATATGAATTTATATGCACAGAGATGCATGTACAGAGACATTCAGTTCGGCTTTGCTCCAGAATACAAGTGTATTTTTACTCTGTTCATATTAGTCAATCTCATTCCCCATGCCTCAGATAAGCATGCACTTGATCATTTGCATTCAACTATTTGATTTGTGTAGGAGCAGAGAAGCTAGAAGAGTGGGTGCCACTTTTTGGTGAAGGAAGTACATCACCCAAAATACGCATTGCTCGTCGTGTTACTGCAATGCCATTTGAAGGAACAAGAAAGAGACGCAGGGCTGCAGTTGTAGACGATCCTTGGTCTGTAGGTGATAGAGTTGATGCTTGGATTCAAGATAGGTATGCATTGAATGTTTATATTTGTGGTTCACATGACTGACATTGATAGATCATCCGAAACTCATTGGTTAAGTTCCTTATTGTAGTTTGCAGTGTGTTATGTACTGGATGGTCCCTGTAATTAGGTTACATTTTGTTGGTGTATAGAAGCAAGTTTATCTATGTAGTCCTTATATGTTTTTTCTAAAGGATTCAGGATCTGCTCTTTGTTTGCAAATTATATCTGCTTTAGGATAGTATCAAACTATTATTAAACTATTATTAACTGCCTTTTCGGCTGAATTGGAGAGATTTCTGAGGACTGCAAACATAGTATGGCGATGTGATAGTACTCTGTTCAATATGATAAGTCTAGGGAGGGAGAGAGTGAATGATATACACACATATGTAAAGTAATAGTAGGCCTTTGTATACCTAGCCAAGATACATTATAGATCAACAAATTGATCTAATTCATACTTTAAAAGCCAGCTTATCTAAGTTATCTAATTATGAGATTGATAACTAGCACAATAAAAGTTATTAGACTGTTGTCTCTGCATAACTGCAAGTGCTATGAACTGTAAGTTAATAATCCAGTTTCCTTTATTTATTATGTAAAAAAATATTAAAATCAATGGAAACTTAATATCTGCATGATAGGCAACCTTAGCAATATAAATAAACTCTGCCATATAAAATGCTAAAACAGGACAATGGGTCCTATAATGCCCTTTACTGTTTGTATGTGATCTATGTGTGCGGATTGTCTTCTAACAAGTGCAATGAACCTGGTTGAATAAGTTTTTTCTCTTTGGTTTGCCTAGGCAAGTTACTATTTCATCATTGTAGTGGAATATGGCTTGCCCTCCTTAAAGATCATGAACTTTTTATTTTTGACATTATCTCCTCTGTTTAAGAATGTCCTTACCTGGCTGACCAAATTTTTTACTCTTGTACATTTATTTTTCAGCTGGTGGGAAGGGATTATTACTGAAAAGAGTATTAAAGATGAGACTATGTTCACTGTCCATTTTCCAGGTGTGTAACCAGAGATGCAATTTAATGTTAATTAGAAACTGGAAATGCGACTCTATTGTTTGTTAACAGAGCTTGTCCACTTGAAATGAGTATTCTGCCTCTTTGGTTGCAGCCCAAAATGAAACATTTGTAGTCCGAGCCTGGCATCTCAGGTCATCGCTTATATGGAAAGATGGGGAATGGGTTGAATGGTCTAGCTTGAGAGAAACTGGTCATCCTACTCATGTGGTACTTGTTAATTTTGTCCTCCTTTCCTTTCCACAGCCCTCCCACTATTATTTTCCCTGGATTTGCTTTAGACCTCAGTGTATCTACAATTTGGCTTTTTCAGGGTGATACACCACAGGAGAAGCGACAAAGAGTACGAAGCCCTGCTGTGGAAGCCAAGGGAAAGGATAAGGTGCCAAAAATAGTTGATTCGCAGGAATCAGATAAACCTAATGAACCAAGGTTGCTGGATATTTCTGCCGATGAGAGAATATTTAACATTGGAAAGATCACTAGAGATAACAACAAACCAGATACATTGAGAATGACTCGGACTGGCCTGCAGAAAGAAGGATCACGAGTGGTTTTTGGAGTACCTAAGCCTGGAAAGAAAAGAAAATTCATGGAAGTAAGCAAGCATTATGTTTCAGATGGAAGTGGTAAGGTTAATGAACCAAACTATTCGGCTAAGTTCACTAGACCTATGAGACCTCAACCGTCGGGATCACGAGGATGGAAAAATACTTCTAAAGTTGAAGCAAATGAAAGGCAAGCTGCCATCCCCAAGCCCAAAGTTCTCAAGTCTGGAAAACCCCAATATGCTTCTGCTAGAACAATTTCTTCTCGAAAAGACAATTTATTGAGTGCACAGGTTTCTTCCACAGCGGAATGTCCTAGTGCAGATCATATTGCAAAGACCACAGATTCTTCGAGCCATGCTGAAAATACTTCAGAGAAGCATAACCTCGTGGACATGCAATCCTTTTCTGGCTCTGAGGGAGACGAGGGCCCAGTCTTGTTTTCTTCACTTTCTCTGCCCTCCAAGAAAATATCATCCAATGCTAAGCCTGAAAGGGTAAGTAAAGGAAAACTTGCCCCTGCGGGTGGAAAGTTGGGAAAAATTGAGGAGGACAAAGTTTTCAGTAGTCATACTTCAAAATCAGCAATTGATGTTGAGCCTCGGAGATCCAACCGCAGAATTCAACCAACATCAAGAGTAAGCGCTAAGATTTAGTATTTATAAGCCTATGGCAAAATCAATTTTACTGGAATTCCTTGGTTTAAACCATTATTTACTTGGTAGATATGTTCATACTAATCTTATTCAACTCTTTGCTTCATTTACTCTTTTTACTTTGTTTCTGTTAAATATTGTTGAAAAGGTTGGCTGGTCAATCTTACTATGAACTTCTGGATAACTTCTTTCTTATTCTTTTTGTCATTTAGGTAGTAATCACATAACAGAGTTTTAACGTCTTTTAATTCAGATAAAAAACGCATTTGTGGTTGATGGTTTTGGTTCAATATTGAAAATGTACATGCATTTGGAGTGAGTGACCTGAAGAGCTTATATTCTCGTTCACAGCTATTAGAAGGCCTACAAAGCTCATTGATGGTTTCAAAAATTCCTTCTGCTCCGCATGAAAAAAGTCAGAAAAGTAGGATTGGTTCCAGAGGTATGATCTCAAATCGTTTTCTTTCTGCTATATATATTGTAGAGCTAAATCAATTGCATGTGCATGCCCTCAAACATGTATGAATCTAACTGCTCCATTACGGCAGGAAATAAGCATGATTGAAAAGGAGTTTGCTAAAAACGTGACATCCAAATTGAAAGAAACGGATCCTCGTTGGCTGGATGACCAAAGACAGCAGAGTAGCTTTTTATGTATATTTATATTATAGTAGTGGAGATAGCTAGCTAGCTAGGATTGAATGGAAGAAATTATCGCTTCCTCTGATGAGATGTAGCACTAGCAGATAGATGTTCATAGTCATATTTATATTTTTATCTATTGTAGCTTGCTTGTTCACCATTATGACTTGATCTCCTCTCCTCTTTCTTCCTCTCCTCTCTTTAGGCAGTTACTGTAACTGTTTGTTTGTATACTGAAACTCTTCTTTTAGTAGTTAATCTTGATCGTTAATCTTTTAATGTACACCTTTTGGAATTATCATTTCAAGTTGAGTTACCTGAGAACCCTCTTTCATTGGAATCATGAATTCCACTTGCATTGTACAGCCATTGATAATCATGAAACCCTTCAGGTAGATGGGGTTGGAGCACCTGTTCCGTCGCGGTGTTCCAATCTTCTAATCTTCTGTCACTTAATTTTTCCAATGTAAGGTGGTTTTAACATGATATGGTAGGAACTAGTTAATGGAGCAGAAGATCTGATCTATAAGTAGAGCAATCAAATCATCTTTAGTTTGAAGGTCAAAATGAATGGAAAGATTTTGTGTTAAACAGTTTCAGTGCAACCGTGCAGTGATTGGATCACTTCAGAATCAGACACGTTTTGAATCAAACTACTCTGGACCTTTCCCACCCCTCATACTTTTAATCTCTATTGCATGTATTAACTTAAATAAATGATAGTTTATAGGAAAGGTGTACGTCACATTCTAACCTTTTTTAAAAGATTCTTTTGCATTTTGACGTTTTAAAAATGGAATTAGTAATAACTAGATAATATTTATTAGTATTTGCTATTTAGAATGTTAATTTAATTTACAATTTGAACTAATTAAATATACATGTAATCTCAAAAACAATTTGTTAAAGGGCTTTAACATCAATTTTTTGCAAAAAAATTACCAAATAATATCAATTTATTTAATGTGTTTTTAAATTCTAGAGTTATTTTAACCGGAATATGTTACATGTTAAAACTATAATTCTTTATATATTTTTATTTAATATTTTAAATTATCACATGTATTTTTTTATTTTGTGCATAATATCTACATATTTTCAACTTAAATTTATTATTTATTATTAAATACGCACTAATTTTAAAACAATCTAGTACGTTAAGAAGTAATAAAATATTATAAACATTTAATGTGCAGAGTTAAAATAATTAAATTTTTGGAAGGATACGTTAGTTAGAGTTGAAGCGTTTTAGACTAAGACAAAGTATGTGGAATGTAATTTTTAGGAACATAGGACGGTTATTGACGTGGAGGTAAAGAGCAAAAGATGTGTTTTAAATATCTAGGATCTATCATACAAAGTAATATTGAGATTGATGAAGACATAGTTCACCGAATCAGATTAGGGTGTTTTAAATAGAGAAGTACATTAGGAGTTTTGTAAAAAGATGTCACTTAAACTTAAGATAAATACTATCGTTCAACAATTAGGTCAATCATGCTTTATAGGACAGAATATTGGCCCATCAAACAAGTTTATAGTCATAGTCTAATGATGATGGAGATAGCGATACTTTGTTAGATGTACAACCTTACTAAGAGAGATAACGTCAAGAATATAATAATAACAAACAAATTAATGGTAGCTAATATTATTGACAAATTAATAAAGACAATACTTAGGTAGTTTAGATATATTAAAAGGAGACAACAAGATGCTTTTATTAGAAGATGCGAGAAGATCGTATTTAGAAACTAAGAAATGCCTAAGAAAAATTAGGAGGAGATAATAAAAAATGATATGATAATGTTGTAACTTACCAAGAACATGCAGTGTAATAGAAAACTTTGACGTATTCAGATTCAGATAAAGGATCTCTCGTAAAGAGATTCTTGTATTTCTCATAAGTTTTGTAACTCTTTCCTCTTGTAATTACCCTAAACTTATAAATAGGAAGCATTACGAATTTAGCCTAAGCCTTTTTATACCTAGCTACCTTGAATTAGTAGTCTTATGACGATAACAATAACGATGATGATTATTTATTTATTTTTTCTCTCGTGCGTTATTTGAAAACAATCTCTCTTCTAGTTAAAAAGTAAAAGTTCATACTACTCCTTTCTAGATCTCACATGCCAGTAAAATTTCTGAAAAATGGTAGTGAAGTAATTAAAACAATTAAATTTTGTAAAAATTAACCATATTCGATATTTATAAATAACTTTTAATATCATAATTAGATACATAATACCTTTCAAACTAATTTTAAATATTTTCACAACGTATTCAAATTTTAGTGAATCTACCACTTGATTATACATGGATTACATCAATCTCATGATGGCCCCACTCTGATTTGCATGCCACAACACGTGCCTAGATAGTCATGTATAAACAATTGCAGCTCATCTAAGTTTCTGTACAGAGTTCCATTTTATACTACAAATTAAGATTATTACAACAAGAGTTTTCACTTCTGGTCAGAGCCAATGAGATAATAAGTTCATCCTTCACATGTCCTTCTTCCCTGCTTTGCCATGGAATTTCACAGGATAGGAAGTTGTTGCTCCCTGGCATCATTGTTTCTGAATGGTTTCTCACAGATGCAAGATGCCGGATACTCATGATATTCACCTCGACCAGCTTTCATCTCATCAGGCTCTCCCATGAATCCCCTCTGTACGGATTTAACCTTTCTTGAGAATTCCTTCCATCCCATTTTCTCTCTTGCAATGAACAATGGAGTCAGTCTCTTTGCATTAGGTCTGATGGTCCTCTTATGCCCTGCGTACCTCCTTGTGTTCATCATATGAGACACAGCAATACCAGTTAAAAACAGGATGATACATGAACAAGCTGATTTAGTACTAAAGTTGATTGGAAATAACTATTCAATAACACAAATCATGTTTCAATTCTCTTTCCATTTTAAGCCTATTCAACAATATAGTTAAACTACTTCCCAAAGTCAAAGCATGGTAGAAAAGCCATGTCTCTCACCTTCGGCCGGCAAGAATCCGGGCCATGTTCCCATTGTTGTTTGTCACAAAGACATCACTCTCATCACAAACAATGTAATCAATAGCTGCCAGGCGAGAAGAGAATGGAAGAAACTTTTTCAGTTCTTTCCCGGCAAGGATCTCCTTCGTGTAGAAGTTAGGGAAGAGTTCTCTGAGCGGTTGTAAAGTCTCTTCTCCACCATATATTTCCCCAGAAGCAACATAAAGATACGTGTCATTGGCAAAACCAAGGCCACGCAGCATCAAACCAACTTCGTAAGGAGTAAGTGGACACTTTCCCCTTGCTCTCTCATCTTCAGCACTTAAATCCTGAGATATTGCAAAGGAACAAACTTTTTGCCAGATTATAAGATGGCAAACACAAGAACCATAATTCAACGATTTCTAAGGGTGACCGAAAGGAGAAAAGCAATATCTAGCACCGTAATAAAACACGGAGAGCATGCATCGTTCTATCTCTTAATGAGCGAAAGGTCATAAAGGGTAGGAATCTCACCGGAAGTGTTTCCCATCTCTTCCTTATTTCACCAAGTTCAAATTTCTCCTTTTCTCCCCCACCATAATAACATCCCGAAAAGGCAAGCATATCAGGCTCAAACCTGAAATTCATAAGGTTTTAGCCACAAGAGAGATAACTATGTGCGCAGACAAACTAAGAAGTAGAATTTTATATGCATTCATCGTGTCTCAGTCGGAGAATATAAGTTCGAGAAAAATTGTTGGTTGGATAAAATAGCAATATAGCTGAACACTAACTACTGTGAGGACTTCAAAAGGTGATTATGACCCATAAATAGAGTACATAGGCATAGACACTAGACAGAAAGATCCTTATGGCCCGCCTTGGTTTAGAACCAGAAATCCATTCAATGCACCTCACAAAAGTATCTCTATTGTTTAATTTTCTTCTCCTCTTTATGCACCTGAAACTGAGATTGAAATATGTGTATACAGAAGGTAGCAGATGTTGCATCTGCATCCAACATATATAGCAGTCTAACAAATGCTTCTCTTGAAATGCTGGTGAAGTTCAAACAGATCATTCATTGAAGCATTTTCAGGTAATATAAGACACACCTCAGATGAACTGCAATAAAGCGTCCAGCCATCGTCCTCATTTTCATTACAATAGTCTGACCGATTTCATGTATGGGCCTTGTAAATCTTAACGCATGATAATTGACCCGGCATCGCAGCTTTTGCAGCTCTTCATCAAGGTCATTAGCAAGCCTATAGTCGAACTTTGTTAACTGAACAACCTGCAAAATTTTAAAGTTCATTAGCTGCCTCTGCAAGTGTCATGTTGAAGCTCCATTTGCTAATCAAGAATGATAAAGTGGTGATAGGATTCAGTCACCGTTGCCAGTGGGACCATTTTCGGTCAAGATGATGAGATTGCATATGAAGTTTCCTAGCATATAAGGTGAGGAATCGAAGTCTGGTATCAGGAAATAAAGGTGTCTGTTTCTAGAGTATGGGTCAAAAAGAAGGGCAGGGAAACAAACTCATGTTTCTCTGTATCTACCTGAATATGGATAGAAAAAATGGACAGGGGAAGATATTCCTTCTCATAATTCTTGATAAGAAAAATACCAGTCATAACAACTT
>JANIPM010000001.1:41308857-41319321 GCA_027478405.1 Erythroxylum cassinoides
AAATAAAACAAAATATTAATCAATTTAAAATTTTTATTATTAAACTGACCTAATTTGATTTTTCAAACATTGATAGAAACCTTAAGAAATTAATCAGTAGTAACAAAAATAACAACACCCAATAAAAATTTCACTAATTAAAACGTCAATCACTAAACAATATAAAAATTTTGATTTAATTTTTTATTAGAAACATTCCCGATTTTCTTAATAATAAAAAATTTCATAACTATCATTTATATTTAGTAAATCTTTAAATACAAATAAATTTTTTAAATATTTATTTCAATTAATAAGTCTATAATTCACAATAAATATAACTATAAAATCAATTTAAGTAATTGTTTGGAAGTTCATATTCTTAGGATTCATGAAGTTCAAATAATTAATCCTTAAAAAACATAAGAATACCACGATGACTTAGGTCCCGCTATCAATTTTTTCACATCATAATTTTTTTTAAAATTGAATTTTGAAAAAGAAAAAATCATTCTATATAAAAATAATAAAAAAGTGTACAAGGAGAGTTATTATATGAATGATTAAAAAATTTAACTAGTTTAATAGGTTTAATTGTAAAAATCTTGAACTAGTTGATATTTTAGTTCATTTTTAAATTTTTCGTTCAATTTATTTTAAAAATCTTTGTTGTTAAGACCGATCAATTTATTAATTAATGAGTAAGTTTTATAAATTAATCAATTTTTATAAATTAAAATAAATAAATAAATTTTTATTTAAGAATTTCCTTTTTTAATTAAACTTTAAATTTTTTGATAGGTAATATTTTTTCTTTTAATTATATTTTAAATTATTTTATTTTATTTTATTTTAATTAGTTTTATAATAGTCTAATATCGATTGAATCTTTTAACTTTCGGTCTTTTTGTTTTAGAACATTAAATAATATATTAGGTAGAAAATTGCACATAATCTTTTTTTTTTACAAGGGAAATCGCTAAACACGATTAATCTAACTCTCGCAGTGCTCTGCGGTAAACAACTTCTTGCTTGTCCCTTTGTATGAACAGCTTCTTGCTTGTCCCTTTGTATGAGAGCTAGGACTGGCAATGGAGGCTCCTGAAGAATATGAATTCTTGGGCTGCTCTGAACTGCAATGGCGGTTAGATTATCCGCGCACTGATTTCTTTCTCGATGTACGTGCTGGATTTGCACCTCCCAGTCTTGTTGGAGTAATCCACATGTACCTGCCAACAGAAAATTATTGATATCAATCTCGGAAGTGGGAGACGAAAGCAAGTTAATGACTTCCAAGGCGTATACTTCTAATATGACCCTACGATACCCAAAAGACCAAGCTAACGTGAGACTCGAGTAGACTCCCCAGATTTCGATTGTTAATGCCAAGCTGCTACCAATGTGCTGAAAGAACCCGCCGCACCACTGTGTATGACAGTCGCGAAATAGTCCTCCAGCGATAGCGACGTGTGATCCCTGTTTGAAGGCTCCATCTGTGTTGAGTTTGACCCAGTCCTCCAGTGGCTTCATCCATCCCACTCGACTTCCTACTAGGAGGCCCTAGGTCGGAAACACACAGCTTTCCATCGCTTTAGCTCAAACTATCCACTTCACGTACTCCATGATTGCCTTCGGTCCGCCTTTCGGCCAAACGAACTCATCATAAAAAAGACTCTTGTTTCGCCACTCCTAAAGCATCCAGCATGCGACTCCAAATATGGTAGACCAATCCCCTTGCATTTCCTAGTAGGGCTTTAGAAGGTTGGACTTCACCCATACCTCTACATCTTGATGGAAAAAAGCCAGATCGACTACTTCCGAGGGAAATTTTCTCCAAAAGGTGGGCACTCTTGCACAGTCCTGTATGACATGTAAGGTGGATTTTTCCTGGCCACAGATGTGACAGCTGCTATCAGTTGTGATATGTCTCGTCACTGGATGTGTGTTTGTTAGGAGTTTTTCCTTGGTCATGAGCCAAAGGAAAGTTCTAACTCGCTGAGGTCCCGCTCATTTCCAAATTAAGGTCCAAAGGCTATTATAACGATCTGGTGTGCGTCCTTCAATAATTCATAGGCCGACGTTGTTGTGAATATTCCGTGCTCAGTGGGTCCCCATCTTATGGTATCTTCCGCTGTAGGGGCTGCATTGGGGATTATCTCTGCTAGATCCATACAAACTGGAAGGTATTGTTGAACCAGGTTCCACTTCCAGGTGCCATCCTCATTCTGCAAGTCCTATACTTTAGCGTATAGGTGGTCCTCTGGTATAGGAGAAGTCGCTACAGACTGGAGGGGTCCCCAATCTTTCACCCAATTATTCAGCTAGAAATAGATGTGTCTACTATTTCCAAATTTCCATGTTATACCTTGGATCGCATACTGCCAAGTGGGCGCAATTCCCTACCATAAACTTGAAGCACCTACCCTGTCTATCGTGGGAGAGATGTGTTACAGGTCCATTCAGTATTTAATCTGTAAGATCTTGACCCATAAGGCTGTAGGTTGGGTAACGAGAGCCCAGCCCATTTTGGTTAACAACGCGTCATTGGTAGACCGAATGCGCTTAAGGCCTAGACCCCCGACCCTTTTAGACTGACACACTGCATCCTAATTAACAAGGGGCAGTTTCCTCTGCTCTCCTATGGAGCCCTATATAAAATTGCGCGCAATTTGCTCCAAATCATCACAAAGACGTCTCAGAAGACGTACTATTTGCATGGTGAAAACTGGGAGGGCCGATATCCCTTATTGAGATAAGGTGACCCGGCCCGCTAGGGACAACTGTCTTGCGCGCCACCCTGTCAGTTTCCATTGAGCATTATCTAGGATGTGCTGATAAGTGGATCGCTAGGTACGCTCAAGGAGTAAAGGCACTCCTAAACATTTTTTGAGATTGGTCGTAATCTTGATGTGAAGAGCTTGACTGATGCGGCTCATGATGTCAGGCTTAACGTTCTTGGAGAAAAAAATCTGGGTTTTGTCTGTGTTAACTTTCTTGCTTGAAGCCTGACAGAACTCCTCCAGAGTCCTAGTGATAACTTGGGCTTGGGAATCTGTTGCCTCTGCGAATAATACTAGGTCGTCAGCAAAGAAAAGGTGAGATAGGGGTAGCCCTGTAGGGCTCAATTTTATCCGTTTCCAACGCCCCTGTCCCACTTCGTGTGAGATAATATGTCCTAGTCGCTCTATGCATAGAACAAAGAGGGAAGACAAGAGAGGATCTCCTTTTCTAATCCCACACGAGGGGCTAAAAGGATCTGAAACTGAGCCTTGCCAGACAACCTACATAGTTACCGTTGTAACACACTGCATGATGACTTCGATTAGCTTAGCCAGAAGTCCAATATCCTCGAGATTGTTGAGGAGAAAGTCCCACCGGAGGTGGTCATAAGCTTTTTATAAGTCCACTTTGATCGCTAAAAATCCCGTTCTCCCTTTTTTCGTCTCATCGAGTGGATAACTTCCTGGGCAATAATGATATTATCAGTAATTTGTCTGCCTGGAATGTAATTACATTGATTCTCCCCCACCAGAAAGTCCAGTTGACTTTTTAGACGATTAACGATGACTTTTGAGAGAATTTTGTAGAGCACGTTACAGAGGCTTATCAGTCAAAATTGAGCGATGCTAATCGGGGAAGGATTCTTGGGGATAAGAACAATGAGGGTTTGGTTTAAGTCCCTTTCCAGCTGCTCTCGGCTGAATGTTGACTGTATGTACTCAATCACTCTCGAGCCAACCGTCTCCCACTACTTCTGAAAGAAAAGAGCATTGAAACCATCCACCTCAGGTGCTTTATTCGAATTTATATCGAATACCACACGTTTTATCTCGGTGGGGTGGATGGGTCTGGCTAAATCGCGAAGATTGGCTTCTAAAATGATAGGGAAAGCCCCGAAGAGCATGAGACGGGAGGGTTGCTTGTCCTCTCGCGTATACAGATGGGCAAAATAGTCTCTGGCTAGCAGCTCAGTTGCCCTTGGTCTGAGACTATGGTCCCCTATGGGTCCTTGAGTCTTTCAATCCACATTTTCTTGCGTTTGGACAGGGTGAGAGTGTGGTAATATTTAGTGTTCCTATCCTCCTTAGAAATTCAGTTGCACCGGGCTTTCTGGTGTCAAAAGATTTCTTTTTCACACAAGATCTATATAAGCTCCCCACTTAGCTGTTCTTCCAAGGCTAGTAGGGACTCATAATTGTCCTCGATCATGACTTGTTGAATGTCTTGTAATCTTGCTAACAGATGTTTCTTACGATGGAACAGGAATATATTGCCAATATCCAAGCGATTCCATCTTGTGAGGTGTTGCAAAAAATGAGCTAACGATTTACTCATTGTTTCCTCTTCCGGTAACCAATGTACAACTATAACCTCATCAAAACCTAGATAAGTTAGCCAAGCATTTTAAAAACAAAAAATTGGGGAAACTCTATGTCAAGGAGACCTGGGATGGAGATGAATCCACATGGGCCGATGGTCAGACCCTAGGAAGAGTAAGTGGTAATTAATTGCATGCGAGAATGTTTGAATCCACTCTGTCGATCCAAAGACTCGATCTAATCTAGCTTGGACCATGCTTCTGCGTCATGTAAACTTGGAACCGACGTAGCCCAGATCATGAAGGCCGCTATCTGGCACCCAAGCCTGAAAATGATTATTCACGACTCTCATAGCTATAGCTCCGCCCCGCTTATTTGCTACATCCAGTTTAGCATTAAAATCCCCTCCGACAAGCCAGGGTCTGGTGGGGTATCTACCGATCCATTTTAGCGCAGGCCAGAGATGCTTTTGGGAGGATGTTTGGGGGCTGGTATACACAGCAGTAAAATCGAAAGAGTAATTCTCATACTTTACTGTAGTGTGGATAAATTGTCAGTGGGATTATACTATAGAGATCATAAAATCCTCCTTCCATAATATCTAAATCTCACTCGCGAAACCTTCAGCTTCCACGCGGAAAGAAAAATCATAACCTAACATACTAATCACGTCATGCGCCTGAGCTCCACTAATTCTAGGTTCCAAAAGAACAAGAATTCCTGGATTATAGTGGCTAAAATAATTAGGCAAGATTAACCGAAATTTCTTTCTCTTGCTCCTTGATAATTTCAAATTAAAATTGACATAATAAACAGATTTAGTGAGAGTCAGTACCTCCCATGAGAGCGTCCTGGATTTCAGTGTTCTAGGGCTGCTCAGCCAACTCCTTATTTCTCCCGGTTCGTAGTATGACTTCCGGTCATACTAATCTTTTCACTTTCGGTCAGAGTATTGAATAATATATTAGGTAGAAAATTGCACCTAATGTATTGGACCTAAGTCTCATCATTACAATTCAACCCAAATCAAACATAAGCCCAACTAACTATCTAGCGCAGCTGTTCATGCCATTTCTCTCAGTCGCATAACCCAACCCTAAAACCCTAAACCCTCGTAACTCATGCCATAGATTCTTGAGTTCTTGTTCAGATATCCTCTGTAACTTTTAATGGCGTCGTATTGTGGTAGGTTTATGGCTAGGTCATCCTTGTCGTCGATCAAGTCCGCCATTAGATCCAGCGGTCCAAAATCATCCATCCCCAGATCTCCATCTTCCCCATCAAAGCCCTTATCTTCTCCTCCTCGCCCTTTTTCATTCTCCACCAGGTTACATACACTCGCGCACACACGAAATTCATCATTGCTTTATTTTTATTGATGTATTGGCGTAATTTTGTTGGTATTTTGATCTTCAGGGCTCGCCCGGAGTTGGGTTGCGTGCAGTCGCTGTTGCCCTTCCACAGCACGGTGGCGGCGGCGAGAATGACGTCATGCCTTAGCACCAATTCGAGGAGTTGCCGAGCTCTCTCTCAGGGTACTCTCTGCTGCACCTCTCCCGGCCTCTAGTACACACCCTTTTTCTTTTATCAGTTCTTGACTTGTGAGTATTGTGTTGCTTCTCGCTTCTTGTATTCTTTAATTAGTTATTTCTTTTACTTTGCGACTCCAAGGTTCCTCGCTGCTATGATTTAATGATTAAAGAAAGGTTCTTTGATTTGATTTCCGATTGTTTGATTCGGGCGTTTTGGTGATGATTTTCTTGAGTTTATTCTATTTGTATGGTTTGCAACTTAATGTTCAAATATCGATTCGCCCATATGACCTTGCATGTGATGATAAGATCTGTGAAACAGATCGCAGGTTCTATGTGTTAGCTTAGAAGAGAAAAGACTTGTGAGTTGCTGAATGCTGATCTAAAAGTTGACTTTCCTCTGCAGTAGCTTAGCCCTGTGGTTGGATTGGGAAAGTCGGGAGGTGGAAGATACTAATGCAACTTTTTAACTAGATGTTAATTTACTGGTTGGTTCTGGAGCTATGCATTTTACGCTGCGGGTTTGATGGGGCTTTATCTTTGTAGAGGCTTGTGGAGTTCAAAATATTTCTTTGATTCTGCATTCCATTTTTGAAAAATTAAAAAGAAACTAAAATGAAAAAGTGGTCTTTTAAAAATGTTGGGGCTCCATTGATCGGGTTCAACACCATCTGACTAGAATATTTGGTTCCTGCAGGCACATAATTAAACTCAGGACCAGACATTTATGGCCTACTGCATCATTGTCAAGTATGAAATTAATGCTTTTTTAGTAATCTTAAGAATGTATAATTATATCAGAAACAGAGAATTTTTTGCTCATTTCTCTACCTTGTTTTAAAATATTTGGAATGAAGCATTGTTCTTGTTCCGGAATTTGTTTATTCAACATTTTGAGTTATCGTACTTAGAGATAGCAACAATGTGGATTGTGAACTTTATCTTTTACGTACGATACATTCTGGCATTTAACATACACCAATAACAATCTCACTTAAAATATCAAGTTTAATCCTTACACTGGATTATGAGTAGATGGTAGCTATTACGCATGAGTATATTAAGAACATGAAGTTAAAGAATTTAATGGATTACGTAAGCATGATTTGGGAGGAAATCAAGTCTTTTCTTTTTCTTTCACCCCTCAAGTTAGGCATTTGGCTTGAAATTTTGTGGATAGCACATAGTATAGAATACTATGGTAACATAGCTACTCCTTTTCCCAGATGGAGTTGATGGTACGTGACATGCATGCTGTTTTTGGAGGTGGGTCCTGTCATCAGCTATACAATCTATAACTGCATAGAAATTGACCTTGGATGATATTCATCTCATCACTCCTGATCCTGTGAATCATTCAATTCCATCACTGAAAACAACTAGAATATATTTTGAGAAATTGCAGTAACACTTGGTTGATATTTTTGGGGTCAACATATATGTAGAAATAGTAGCATGAAGTGGTTGTTTTAAACTTATTTGGAATGCAATCCTGCTTAGACAGCATTCAGTAAAATTCTTGAATAGACTGCAAATCTGCATTTGTCAGATTTCTGATTCTGGTTTTTGGATTGTTTCTAGAGCTTGGTCAGTCAGGTCCAAGGTAGCATGTTAGACAAAGGTCACTGCAAGTGGAGGTTGTCTCACAGATTGGAGAAGCAATGGTCTACTGGCTTTGTTAATTTACAAGGAGTTTTTGCAGTCCACAAATGGTGCTTGGACATCTGCAGTGAGACTAACTTTTTTTTTTCCTTGTTGGGGAGGGGAATATATATTGTCCAATAATGTCATTCAATTGTGCTAAAATGGTTACTAAATGATTTCCACAAGCAGTAGTTACCTCGTTTTTCTGGCTATTAATGGTTATTTGACTCTCATTTCCTGGTGTTTCTTAACTCACTACTGCTATATTTGAGGCAACATGATGTTTTGGATACGAGGTCTATTCAATACAAAGTACTTCACTAATGTTATGTAGTCATATTATCTGGGTCTTGCTAAGTCCGACCCGATGTCAACGAGCCTAGTTAGGGTTTAACTGGACTCGAGATCGGATTTAGACTTGAATATTCAAATGCTATTGGGTGCTGTTGTCAACCCTTTTCTGTTTTATGGTAAATTCCAACAGGAATTGTGTATATAGAGTTGTTAAATTGACTATATTACCGACAATTTCTACTTTTCAAAAATTCCAATAGAGATTAAAAACAAATTAAGTCGAAAGTATAATTAAAGAATGTCCAAAAGAGAGAAATTTGTAGACAGATTTTCAATTTATTCACCACATATCATTAGCTAAATATCAGGGATTCGACTAAATATGAATGGAGCTAAATAAAGGGGAAACATAAAATACATAACTCCCTTCAAGACCGGAGCATAGCACTGGTAGAAAAACCTTGTCAACGAAGAAGAACAGCTCGGTGCTAAAACAGGTAGATTAGAGGAAAGGAAATGGTGAAATGATTAGATAAAGACGACCAACATCCATAACCAGAAAACTAAAGACCCCAGAAGTGAAAACAATGATCTTGTTGTACATTTTCTGAGGTGATAAACAGAAAATATGGTGTAGAGGAAGAAAAGATACATAACCAAAGATTATAATTGGTATCCGATCATAGAAAGAAAAAGAAGAAAAGGATTATTGGGTGTTTACTTGGAGGAGATATAGATACAGAGAATGGTTTGATAAATGAAGAAGGAGATGCTCGAAGATTGTATAATCATAGGAGGTTTGATAGGGGTGCAATTCGTGTATGCAGGCAACTCTGTGTTGTTGAGTTATCTAATGTCACTTGGTCTTCCTCCCCTAACCATTGTCATCTCCTCCACATTTGCCACATTCCTCGTCATTTCTCCTCTTGCTGTTTATTTCGAGAGGAACAAATGGCCCAAGAAACTCACTGTAAAGTTGGTGATTCAGCTTGCTTTCATCTCTTTTGGAGGGTAAGTATGCAGAAGATTTTTACATGCGTTTCTGTTTCGTCATTTTGATCTTATTTTTGTTCTCTATATTGTTTCAGGGTAACTTTATTTCAATCCTTGTTCCTGAGTGGTATCAAGCTAACTTCTCCTGCATTGGCAACAGCAATGCCTAACCTTGCTCCAGGGTTAATCTTCGTCATTGCTTGGACATTGAGGTAATGATACTTGCTCCCTACAGATTTTTAATACCGAAACAAGTTGACTACTTAGCTAGATTGAAATGGTTTTCGTCATGATGTAGGTTGGAGAAAGTTGATCTGCGTTGCAAATACAGCAAAGTGAAACTTGTAGGTACATTGTTGTGCGTTGTGGGTGCTCTTACAATGAGCCTAATGCATAGCACCACATCTGAACAAGAACCATCACTGGCAACTCCACCATCAGAAATGGTATTCGATAGAGATAAGATCATTGGTTGTTTGTATCTCATGGCAGCTGTTGTTGTTCTATCAAGCAACGTTGTGTTGCAGGTAAATTGTCAGATACTTGAAAGGTGTTTTGTCTGCTGTCTTGTTCACTTAAAATCCTATATTTATGTCAGGCAACTACTCTTGGAGATTTTCCTGCACCAATGTCCTTATGTGCCATTACATCCTTGATGGGTGTAATTATTACAGCAATTGTACAGTTGTTTCAAGATCACGATGTTGATTTTGGTTGGTCCATGCTTCGTCTTGGTGACCTCATTACCTACTCAATTCTGGTAAGAAAAAATCTACTTCTCCAAGGAATTTCTTCAACTTCTCATCTGAAAGTGCAGTATGCAAAAGTTGTGTTTTATTATCTGTCCTCTGCAAAAACCATGAACATTTTAGATGCACAGGGTGGTACAGTGGGTGGAGCATGTGTGAGCTTCAATGGATGGGCGATGAAGAAGAGAGGTCCAGTTCTGGTATCCATGTTTGGCCCCATCGGAACAGTGATCTCGGTGATCCTATCCGTCGTATCCTTAGGCGATACTGTTAAGATTGGAAGGTAAATAAAAGGTGACTTCCCTTCATTGCCATTTCAAGTGCACATCAGAATCTGCATTCTTACCGATCTTTTTGGCAGCTTGGCTGGTATGTTCATAATGTTCACTGGTCTCTACTTTGTGCTATGGGCTAAAGGGAAAGAAGGGTACCCGTACGAAGATGCCATGGCAAGTGAGTTGGATCCAGAGAAGCCTCTGTTAAGTTGATAAACATGTGATTCTGCAGATGATTGATTGTAGTTTGTGTTTAATTAGGCCAGTAGAAGAAGATAGGGAATGAGACTGAGGTGCAAAGACCAAAACAATGGTAATAGCGAGGTTGGATGAGTAGATTTAATGGAAGTGAGACGTCAAAATGTTGACGATTGCTCTCATTCAAATATTATAGGAATAAGGAGACCTTGACCATATTTATTTTTTAGTTTTTATTTCTTATTTTTGGTTTTTCAAATAAAAAAAGAATATTTTTGTTTGTTAAATATATAATAATTTCATATTAAATAAAACTTAAAGGTAAATTATTTTTTATAAATAAAATAATTACATAAATTTATTTATAGATAAATTATAATTAAAAATGTTATCAAATTGATAACAATAATTGCTCCCTATTCTACTATTATTACCTTATTATTAAAGCTTTCGGTTATTAATAATTTATTAAATCATATTT
>JANIPM010000001.1:41769299-41779356 GCA_027478405.1 Erythroxylum cassinoides
AAGGTTGCTTGGGTTGTCTCAGTATACCTACATAGACAAACTACTAAATAGGTTTAGCATGGAGGATCCCAAGAAGGGATTCTTACCCATATCGTATGGGATTTTTCTCTCGTAAAGTATATGTCCTAAGAAATAAGAAGGGAGACATAAAATGGATTGTTTTACATATGCTTCAGAAATAAGATCAATCATGCATATGATGCTATGTATTAGACCAGATGTCACTTATTCTTTGAGCATAAAAAGTAGGTTTCAACTCAATCCAAGTGACTGTCACTGGATGGCTTTGAAAAACATCTTAAAGTACTTAAGAAAAACTCAAGATGTTTTCTTAGTCTATGGATGAGTTAAACCGAGAGTTTAGAGATATTCATATACTAGTTTTTAGTTAAATCTAGATGATAATATATCACAGTTAGGGTACATCTTCACTCTAAATAATGGTGTGGTAAGTTAAAAGAGTTCAAAATAGCCAAGCATTATAGTTTTACAACCAAAGAAGAGTATGTTTCAATGTCAGAGGTAGCAAAGGAAGTGGTTTGGATTAAGAAGTCCATCACTAAACTTTAAGTGGTTCTTAGCATTATTGAGCCTATAGCACTGTGTTTTGACAACAATGGTGCTATTGCAAAGGAAAAGGAACCAAGGTCTTATCAATCATCCAAAATACTCAGGCGGTTTCACTTGATTAGGGAGATAGTGGAGCGGAAAGAAATAAAGTTAGGGCGAGTTCCCATTAAAGAGAATCTTGTAGATCTTATCACTAATCCATTGTTTTAGAGGAGACATGATTGACATATGGATGGATATGGTATTAGATATGTAGGTGATTGACTTTAGTATAAGTGAGACATTGTTAGTTTATGCCCTTGTAGCCAATTGATTGGTTGCAATTTGATGCATGACATTATCTTTATGTATTAAGTTAATTACATTGATGTTTTAATACTAAAGGTAAAATTTTTGAAATAATTACTATGTAATAGAAATTATGATGAGATCATAGTTATGAGATTTAATTTACATTTATGAATTATTCTTAAATGTTCCTAATTGTAGTTTCATCAAGATGGGACATTGATGAAATGGTAAAACTAGTACACATTATGTTTCTTTCTTATGAAGAAGGATTTTTGCAATTATCTTATAGATTATATTAGCATATGATAAACAAAAACACCCAGTATGGATCCCGTTGATACATGGGATTTGAGGAGGTCCAGAAGTTCGTAACTTTACCCCTAACTATTATAGAGGCTGTTTTCAAATGAACCACATGAAGAGAGAGAAAGAGAGAATAAAAAGGGGAGAAAATTAATAATAATAATAATAATAATAATAATAATAATAATAGTAATAATAATAATAATGCAAATAGTTGTAGCAGTAGTAATAGTAGTAGAAGTCCAGTAATAATAGTAATATAACTACTATTACTACTATTAGCAACAACAACAACAATAACAATAGTAATAACAACAACAATAACATCAACAATAACATTAATAGTAGTAGTAGTAGTAGTAATTGAAAGTTAATAAAACTAATAATATTAATAATGATAATAACAATAATAATAATAAGAATAACAATAATAATAGTAATAATAACTACTAAACAAAGCTAAATCCCTAAGAGGTAAGTACTACCTATTTACAAGTTTAGGTTATCTACAAGAAGAATTACAAGGATCTCTTTACGAGGGATCTTTTATCCAAATCCTAGTATGCCAAAGTTTTCTATTGCAGGTCATATGCTTAGTAAGTTCCAACATTGTCATATCATTCTTGATCTCCTCCACCTAATTCTTCTGAGGCCTCCCTTTTTCCCTTTTATAGTCTCTAAATATGACCTTCTCACATCTTCTCACCGGAGCGTCTGGGTGTCTCCTTTTAACATATATAAACCACTTAAGCCTTGTCTCTCTTAATTTTTTTAATAATATTAGCTACCTTCAATTTGTCCCTTACCATTACATTCACGACTTTATCTCTTTTAGTAAGTTTGCACATCCATCAGACCATCCTCATCTCTGTCACCATTAGCTTACACTATGCATTTGTTTAATGGGCCAACATTTTGCTCCATAAAGCATGGCCAGCCTAATTGCTAAATGATAGAATTTACCTTTAGCCTTAAGTGGTATCTTCTTGTCACACATAACTCTTGATGCATTTCTCCATTTAAGCTGCCCAGATCTGATCTATTGAACTATATCTTCATCAATATCTCTATTTTTGTAGATGATAGAGCTTAGACATTTAAAACACTCTTTTTTGTGATATAACTTCTAAACCAATCTTTACCTCAATGCCAGTAAGCACTTGTTGTATCGAAAAGTTACACTCCATGTACTGACTCTTAGTCCTACTCAATCTAAAGCCCTTCAATTCTAACGTATCCCTCTAAAGTTCAAGCTTGGCATTGACCCCACTTTTGTCTCATTCATTAAAAAATGTCATCAGTAAACAATATATACAAAGGCACATTCTCTTAGATATTCTTGGTGAGCTTATCAATCACTGCCACAAACACAAAGGGGTTCAAAAAGGCACCTTGGTGTAACCCAATATCTATTAAAAAATGCTTTGAATCTCCTCCTATCGTCCTTAATCTATTTTTTTACACCTTCTTATATATCCCTAATAATCTATATATAACTCATAGGAACCCCTTGACTTCTAAAGACCTTCACATGATTTCCTTTAGTACCCTATCATATAACTTATCTAAATTAATAAAAACTATATGTAACCTTTGTTGTATTTCCCTATAATACTCCACTAACCTCTGAAGGAGATGTAAAGCTTTTACCGTAAACCTTCTTGACATGAAGAAAAATTGGTTTTCTAAGATAAAAGCATCTTTCCTCATTCTCTTCTCAATCACCTTCTCCTATAAATTTATGGTATGACTAAGTAATTTGATTCCTTTATAGTTGTCACAACTTTAGATGTCGCCTTTGTTCTTGTATAAAGGAATTACCATACTAAATCTCCACTTGTTAGGCATTTTAACAGATTTAAGGATCACATTAAAAAACTTGGCAGCTAATTCATAGCTTCTTCACCTAAGCTCTTCCACACCTCTATGGGTATCTCTCAGGCCCTACTACCCTATTACTCTTCCTCAATGTTTTCTTATTTTCATCCCTTGTAATCTATTGGCAGCAAGTAAAATTACGAAACCTCTAAGATGAGCTAAGGTCATCGAAGGTGATATTATCCTCTACCTTCATTAAAAAAATATAGAAGTACCTCTTCCATCTTCTCTTAATATCATTATTAGCCACAAGCACCCACCCTACGTCAACTTTTATACAAGGAACTTGATCAAAATCTCTTGCTTTCCATTCCTTAGATTTTGCCAACTTAAAAATATCCTTCTCTCTATCTTTAACATCCAATTACTGATATAGATTCTTGTAAGCTCTCCTTTTAGCTTATGAGACTATCATTTTCACCTTTTTCTTTACTAGTCTAGACCTTTCTCTATTACTAACTCTCTGTACCTCTGTAGTGCTATATAATAAATCTTTGTAGGCATATGATATAGGTCTAAAATCTTTTAAGGTGCTAAGATTGACAATCTTTGGCATTAAGGTGGTAAAGGTTTTATTTATTTCTCTAAGCATGTTATCATAATTTAAGAATTTCAACACTGCATTAGGAACAAGTGCTAATGCTTATGAAAGATATCATTTAGATCATCTAGACCTGAGATCTTATTAGGAGGAAAAGCAAAGGGGGCTTTCTCCACTTCATAATCTACAATTGGTCTAGTTAATTAATATGCATCATTTGAAGAAATTTTATTAGTAATAAAGGATTATAATAATTGAGAAAAAGAATCAATTTGATGAGGACTTAAGGAATTTATTGAAATGATCATAAGTGGCCTCTATGAGATCTGGTTGGGATGAGATAATAAACCCAACTTGCTTTATAAGAGAAGTAATCTTATTTTAATTCCTTCTTGAAAGCATATATTTATAGAATAAAGGAAGTATTCATGTCTCGTTGCTGAAGCATTTGAATCCTCAATATTTAGTTAAGAAATGGAAAATTAACCTTAACAACTTGCATATAACTAGAAAAAGCCCACTTTTCCTCATGTTGGAATAAGATATTAAAAGGATCTTGATAAAGCATTTACGACCCCTTTTCTAGCTTATCTTTAGCTTATATAATAATAGCTTAGGTTTTTTTTAATCTTTTGTAGCTTCCTCATGCCAATAAAAGATTTTTCCCATTAAAATGGTGAGATATCCCTTTTAAGATTGCACTTTCAAAGTCATGGCCATTAGTCAGAAAATTGTCGAATTTGAAAGGAAAGTACTTGGTACTGTCATGTTAGGGAATTAATAACCATTTGGGAATGATTAGAAAATAAAGGATTCCTAAATAATACAAAAATTTTAGGAAAATTATTCAACCAAAGATTGTTCACTATGGCTTTATTAAACTTCTTCCTTATAGACTATCGTCTTTGTTGCTTATTTCTCCACTTATAAAAGTACCACAGCATTTTTAAATTAGTAATACTATATATATCCTACTTATGATTCCTCAATTAACAATTCCATTCAATTTCTAAAGGATAAAGTGTGTTACTAAAATCACCAAGCACCATTTATAGACCTTGTATATGATCCTTAATCTCCTTAAACTTGTGCTTTAAATTAGAGCCATATATAAAGGATATATGAATGTAAGTTCTTGTTTTAGTTAATTCCATGTATAGATGTAGTATTTGATCTATCATTAGAGAGTTTATAATCATCATTCTATTAAGGTTAAAGATAACAATCCTCCTATAATGATAAGTACAACTATTTGTAATAATAGGCCATGTGGGATTTAGAAATTTAGTCTTGCTCATCGCATCATGTTGTAGTTTGGTTTCTAAAAGACAACATATAAAGGTTTAAATCCTTTAGTAATCCCTAAGAAGTTGTTGCTTATTGGGGTTATTCAAGCCCTTTATATTCCAATATAAGCTCATATCAAAACTTAGAAGAAGTGAGGGATATCACCTAGTTCTTAGATTTCATTTTAGTTCTTGGAGATATAACTCCAAACTAGTAACATTAGTTGTAGGACTAATCTCAATTAATAGACTATCAAAGCTCAGTTCAGTAAGAGGATGCAATTGAGAGAAGTTTATTATTTATCAAACCATCTTATTCTTTGTCACTATGTCATTTAATTCTAAGGAATATGTAATAGCAAGTGCTTCTTTAGCATTCTTAGTAGTATCTCCTGACTTCGAAGCAGTAATAATGATTGATGCATCCATTGAATTCAACACTTTCATAGCAAAATATTGTAGTGGCTGAGAAACAAATTGAGAGAGCTCCAATATGACAATACCAAGATTAGAATTTCTTTCATCCATATGTCGATTTAGTTAAGGAAAATGTTTGCAATTGCTAACCGATTCTATGCCTCAAGTCTAGCCTTATTAATTCATAGTAATAGCTTATAGAAAAAGTCCTCCCTATAATTCTCCATATCTTGTCAATATGATGAGCAAAAGGTTGCCATTGATAAGAAACCGACACTTCATCTTGATATAACTTATTGGAATAGTTTAATCACATAAAAGGAATATCATTCAAAATCTTTTTCTCTATATCAACTATTATGCAAACTCTTATATAACAAACCCTTTTCATTAATGTAATTATTCATTTATAGCAACTAGTTTTCCAATATAAATTGCTAGATGACTAAGTTCAATATTTTTTCATTGTTATAATGGAATATTATAAAAACTAACCTAAGGAGGAACCTGCTTACACTTGATTTCTTAGATTTGAATTTTAAATCTACAAAGTTGGAAAAATATCGACATATTATTAAAATGCAAGGCCTATTATTAGGTATCTTTTATGCACTAGAAATATAGTTGATTTTGAAAATATAAAGAGCAATTCCTTTAATCTTGATATGTTATATTGTTTAAGTCCCTAAAATTTTATTAGTAAAAATTTTAGTTGTCTATAAAGAAAAAAGCTAATTATTGAACATTGCCATTTAGGAGCATCCTTATGTAGCAATTGCAAAGGTGGAGATACCATTCCATTATTGAGTCCAATAGATGGAGGGAAGAACTGAAGGACATTTGCATAACTATTGTTCACAATTTATTTCTAGGAGCAATGATTGAAAGCCTCGACAAAAGCTTGTAATAGAGAAAAGGAAATAGCATTGAGAAGTTTCTTGTTTAGATATTTTAATTTATAGGAAGGATTAGCTAGAACTGCATTTGGTATGAAGGAAGTATCAAAAGAGGACAGGGTCAACAGAGAAAAGTAAGTAAGGGTACTAATTTGGTTAGGCTAGGAAAAGGTGCTCGAATAAGATAGAAATGGTTATGAAAGAGACCAAGTAGAAAGTTGAAAAAATTGTTACTATATACCATAAATAAGAAAAAACATAAATATGGGAATTGAAATATGAAAATGCTAAAAAGGAGCTAGAGCAAGATGAAGAAGGAGCCTAGCCTACCAAGTCAATCAAGAGCTCGTGCACAACATAAAGATTAATAACTAGAAGTTTAGGTAGGAGTTACCAAGCAGAAGGAGTAAGCAAAAAGAGACACTCAAGTGATTAACAACAAAGAAACTAGTCATAGTAAGAAGTAGATAAAAGATAACAAACAGATAAAGCAAACACAAGCAAGAGTCGGAGGGTGAATTGTGTGTGACTAATTTTTTTTTTTGTAAGTCACTTTCAATTCATATAAAAAATATATCCTAGTTAAAGAATAAAAAACAGAAGGAGCCTATGAAACAAAAAAGGTTTTTAAATGATAGGAGCCTGTTAGGCAATAGGAGCCTTTTGTGGGATAGGACCCTGCTTAATAAAAGGAGCCTACTGAATGATGAATCTTGTGAAAACAATTTAAAAATATAAGGCGCCTGTTAAAATTGAAAGGAACGGTCAACAAGTTGAAAACATAAGGGACCTACACACAATATAATGTAGAAATATAAAAGATAAGGAGAGAGAGAGAAGAAGGAAGCAGTCGATTTATATTGGTTCAGCTTACAACCCAAGCTTACGTGCAGTCTCCAAGTATCCAACTTGAGTGTTTCACCATAAAATCAAGTAGCAATTAGACGATTCTCTCCATTCTCACAAGTTTATATTTTTCAAGGTTCTTCAGCCTTCCACAATAGTAGTATTTCAATAGCCTCTACAAGCCCTTAAATAAAAATAAGTTTTGCTCAATATGAGCTTCAGTAATCTCTCTCAATAGAATTTCACTTTCTAATGCACAAGAGAATTTTTACAAAGATATCACTTTTAAGAATGTACATACTTTTGATGAGTTTTGATAATATAGCTTCACAAGCTTCTGTATTGTTTAGTTGTTGTTCATAGCTGTATTGGCTCTTCCTTAAATAGTTAATTTATTCAACTAGTTGTTGCTTCACTTGCATCTTTAGTCAACTAGATGGATTTAAATATGAACAACTGTAATGTCATCTTTGCTAAGAATCTTTCAATAATCACAGGGCTAATATGTGTCCTTCATAATTAGTAGGATCCTTTTGGATAAACCATTTCTAATAGGGTAAGTTCATAATGAAGGTTCCTACAAGAAAGAAAGCGTATTTCTTATGATATTATTTCTTGTTAAGAATAAGACCGTTAATAATACAAGGAAATAAATCCAATTTGAATTTAGAAATATTATACAATTATCATCAAAATCATTAATCATAAACCTTGAGCTAATAATCTTCCCCTTTTTAATGATGACAAGCAATAATAGATATATTTTTCCAAATTCAAAGAGATAATAGATTATTTCAAAAGATACCTACGACTTTTATATGTTCAGACATAATTAGAAGGAGCTTGTCTCTTAAGAAAGGAACCTATCGTTTATATATCACAGATTTTAACAAGTTTAACAACATAATCAATTACATAAAAATATATCCATATAAACTCTCCCCCTTTGTCATTATAAAAAAAATTAAAGTATAGGGAGGAAGTGAAATAAAAAGAATGAAATATAAGGAAAAGAGTAAATACTGCATCAAACAAAATCATTAGTATAAATAAGCCAAGCAAAAAGTAAATAACAACAGAGTCATTTAAGAGATTAAAGGATTCTTTAGAGTAAAATCTATATGTCAAGAAGTTGATTTTGCGTGCTATCTATTTGTTATCACATTTGTTCTTGATTGAATTGAATATCCTTTAGCGGTTGTTGAAGATTTGTACTATTTTCATCCTAAGGAGGGATAGGAGTTTGTTGGTTTAGAGCAAGATCTAAGTTTTATGCTACTCTTTTAGATATTTTGTCTACCTAGATATTGTTTTTCAATATGTATTCAAATTGATAGGGAATGGAAGGGTGAAACTTAGCCAGTGCATACCAATTCAGATTTCCAAAAGGAACTCCATAATGGCTGAAAATCTTGATGAGCAACATTCCATAAGGTAGGCAACCATTTGCATTCTTATGATTCCCTTTATCCAACATAAACCTCGAGATCATAGTTGGAAGATTCATTCTATTCCCATTTACAAAATTGTACACCACATAAGTATCGAGTAGGCTAGATCTTTTAATTGAGCTACTCTTGGGAAAATTTGAAGTAGCTGAAAAGTGACACAATGCATCGTGGTATTAAGTATAGTTGTCTACTTTAAGGTCTTTCGTCTTGGGTGTTTTCAGTATGAAGGCATATGGATTTAACAACCTCGACTAACTCCAGGTCATCAACATCCCACTTATGATAGGGAAAGTTAGTTCTCCCCATAGGAGCTACTTCTAGTATATCTCCAAAAATTTCCTCAAAAATTAAAATTTCATATATGTTCACCCATGAGATAATGGCTAGTTTTCTATTAATTTCTCCCTTTTTCATGTGTGTGTAGAATATCTTGACTAGCTTATACAATCTCATTTAATTTTAGAAAGTTTCCCCAACCAATGGTAACAAGGTAATGAGAGAGAGGTATACTTATGTCATCAAACATCATGGAAGGCAAGATCTGCCTAGCAACCACCTTTCTTTTCTTGTACTGCATTTTATAGCAAACTTCAGCTTTCACTAATTGAAACATTTTTTATGGTATTGATGTCTTTCCTTTTTATGTAGCTATTTTTATCTTCTTTGCCCTTTTTCTTTAGGAATCATTTCTTCATGAAACAACTTATTTCTATCAATAATTTCTTTAGTCACATGCGCTTTTCCTTCTTTCTTTCTTCTTTCTTTCTTTTTCTAGATTCTTCTTCCTCTTTCTTTTCATCATCAAGGTTCTCTTTTTTGTTCAGAAATTTTCCCGGCTTGCTTTGCAAGATTTCCTCTAATTCATGGTTGTCTAATCAACCGAGAATGTTCATCTGAATCACCATTTAAAACCCAGTGTATTTCTAGAATGATGCACAAGATTTTTGAAGGATTTATAATACTTGTATTATCACATAATATAGGATTATGGGAAAAGTTTAGAGAAAAATTCTCAGTGTATTTCTAGAAAGATGGACAAGATTTTTGAAGGGTTTATAACACTCGTACTATCACATAATATAGGGTTATGGGAAAAGTTTAGAGAAAAATTATGTAGTTGATGCTTCATCCATAAGATTTGAGGACAATGTCTGGTAGTTGCTACAACAATTTTGCTTCTTACAGGACCAAGATACTAGACATCCTCTAAGAAGTTGACAGTAACCACTTGTGCTTTTTTGATCGACTTTATCACCTACATAATTTGCATCACAATAGTTCATGATGTCAAATGAATCAATTTTAGGATACCACAGTCCAAAATCTATAATTCCATAGAGATATTGAAAGATTCTTTTGACTACTTTAAGATGACTTTCTTTTGGATTTGATTGAAAGCATGCGCAAAGACACACACGAAGCATAATGTCTAGTCTTGAGCTTGTAAGATATATTAGTGATCCAACCATTCCTCTATATTTAGTCTCATTCATATGTTTGCCTTCTTCATCTTTATTAAGTTTAGTTTTAGTGTCTATGTGAGTACCCATCAGCTTGACATTCTCAAAATGATATTTC
>JANIPM010000001.1:41801233-41812416 GCA_027478405.1 Erythroxylum cassinoides
ATTTTGTAGTTGTTGCAGGTTTTATAAAGTCTAATATTTTCAATACATTTATATTTCCACAAGTCATTATTAGTGATAAGAGAAGCCACTTTTGCACTTTGATTAAAAAGTATAGAATGGAACATGGAATAGTACAAGTAGGATTCACTAGTAGATTTTGATAATATAAAAAAATGTTGTCATCAATGCCATAGTTCTTAACTGAAAAAAGTTTAAAATTGTTAAATTTTTTATTTATTAAAAGTCTATTTTAAAATTTTAAATATATAAGAATAAATTAAATGTTATATAAATTTAGAATTCAAAGAATAATGGGAAATCTTAAGAAGTTACAGTTGTCTCAAGAAGGCTTGCAACTAGCATTATGTCATATCGGTGTCTGAAAACAACTTTGGAAATTTTATAAGGTTACAAGGGGTCCAAGAAGAAGGAGGTCCCTTTCGTTTCTACACTTGAAGTCCAAAAGGTTGTTTTTTCGTCCGAACATGTGACAACTGATTGTTTTCTTATTAAAAGTGCCCAGCAACATTGCCATAAAATGTGAGGTTATCAATTCCCTCGGAATCACCACAAGCTTGGCTACGAACCAATTTTCTTTGTAAACTCAAAGCAACAATGACCCATATAAAGTGAACTAGTACTTCCCTGATTTGTATACAAAATATTCATATTCTCGGTATATATATCGTCCAAATCATATGAAGTAAGCAGTGTAGAAAGAAAGTAAAAGGAATAGAGCATAAAAATGGAAATAGAAATCAAAAAACAAAAATCGAATATATCTATGAAAAAATTATGGTTTAGTATTGTTAGTGAATATATAAAACTAATTAAGTTGGCCTCACATAAAAGCTTAAGCTATTGTGGTGAAACGGTCACTTAACATAATATCAGAGCCTTTGTGACCAAGTAGTCGTGAGTTCAAATCCTACCATCCACTTATTATTCAACATAAGGTAGAGTGAGCCTGTGTAAGTTTGAAGTCCAAAGGGCTTTTACTTGAGGGGGTGTGTTAGTGAATATATGAATCAAATTAAATTAGTCTCACACAAAACTTTAAGCTATTGTGGTGAAATGGTCACTTAACAAGTATATCAATAATAGGTAAGAAAAATCAAAATCAAAATAATATTAGTTTACTAGGCTAGTCCTTCCTTAGCCCAATTTTTTCAATATTAGACCAAAGAGAATAAGACAGGGACGACATACTTATTACACAATTAGCAAAGAGAATGAGAGTCTTCTTGAATAATAAGAAAAAATCTTAAGAAATTACACTTTTATCAATTGAATTATTGTCACAACGATTTCAAGAAGGTTTGAAACTAACATTATATCATATCAACAACAATAACACCCAATGCAAATCTCGTTGAAGGATGAGGCCCGGGCATTGTGTCATATCAATAACTGAAAACAAATTGGAATATTTATAAGGTCACAAGGTGTATAGCAAGAAGGGTGTAAATGTTGTTAACATTCCCTTGCAAACTCCATGCAAATCTCGCAGCTTCAGAAATGATGCTAATTGCAGGGGCTTTGTAAACATGTCTAGAAGCTGCTCTTCACTTCTACAATAAATGAGGCTGATTTTCTCATCTTTGGTGAGATCATGTAAAAAGTGATATTTGACATCTATATGCTTACTTCCCCCATGTAGGATTGAATTATTCGAGAGACTAATTATAGAGCTATTATCACAGAAAATAGGTGTGGATCCTTTTTGTTTGAAATGAAGCTCTTCAAGAATATTCTTTAACCAAATGGCTTGACATGTGTAAGATGTTGCAGCTACAAACTTTGCTTCTGTGCTCGATAGCGTAACAATTGGTTGATTTTTTTGAAGACCATGAAATAGCTCCCGAACCTAACATAAAGACGTATTCAGATGTGCTTCTTCTGTTATTCGGATCTCCAGCATAGTCACTATCTGTATAGCCCATCAAATCTCCCATTGCTTTCTTCTTGTAAAATACTCCAAAGCCACTGGTGCCTTTCAAGTATCGAAAAATCCTCTTGGTAACCTAAAAATGTACTTCTTTTGGACTCTCCATAAATCTGCTATTGAGACTTACTGGATGTATTATATCAGGTCTTGCTGCTTTCAAAAACATTAAACTTCCAACAATTTGCCTGTACAAAGTTTTGGCCACCATTCTTCCTTCAGGTTCCTTTATGAGCTTCAAACCCTTCTCCATTGGTGTGCTCACATAATTGCAATTCTTCATTTTGAGCTTGTCTAGAATATCATTTATGTATTTCTTTTGCGAAATAAAGATTCCTGTGGTAGATTGTTTCACTCCTATACCAAGAAAATAATGCATCATGCCAAGATCTGTCATATCAAACTCAACCTTCATGGATTTTTAAAATTTTCAATTATAAGCATATAATTTCTAATATAAATCAAGTCATCCACATATAAATATACTATCAATTTTTTTTCTCCAACTTTCTTAATGTAGAGGTTATGTTCATATGGACATTTTCAAAATCCCTCCTTTGAAAATTAAGCATCTATACGGCTATACCAAGATCTCTATGTTTAAGTTCATATAAAGCTTTTCTCAATTTGTATACCTTATTCTCACAGCCCAATTTCATATATCCAAGAGGTTGATCAATAAATACCTTTTCTTGGAGCTCCCCATGTAAAAATGCAGACTTGACATGAAGTTGGAAGAGAGGCCATGCATTTTGAGCAGCCAATGCAATCACTAACCTTATAGTGTCTGATCTTGCCACAGAGCAAACACCTCTTCGTAGTCAACACTGTGCTCTTGTTTATAGCCTTTCGCCACCAAGCGAGCTTTATACTTGTCTACTTCTCCGTTTTCTTTTAGCTTTATCTTGTAAATCCATTTGACACCAATAGTTTTCTAATTTGCTGGAAGATCTGTCGACTCCCAAGTGTTAATTCTTTCAATTGCTCTAATCTCATCATCCATCGCTTGCTACCATTTTGCATCTTTAACGACATCTTTAAAGGATATAAGGTCACAATCTGAAAATAAAGCAAATTTAGTTGCTGGATTTTCAATTTGACTAGTCCCACATACCTCATAATCTTCCATCCACACAGGTGCACTTCTCCTACGTTGTGAGTGTCCAACATTGGGCTGAGCATCGTTCGATCCATGTGTTATTGGATTTGATGAATCACCTACTTCTGCATTAGTCCCCGGTGGCTGTGGTTCTACTTCTTCATCATCGAATGTTGTTGGAATCTATTGGTGAAGGCCATCACTGCTCCAATCCCAATTTGCTTTTTTATTGAAAATAACATCTCGGCTAATAACAATTTTCTTGGTAATAGGATTTAATAATTTGTAAGCTTTCGACTCATCACTAATACCAAAAAAATGCATTTTTGCCCTTTTTCATACAACTTTTTCCTTGTAACATCTGGAACGTGAGCATAAGCAATACACCCAAAAATTCTAAAGTAAGCAATTGTTTGTCTGCATCCACTTTAAGCCTCATAGGAAGTCATATTTCTAACAGAAAGTATAGGGCTTCTCTTCAAAATATGAGTGCTCCAACGACTACGCACCATATTAAGAATTGTGAGATGTTTTTGCTTACACACACCGTTTTGTTGAGGCGTATGAGCTGCTGTAAGTTATCTTCTGATTCCATGTTTCTCACAAAAATTTGCAAATTCTCGTGAGTTATATTCACCGCCATGATCAGTGCGAAAACTCTTAATTAGACAACCCATTTCTTTTTCAACAAATGCCTCAGACTTCTTAAGAGTTTCAAAGGCCTTAGATTTCTCCTATAAAAAGTAAGTCGAAATGTTTCTGCTAAAATCATCAATGAATGAAATGAAATAACGTTTACCTCCATTGGATGTAGGATTTATGGGACCACAAATATCAGAGTGAACTAGTTCCAACACCTTCTTTGCTCCCCAAGTTTTGCCTATTGGAAATGGACCACGATGTTGTTTGCTAACAACACACTCTTCATGTACTTCACCGAGGGGTTCAAATTGTGGAAGACCCAACACCATCTTTTTATGTTGTAATGTTTTCAAGACTCCAAAATTCAAATGTCCATATCAGAAATTCCATAACAAAGCATCATCCTTCACTTTTGTAGAAAAACAAGACTGATTTTTGTTAAGAAGATATAAAGGGAACAATCTGTTTGTTGACATATTAATTTGAGCAATTAAGCCCAATTTTGAATCTCGAATTTGCCAAATTATAGCTTTGATCATAACCTCATATCCCTTTTCTTGAAGCTGTCCAGCACTGAGCAAATTCATTTTCAAATATGGAACATAGAAGACATTATTGATAGTATGAATGAATTATCTTTTGCAGAGACTTGTACCTTCCCTTTTCCCATGACAAAGACGGTGGAAGCTTCTCCAAATTTCACAGTATCATGAAAAGATTCATCCAACTCTGAGAAACCTGATTTGTTCCCACATATGTGATTGCTGCAGCCGGTATCGAGATATCATAAATTTGAGGAAATTTTTTCTTTAGGATGACATGCCATCAAAATAGAAACCTCTCCTTCTTTTTCTACTTCTTCCTTCTCTGCAAAGTTATATCTTCCACCATAATTTTTGTTTTAATTAGTACGGCATTCAGAACAATAATGACCATATCGATGGCACCAGAAGCATTCCACTTGAGATTTGTCGCGTTTGTTCTCTTTTCTTTGAAAATCATCGGTTTTGTTTCTCTCATTTTTGTATTGCTTGTTCTTTCCCTTCCATTTTCCTTCCTCATGATTAGCTCCTTTCGAAAATGTTGTTGCCTTTAATACTTGCTCCTCCTTGTCTTGCTGGTTTAACTTCTATTCATGAACCAACAAAGAACCTTACAATTCATCAATAAAATGTTCATCAGTATCGTTAGATTCCTTAGTTGAACAAACAATATAATTGAATTTGGCTGTCATAGAGCAAATAATCTTCTCAATAATGGTAACTTATTCCAGTCTTTCACTATAAATCTGCATCTTATTTGCAATAGACATCGTTCTTGAGAAGTAATCCATAATCGATTCTCCTGCATTCATGCGTAACATTTCGAACTCTACACGAAGAGCTTGGAGCTGCACTCATTTCGCCTTTGCCGTCCCTTAATACTTCTTCTTTATGGAATCCCAAATCTGCTTGGAAGTGTATTTGCAAATAATGGTTTTCAAGATTGAACGATCAATGGCTTGGAACAAATAATTCTTTGCTTTTAGATCCTTCAACTTTAGCATTTCTATTTATGCCCTTTGTGCATCTAACACTATCGTGTCTCTGGCTGGTTCTGGTATGCCATCCGAAACCACTTGCCAGTATTCCTTCGATCTTAAAAAATTCTCCATCAATATGTTCCAATGATCATAATGACCATTAAAACGAGGAATACGAAATTTTTTGAAGCCATTGTTGTTTGCTGCTGCAAAAAGAAAAAAGACTAGACACTCTTAACTTAACCTTGCTCTGATACCAATTGCAGCAATAAGAGACAACAAAAGTAAAACCGAGAGATATTGAAAGCTCAAGGAAGTACTTGATTCTATGCTCAAAAAATCATTTACAATAGTTCCTTTATATAGAAAATTAAAATAACTAACCAATGCAAATGACTCCTAAAATGAAGGAAACAACTTAATCACAATGTTAACAAACTTGACCACTAAACAAATAAGCTTAAACACTATCTTTGAACATTGCCTAAATAGTAGAAACAAACATGACTCCAATAACAACCTTAAACAAATGTTGTTAACAGGGTGTCCGTTTCATTTCTAGAATTTAAGTTCAAATTGTAAAACCTATATATCCTCAAAACCTTTGTCTATCTTGTAATTTGACAAGTTTCTATTTTAAGTGAGTAAAATTAAGGATTATATACTAGTTATATTTTATTTTTATATGAATTATCATTCTTGTTATCTTCAAAATTTAACAATCTCTGCTTACAATGATAATAGAGATTTTTTTTGGCTCAAATAAGAAAAGTCATATCCTGGTAATTTCTAAAACAAAAAAGTATATAACTCATCTAAACAAAATTTTTGAAAATTTACTACACATAAAAAAGTATTCATTCAATCAAATTAATAGAACTTGAACAAAACTATCCAAAGTTGTATTATGGAATTGATTATAAATTGTTGGAACATCAAACACGCCTTATGATGCCGTAACTTGACAAGTTTTTATTTGTAAGCCAGAAAAATTAAGGATTATATACTAGTTATACTTTATTTTTATATGAATTATAAATGCCGTTATCTTCAAAATTTAACAATCTCTACTTATAATGACATTAGAGATTTTTTTTTTCAAATAAAAAAGTCATACACAGGTAATCTCCAAAACAAAAAAAATACATAACTAATCTAAAAAAATTTGTGAAAATTCACTACACATAAGAAAGTATTCATTTGATCAAATTAACATAACTTGGAACAAAACTATCAAAAATTATATTATAACATCGATTATAAATTGTTGGAACCCCAGAGACACCTTATGATTCCATAATTTGACAAATTTTTGTTATTAAGCCAGAAAAATTCAGGATTATATACTAGTTATATTTTATTTTTATATGAATTATCTTTCTCGTTATCTTCAAAATTTAACAATCTCTACTTACAATGACATTAGAGATTTTTTTGTTCAAACCAAAAAGGTCGTTATATGTAATTTCTAAAACAAAAAAGTAAATAACTGATCTAATTTTTTTTAATGAAAATTCACTACACATAAGAAAGTATTCATTCCATCAAATTAACAGAACTTGGAACAAAACTATCAGAAGTTGTATTATGGCATGGATTATAAATTGATGGCCACGCTTATGATGCTGTAATTTGACAAGTTTTTGTTTTTAAGATAGAAAAATTAAGGATTATATACTAGTTATATTTTATTTTTATATGAATTATCATTCTTATTATCTTCAAATTTAACAATCTCTACTTACAATGACATTAGAGTTTTTTTTTGTTCGAATAAGAAAAGTCATATAGAGGTAATTAATTTATAAAATAGAAAAGTACATAATTGATCTAAACAAAATTTGTGAAAATTCCCTATACATAAGAAAGTATTCATTCGATCGAATTAACATAACTAATTGGAACAAAACTATCAAAAATTGTATTATGGAATGGATTATAAATTGTTATAACACCAAACAACCTTTATGACATCGTAATTTGATAAAATTTTGTTTTTAAACTAGAAAAATTAAGGATTATATACTAGTTATATTTTATTTTTATATGAATTATCATTCTCGTTATCTTCAAAATTTATCAATCTTTGCTTAGAATGACATTATAGATTTTTTTGTTCTTATTAGAAAAGTCATATATAGGTAATTTCTAAAACAAAAATGTACATAGCTGATCTAAACAAAATTTATGAAAATTTACTACACACAAGAAAGTATTCATTCGATCAAATTAATAGTACCTGGAACAAAACTATCAAAAGTTGTACTATGGCGTGGATTATAAGTTGTTGGATCGCATGACTCTTGAACTTTAAACAACCTCAAGCAACTATACATGCTTAATCTCAATCTTCAAATTTAGGTATGTATTTGGATGAAATTATTAAAGCACTTGCTAGTAATACTCAACAATTTCAATAGGAAACAAGAGTAAGTCTTTAGAATTTAGGGAATTAGATAACTCAATTAGTCATCTTTATTAGTAAATTGGAAGTACAAGCATCAGAAAAGTTACCTTCATAAACAATGGTGAGTCCTAAGGGGAATGTAAGAAAAATAACATTGAGATGTGGGAAGGAAATTCAATTTGGATCTTCCTTGCCAATGGATATAGAAAAGTATAACAAAAGAAAGAATAAAGATGAATCTCTGGCTTAGGATTCAAAAAAGATAAAAGATGATTTGTGTTTACCAATATCAATTAATGCATGGGTACCTCCTTTCCTTTATAGGTTGGCTAAATCCAAAAAAGGGAAATATGAAAGAGCGATCTTAGAAACCATCAGAAATGTGGAAATCAATATACCACATCTAAAAGCCATCAGGAAAATTTCAAAATATATAAAGTTCTTGAAAGAATTATGTACAAATAAAAAGAAGTTAAGGATAAAGAGAGAATAATTTTAGGTAAGACATGAGGATGATAGTTGAGGAATAAGTGGAATAGGTAGGGAAGGGGGTAGAGGTGGCGTGGGTAAGGCAGAAGTACTCTAGGCTGGTGAAGAGGGAGAAGTAGAAGGTGGTGGAGGAGCATATGATAATTGAAATTGTAATGGTAAAGATAGAGAAGAGGCAGAAGAGGAAGAGGAGTTAGGTTAGAGATTAGGAAATTAAATTTCAAGAAATCTAACATGTTGAGAAATATAAATCATATTTATAGATGGATCAAAACATTTGTATCCTTTATAATTAGAGGCATATCCTAGGAATACACATGGAATGAATTTGAGTGTGAGTTTATCAATTCTAATGTGAGTAAGAAAGGATAGCATGTATAACCAAAAACACGAAGATGATTGAGATTAGGAGAAGAATTGAACAACATTTCCTCAGGAGATTTGAAATATAAGGTAGATGGTGGTAAAAGATTTATAAGGTAAACAACAGTGGAAAAGGATTCATACCATAATTGTTTTGGAAGAGAGTTGTGAACAAGAAGAGTGATTCCTGGTTCAGTTATGTGACAAATTTTACATTCATCACCACCATTTTGTTATGGGATATAAGGATAAGAAATACAAAAAGGAATGTTGTGAGTGGTGGAAAAAGTAGCAAACGATCCTTTGATGAGTTCAAAAGCTCTATCACATTGAAAATTTTTTATTTTTGTTGAGATAAAGTTATCAGTAGTGGTTTTGAAAAATTGAAATTTTTGTAATGCTTGACACATATGATCTAGAGGGAAAATTAAGGTGTAACGACTAAAATTATCAATAAAAAATATAAAATATCGTGAACCAGAAAGTGATAACAAAGATGATGGTCCTCAAATGTTGAAATGAATAAGTTGAAAAGGTGCAGGACATACTCTAGTCGATCTAGAAAAAGGAAGACAACAATTTTTGCTTTGAAAACATTAATTACAATGAAATGGGTATGACACACTGGATCATACATAAATAATTTTGAAAAAAATTTAGTACATTGATGGCCAAGACTTTGATGCCAGAGGTGTGAAGATGTACGTTGAGCAGAAAAAGCCATAGGATTGGTGAAAATGATAGGAACCTTGAGAAAGTAGAAATTATAGTAGATTTTTCTCATGGGAATTGGAATCTTGGTAGAAAGGTCCTTCACAACATAATCAAAGGGAATAAATTCAATTGAACATGAATCCTCTTTAACAAATTGAGCAACAGAAAGTAAATTGACAGTAAGATTAGGCATAATGAGAAAATTATTTAAGTATAACAGTCAAAGATTTGCATAGCACGATAAGAAACCTTTGGAGGTTATGCGGAGAGTAGTACCATTACCGATAACTATTTGATAAGTATTGTGATATGGCTCAATGGAGTTGACAATATTGTTGTTAAGTTTCATGTGGGAAGAAGCATCAGTATTTGAAAGTTATTTAGTAATTTTGCAGAGAGCATAGGTAGAGGAATTTGGTGGAGGATTAATATGTACCAAAATAGCGGCTATGTGGCCAATTTTTTTGCAAATTTGACATTTTGGAGATTGGCAGTTGAATTTGGGTCAGAATGTGAAATTGTAAATTGGGTTTGAATTGCTTAATTGAATTGGACTATAGAGGCTGGGTTGTCGGAGGTGTGAGTTGTCGGCGGTGTGGATTGGGCTGGTGATAGTGGGTCTGGTGGGGCTGATGTGGTAGTTGGGTTTGTGTGGGTTAGACTGGGCCAAGGCTTGAAAATTTATGTAATGGCTCGACGTAGTTTGGATTAAATGAAGACCTAAATTGGTTTTGTTGTCCCAGACTATCATCACACTGGTTGTAAGAATTGGATCTGCCTCCACCGCCGTCAGTGAAAGGGCGGGCGACGTCTACGTTGAGCAGTGAAGGCCATGTCTGATGGAGTTTGATAGAGGCACAACAGTCATTGTTCGTGAAACAACAGTTTTGGTCGCAGGTTGAAGAAGGAAGGAGGTGTTTCACGATTCTCCATTGTGATGACCAAAGATTCATATTAAATTAATTAACTAATTAGATTAGACAACGTGAAGAGAATAGCATAGCCGTTGTTGATGAAAAGGAAATAGGGATGAAAATGGAATATAATCTTAAATTTAAGTATTTTTAATGTGTCAATTTATAGGTTAAATCAGGCCTAAATTAATTTGAAGTTCAATTTTTTTAAGTAAATTACATCGTTTAACCTGCCCGGCTTGTTGCCATCCTTTTACAAAATTCCACTTTCTATCCAAATATTTGACTTTAGACATAATAATAACAGAATCTAATTTGAGAGAAAATCTTTTGGTAATCTAATTAGACATTGGTTAATTGGACTAGATTAGCCATACACTGTCTTTAACCATTAATATCAATATTTTAAAAACTAATCAAAAGTTAGTTAGTAAGATAAGAGATTTAAGGATTAAAAGATTTAACACATTCATAAAATTACTTAAAGTATAAATAAAATTGAAGGATTTAAAAAAAGGTTGAAAAATACTAGTTTTAATTTAAAATTAAATAATATTAAATAAATATTTTTTTATTTATTTATTTTAGTTTATAAAAATTGATTAATTTAGAAAGAAGCAAAGCCAAACGATAAATAGATTGTTGGAGAGGGACGTTTCATTTTCTGACCACTGGGCCCAAGGGCCATAAGGCCACCACCACAATAGAGTTCGGTTGGCTTGAAATAAAATAGGTAAATTTGGAGGTTCCACGTAAATCTTGCAATCTGCTACAAAGGATGAATCAATTTCTTGAAGTAAAATCTTTCCTACCTCTTGCATTCAATATGGATCTTATTCTTTTAACCATTCGATCTGCCAGGCCAAATGTGAAGCAGATGATGGTAGAGAGGACAAAGCCAGTTGCCACTCCTGTTCCAAACGGCAACCCGAAAATATCCATGTGCTCATTGGAAGACCAATCGGGGTTCTCGACAGGATGACTTTGGGTAGGTTTACAGGGAATGAAAATTTCTCCGCATAGACCCTTGTTGCCTTCAAAGCTTGCATATGGGAAAGTCATGAACTGGCCTCCTGTTGGTATCTCTC
>JANIPM010000001.1:41922528-41935641 GCA_027478405.1 Erythroxylum cassinoides
AGGACAAAAACAAGAGTTTTATTTCCTTGTGTATTTGTTCTGGTCACAAGCCCGACCAGATGAGCTTTAAAAGTCAGTAGAAGGAGAAGTATGAACAGCCGGAGCGGCAGGAGAAGTCTCGGAGGTCGGCAAAGCAGCCGAGACAGGAGCGAGGTCTGAGGGAGCAACTGGAGAGACATTCATGTGAGCTCGCTCTTCTTCATCTTCTGAACTAAGGTCCAGCATCTCATCCAGTAATGTCTCCGCTTCTTTCTCAGCAATCTCCCTCAACTCCTCAAGCGAAAGGCCGAGCCCTGTCGGAAGCATCAGCTCGGCAAAGTCCTCGAACGAAGGAACAGCTGACCCATCTCTATCAGGGAGGAGCACGCTATAGCAATTCTTCAAGATGGAAAGAGCCAGATTGCAAGCGTATTCATTGCACTCACTATGCAAGTACCGCTTCTTTCATCGCTTGATGGCCTCAATCCTTTGCTCCTTGACAAAGCATTACAGCTCAAACAATCGGTTCTCAGCCTTTACTTTATCCACCATTGCTTCGTGGCAGTCTTGGAGGAACTTCCGCTGGAGCCCTTGCTCCATTTTGGCTCTCACGTTGGCATTGAGCACTTCCTCCCGCAACGCTTGACACTCACCTTCCAGCTCATCCCTAGAGGCAACTATTCTGCCTTTCTCCTCCTCCCCCGACGCAAGTTGAGCTGTCAAAATGCTCTTCTCGTCCTCCCATACACTCTTCTCCTCCTCTAGCGAAGAGAGCTGAGCCCGAAAAACGTTTTTCTCCTCCTTTGCCTTTGAAAGCTCAGCTCTCAAAGCGTTGACCTGCTCAAGAAGATCGTGAACCTCCCGGTCCATCGTTTGGGTTACCTCATCGAGCTGATTGAGATGCTGATACACCGCAGAGGCGAACACAAGATCCCTGGCACAACCACGGACAAGACTAGCCACCAGCTCCTTATTATTCAGCGTATCCAAAAATTTCTCGTCCTCAGGAGGAACAGCCTTCTGGGCAATATGCAGAGCGACTTTGACGTCCCTAATCGATGCAGTCTTATCAAGGTTGATTGTGGACACCCATTTTTCGCCGCTAGAGACCTGCTCTTTCTCCTTGCCCTTATCGAATCGGGGCGTTTGCTTCTTCCCCTTTCCCTTGTCCGGTTGACAGGACAATCGCTCGGGATTCCAAGCGGTCCTCTTTCTCTTAAGCGGTGGTTCCCCCTCTTCCTCTAAGCTCGCTCGACCTTCAACCAACGATTGGATTGACAACGACGCAGACTCGTCAGGTCGTTCCTCAGTAGATGGAAGGGTCAATAACGTTGTAGATGGGTCCAGCATCGTCGGCTCAGCGATGTCTTCCCCGCCCTCTACCTCCTTCCTCTGCTTCTTCACCTTCGAAGAAGATCTAGGCCTTTTGGGTTGGCTTTAGGGTTTAGGGGAGCTGGAGGACCACCCGAAATCCTTGAACTTTGCCATGTCTGCACGAGTATAAAAGTAGTTCAGAAATCGAAATTAATATTCATAAAAAACAAAGTGATTTAACTCCGAGGAGTCAACCAGAAGGGACAGTTTCTCCTTCTAGCCCGTTAATCCAAGCCGAGGGACTAATTAAAAATGTATCGGTTGATATCCCTCCGCGATACCCCACAACAAGCCGATCAAAATTATACCGACTGAGTGCCCTGATTTGACCGATCACTTCAGACTCTTTTCCAGTAAAGGACAGACTGGAAATATCGTTTCACCGCTCAAATAAGGGATACCTCCACGGCCTGGACTCGAAAGAAGATTCCGGAGGCGTCACGAAGAAGTATTTCGTCCTCTAGGCCTTAACCGACGAAGCTGTCTCAGCGGGGCGATACCGCGCATCTCTGTACTGGAAGTGGGGGATCCCACCACCGGTGAGCGAGCTTTGGTTCATCTTAAGGAAAAGCCTTAGAATATCGAGCGATGGAGGGCACCCGAAGTGATGACATAGTAGGGCGAGACCGTTCATAAACCTTCAACCGTTTGGGGGGATTTGGGTCGGCAACAATTTATATACACGGTAAACTTCATCGATGATCGGGACATAGGGAAGCCTCATACCACCAATTGAGAAGAAGTTGTCTGAAACAGCAAAGTAGCCCCCTGCACTGCTGTAAATTCGCTCATTCATCGCGGCCAATCTGGGTCCCCAGGATGAGGGGATGTTATTCTTGAGGACCGATCGGTTCAACTCCCCTATGGTCATCGTTGATTGGTCGGATGGCGATTTCTCAACAACTCGCCCGTCTATTCGATCATCCGCCGCAATTTCCTCGTCTATCTCTGCATCCGGAGCTTCACTCCCCCTTGCCTCCGGCGCCTCCACTGTTTCCGCCGCTATCTCAAGCGGCCCAACATTCTGCGAAGCACCTCCGGCCACCAGTGCTTGGTCGAAAAAGGAAGAGGAGGTGGCTTCGTCCCTAAGTCTAAGTTCTCTAGGGCTAGTCGACGACATGATTACTGAAAATCAAACTTACAGAGCAAGGAAAGGAAAAAGGACGTACCTAGTTTAGAGACTGGACTTGGGGATTTGGATGACAGTGAAAAAAGAAAACAAAGATTGAAGAATCGAACACGCAGAAAGTGAAGAAGAATGTCAATTCCGAGCATTTATAACAGAATACTGAACGAACGCACCAATCGAAGTAGGACGTGTGGCAAAATCTGAGCCGCACGAATTAGGGTTGTCAAATATCCGGAGCGGCATTGCAGTTGAAGCGATACGCACGATCCTTAACAGTTGTACGACGCAGCAGTTGAAAGGACGAGTATGACAGTTGTATGACGATTACAAATTTTGAAATTTTGAAAACCCACCAGTGGATACGTGCTGTAAGTAATGATTAGATCCAATGCTTTGATTAGGCGTCTGCGTTCGATCGGTAGATGTTATACCTACGTTCGATCGGTCGACCTTATGCCTATGTTCGATCGATCGGTTCTATCTCTACCCTCGATCGGTCGGTCTTATCCCGAGCCGCTGTGTACTAAACTACGATGTCCGGTCGATCGGGCCTATCACGAGCTGTCATGAGGATGAGCCGCACGATCCTTATGTACTCCATCGACCCTTCTCCTTGGTCAGACTCGAAGAGTAGGGGGTTATGGTTGGGTCAGTCGTGCTAGGCCCAGGCCTAAACATAGACGACCCATTCATAAATGGAGGCTGCCCATTTGAAAGGGAAAACCTAAACTTAGTAAATATTTTTCAGATATAAATTCATTACTTCATCATGAAAAAGGTACGACTTTGGAAAACCCTATTTTTCTTTATTCACCAGCCACCAAAATTCTCTCAAAAGACTGACTTGAGTGTCGGAGGGGCCTACCGAGAATCAACCTCCGACATGTCTTTACTATTTTGCAGGTATCTCTCAACCAGAATCAGTCAATCTCATGGATCCAAGCAGCAGCGCCCAGTCCCACCAAAATCTGACTGAACAAAAAATGGAACAACTCTCGCCACACAATCTGACAGACAAATGTAGCAACCCTCACCACACATTCTAAGCAATCAATTAGAGATACCATAATGGCATTGGCGTCCATGAATCGCTTTGGTTATTGTCTTCTTCCGTTTTTTCTTTCTCCTTTGAACATAAAACTTATCATCTCTATTTGAATCATTATTTCACAGGAATAAATTTACATCCCAAAATAAATATCCACAATCATAACTAACGTATACGGGTTATTCATTAGGCTTAATATAATATATGAGAGGATCAGTCTTTTTTGTGAGACAAAACTGATTGAAGCATTAGTTTAAGGAACGCTTTTCTAAGAAATTAGAATGTGTAATATACACTTTATCACTCTAGGGCTGAAATGCCCGAGTAGTTATTGTATACACTAAATTTTAATAGAAAAACTTTGTTTAGCGTCTATATTTCAGGTTCCTTTTTGTTTAGGAATAATATGAATTACAAAGTAATTAAATTTTAAAATTTTAATCTTCTTCAATATTATTTTATTAAAAATTTAAAAATTAAACAATAAAAAAGTGAAAATTTTATTTATTATCCTTTAATTTCAACTGTGAGAAACTCGATTTATCCTCTCAAACCATTAATTTGTACAACTTCATATTTTATTTTGGTGAACTAAGGACAACCGCATCACCATCGACTTTCACGTGATCCCTTTTTGTTGCCATGCCTAGATTGATCGTGCTGAAGTTTGATTTTTTGGGTCCCTTTTTGTTGTTATGCAATCAATGGCTCAATGCTCGTAATACTGTTTCAGGCTTTCCCACTCCACTTTTTATCTTCGTTGTAATGTGGTTCTCCTTATTTTGTACTTCGTATCAAGTCTCCATCTCTATGTTGGTGCAAATTAGTAAGTGTGAGACAAAGTCTGGCGCTTGATTATATAAGGGTCTAGAACTTAATAGATAAGTTTTAAAGTAATGAAACGTAAATTCAAGTAAAAGTTCGTAATATTATTTTCTAGGAAACCAGCATATTTATAGATAATAAACAAAAAAGCTAAGAAGATTCCAAACTAAATAAAAAAAAGAAATGTGCAAAACATAAGTTGGAAAACTAAACTTAAATTATGTAACCTTTTAATAGGATTGCATGATCACATTAATAAGGGATGGTTCTGTCTAATCTCCAACAATTGAGTGGTCAAATGGACCCTCACACAACGACCAATTGTGCATGACGATGTCAAACATACCCATGACTTCATCCGTCAACAAGCATTTGAAGCATGTCGAATGAGAGGAGATATCTTTAAAGCACCACGAGAATTCGAACATGTGGCTATTTCATAGGAGAGCTGCTGCTCCTGAATTGCTATACCCTTTTGTACATTTAAAATTCTAATCATCTAATTTATTGTATTAAGTGGTTGAGATTTATTCAAGTACAGGAAACAACAATTCAGAAACAGATCTGTTCCTATTTCAATGACCACAAGATTATTTCGCTTGTCTATACAAAAAGTCAAGTCTTAAATGTTGGTATCCCTTTGGTACATTGAATTTTTATATTAAAACTTTTATATTTTACGAAGTGAATAAATTTTCATCACAAAATTATTTTCAATTGATCTTTACTAATTTCAATTAAAATTTCTTCAACTTAATAAGTTTATCCATTTTTTAATGAAAGCCTATATAAGTCTCCCTAAAGTTTAGATTAACAAAAATTAGTTATTTCATTTATTTGAGAGTCAAGTAGAATCATACTTATAATATAAACATTGTGTTTGAACCCTAGATGATATCAATATCAAGATCATCTTAAATCAAACGACATAACTTTAGTAGGATGAGCATATCAACGAATAACTTTCATTTTACTTTATTGATTTGTGATTCTTATATATTAGGTGGTCAGTTCTGATTGAAAGGGCACTTGTTCATGTCCACTCTTGATCTACTCCATTTTACTTTATTGATTTGTGATTCTTGTATGTTAGGTACACGTGAATATTATTGCATCAGGAACAAATTTGCACACAAATATTTTGTTTTCAATCAGAGACATGTGATTTGACAAGAAACGACGAGGATGGAAATAATTGTGTGAGAATATGATTCCACTTAGGATGTTTCTTGTCTTCAAAGGGAAAGAATAGTCAAATACGTTTCCATCTGTTTTTGTTTGCTGTCTTACATTGCCTAAAAGTCAAGGATATTAACGCTATTGGACATTATATTCAGACATTTACAAAACAGTTGTTAGCCGGTACCCCAACGTGTATAAAAAGTTCAAAATTTCATAAATTTTTTTTAAAATGTTAACAATTCTTTGCTTAATGCTCTAGTTATATAAACTTTAGGGTTAAAAATTCAAATTTTTATGTGATTTCCTTTACTTTTAAAAATATTTTTACTATTTTAAATTGTTAAAATAACTTATTATTATATATCTATTAAAATTTTAAAACTATTACATAATATGTAAATTATTTAATCAGGATAGTTATATGACTGCATATTAAAAAAATCAATGATATAATAAATTATTTTAATAATATATTTTGAATAAATTAAATAATTTACAATGTAAAATATATCGAATATGTATTAAACAATATAATAACTCTTTAAACATTTACTTTGATTAAATTATTTACTAAAAAATTAGAAAATAGATTAGATCCCATTCATGTTGATGTAACTCAAACTTCTCTGTACTCATTCTAACAATCTTAAGATGTAAGCGAAAATTCCAAATAACATAGTCAATTTTGTACTCTAGTCTAACTCTAGACAATAAAAATTTGAGATTTTTATGAGAAACCTTGTAACGCCATCTCGAATTTACAGTTTCCAGTGAATCTAGATGGACACGTGGTCATTATTAGAATGGTAATACACCAAACGTGCCATTCTAGTCTGCAAACGGTCCTTTCAGGCAAATACTAGTCAGTCCCATGAATGCTAATCTGACGAGATTCGTTGGACCAGAAGCACAGGGCATATACTTCATCGTGTTTCACATGCATGTACAGGACAGCCCCAGGTGGCCGTTTATTGAAAGTTCAAATCTCCTGTTCAATATTACGGTATCTTATTGTGTCTAGTGAATCTCAGTCATTTATTTATGTAGGTCCCATATGAGTTTTATATAGATCCCGCAAAATAAATGACTGAGATTTCATGAGACAGAATAAGACAAGATAATATTGGATAGAGGATCTTTTCTCGTTCCTCGGAGATCTCCCAATCATAACTCATGTTCTCTTTAATTAAGTGTCATAATTTAAAATCTATTTGATAATTACTAGTTAATAGATATATAAGAAGAGTTTATCACAGTTTAATTATAAATTAGAATAACACAGTTTAAATGTTACAAATATTTCCAGCTTTTAGAAAACTAATTTATTGGACAAAACTCATTAATGAGTCGTGCATATATATATATATAAGCATAAATGAATAATCCATATGTATTATAGTTCTAAAATAAATATTCGTCTTTGTTGAAGTTTCATACACAACAGAAAACTTTCATATTTGCTTTCGAACTTCTCTACGTAATGTTACTCATCGACCTGCTTATAAATATCAACCTTTCCCCAGACCAAAAACGCATCACTCTCCAAGAAGCACGTGTCATGTCTTCTCTTCACTACGCAAGAACTCCCAACAGCTACTCACAAGAAATTAAAACCACACTAGAAGTTGAGACCACTCACCAAACACCAGGAGATCATGGAGGAGAAATGTCAGAGGATCGTCAAGGTGTCTCCTTGAGTTGGGAGGACTTGTGGGTAGTAGTTTCCAAAGGGAATGAATGCACCAAAGCCATCCTTAAGGGCCTAACTGGTTATGCCCTGCCTGGACAAATGTTGGCTATAATGGGTCCTTCAGGATGTGGCAAGTCTACTCTTCTTGATACTTTAGCAGGTAATTCAGTTGTAACCCAGACACTTTTTTTTTGTCCTTCTGTTCTATTAACGGGACTTCATTTATGTAAATTCCCTTTCTTTCACATATTATTGTCCATAAATTTTGATTAAATGCATGTTAGAACCAAGAGAAAGTGGCTCTTAATATAAGATAATTGAAACTTATGATGCAGGAAGACTCGGTACAAACACAAGGCAGACAGGAGACGTATTAATCAATGGCCGGAAGCAGACGTTGGCCTATGGGAGATCAGTAAGCAATAATCAACACCATTTGTAAATATATGTGCATAAATATGGAAACGAAAACTTTGTGATTTATGACCTTGTCTCTTTGGAAATGGAAGCATAAAAAAAACTCAACACCTTATACGAATGTTTGTAGCAAGAACCTAAAGAAAATTCTTAGAGCAATAAAAAGTTTTTCTAGTGGTCAAATATTTCCTCATGATCGAACCACCAACTCAGGCTTATGTAACTCAAGATGACACCTTACTCGCAACATTAACGGTAAGAGAAGCAGTTTACTACTCAGCTCAGCTTCAGCTGCCAGAATCAATGTCAAAGTCCGAGAAGAAAGAGAGAGCAGAGATGACAATAAGAGAAATGGGGTTACAAGACGCCATGGATACAAGAGTTGGAGGTTGGGGAGCTAAAGGCCTGAGTGGTGGCCAGAAAAGGAGACTCAGCATTTGCATAGAGATTCTTACACGTCCTATGCTTCTCTTCCTCGACGAGCCCACAAGTGGGCTTGACAGTGCAGCATCATATTACGTGATGAACAGAATTGCAAGATTAGGTCAAAAAGATGGACTCAGAAGAACTGTCATTGCATCTATCCATCAGCCTAGCAGTGACGTCTTTCAGCTTTTTGACACTCTTTGTCTCCTCTCTTCTGGTAAAACAGTTTATTTTGGTCCTGCTTCTGCGGCCAATGAGGTAGGAGCTCTGAAACTTTTTACATGTTCACTTCTTTTTGTACGTTTGATATAATTGACTAATCCCTCTTCATTTCTATTGAATACATCCAGTTTTTTGCTTCGAATGGTTTCCCATGTCCAACTCTGCAAAATCCTTCCGACCATTTCCTGAAAACCATAAACAAAGACTTCGAACGGGTAAGCCTTTTCCCTAAACCTCCTGCTTCTGCTGTATGTCTCACAGTGAACTTTTGAATTTTCATTCTAGGCATGAGCTAATTCCTCAGTTTGTCTACATTAATTACCAACAGGACCTTGAAGAAGGTGTAAGCAATGCAATTTCCACAGAAGAAGTAATCCTCACTCTTACAAATTCGTTTAAATCATCCGAAAATTATCAACGAGTTCAAGCAGAAGTAGCCGAAATTCGTAAACTGGTAGGAAAAGATCATTTCCTAGCCTAGATTTCGAAGAAAACCATAGCTGACACTGTCTGTAACAGGATCGTGGAGGACTGCAGAAGAGTAAGAGCTATGCTAGTTTCATACTTGATGAATGTGGAGGGTTGGAGAAGGATAAGAGCCATGCTGGTTTAATAACTCAGTGCATTGTCCTTACACAAAGATCATTCGTTAACATGTATCGTGATCCAGGCTACTACTGGTTGCGTCTTGCTGTGTATATCGCAATAGCTTTAGCCCTTGCCACCGTATTTTATGACAACGGATTCCATTCATATACGCTTCAGGTAAGCAAAGACACATCATAGAACACATGATCAATCTTTGACAAGTCTATCTGATCAATTGTTTGAACTATTTCAGGGAAGAGCTTCGCTGCTCATGTTCGTCTCTTCTTTCCTAACATTCATGGCCATTGGTGGATTTCCGTCGTTCTTGGAAGAGATGAAGGTACTTACAGCAAATTGTATCAGTAGCACTTGCATGTATTATTGGCATTCCAGGGTTGATTCTAGCATTTGCTTTTTAATTCAGGTATTTCAACGAGAAAGACTAAATGGCCACTACGGTGCTACTGCTTATGCAATTGGCAACACATTCTCATCTGTTCCATACTTGCTCTTGATATCAATTATTCCTGGAGCCTTGGCATATTTCCTTCCAGGGCTTCAAAAAGGATGGGAACATTTTCTCTACTTTGTTATGGTCCTGTTTGTTTGTATGATGTTGGTAGAGAGCCTGATGTTGATAGTTGCGACTATAGTACCAAATTTCTTAATGGGGATTATAACAGGAGCAGGAATTCAAGCGATCATGATTCTGAGTGGTGGATTCTTCAGATTGCCAAATGATCTTCCCAAGCCAATCTGGAAATACCCCATGTTCTACATTGCTTTCCACAGGTATGCATACCAAGGGCTGTTCAAGAATGAGTTCCTAGGTCAGACATTTCCCACTCAATCTCAAGGAACATCAACCATTATTACTGGTGAAGAAATTCTGAGGAAGCAATGGCAAGTGGAGATGGGTTACTCCAAGTGGGTTGATCTGGCCATCTTGATTGGAATGATTGTGCTATATAGGGTTTTATTCTTGGTGATTATAAAGACTAAAGAGAAAGTTAAGCCCATCATTGCAGCTTTTAGATCAGTTCATACCAAGCAGTCCACACAAGTTATGGCCAATCCCACCGCAACACCTTTACATGGGGAGAAGCTCTAGATCAGTACGAGGATGTTTAAGCCAACCAATGTCACGTTAGCTGTACTGCATATGTCCTCACATAGCTTATGTACAGAGGGTAGCTTTTCTCTCTTCCACAAGGCAAACATAATTTTAAGAATTCTCTTTCTCGTTCGAAGATATGCAAATGAGGGAATGACAATGATATAGAATTTTAGCATTTAATAATTTTAGATGATCAGTCAAATAAAAAAGTTAGAAAAAACAAAATAAATAAGTTTCATAACCCTCTATTCATGCATGTTAATTGTTATATGAGTAATGTAATTTAGTATTGTTCATAATTCATAACAAAAACCAACTTTAACATTCATTTCTTCCTAAAAGAGAACAACCATTTCTTATCCATCAATGGAAATTTAAATTTATGTATATAATAAGTAATAATCAATAATGAAATATAACTTTGTATCAACACCTCCAAACATTTTAGAAATAATATCCTATTAGAGTGATCAAGAAATTAATTAATTTTAAATTTTTATTTTTTAATTTAATAAAATATTTGTTTGTTTGATTTTTTAGTTATATTTTTTATTATAAATCTCAATCAAATAAATTTTTAATTTTAATTTTTATATTACAGATTTTAATTAAACAAGTTTTCGTTTTCTAAAATTAAATAAAAAACAGAAACCACAACCATACGCACAAAGAGTCATCTTTTTTAAGGACCACACAAGCATCAAGACTTTTCCTCTCTGCAAAGCTAGCTCTGCACGCGAACCATGCATGTACTTGTCATTGTCATAGTCAATCTCCAATTTTAAGAGAACAAATCATTGTTGTTATCATTCTACTGCAAAATTGAGTATGAGAGCTCCGCTAAATTGAGTATGAGAGCTCCGGCATAGGCGACTAAAGACTAAAGTGAAACAGGCATCTTTGATATAGAAGCCAACAAAGCACCGGGGATTGATGGATATCATGCCATTTTCTTCCAAAATCAATGGGATATAGTAGGAGACTCATTAGTTGACTATATTCAGAGCGTTTTCAGATTGGAAACATGGGTCGCGGAGATCAACAAAACAATAATTGTGTTAATCCCTAAACTCCCGTCGCCTACGTACATTACACAATTTTGCCCCATCAATCTCTGTATGGTCATATATAAAACCATTGCAAAGATCGTGGTGAGCAGGCTGCAACCATATCTATTTGATATAGTTGCCCCCAATCAGTGTAACATTGTTCCTAATCGGAAGATCACGGATAATATCATCATCGCACAAGAAGTGATACACTCCATGCGGAAAAAGAAAGGAAATTTTGGTTATCTCGCAATTAAAGTCGATCTTGAAAAAGCATATGATCGGCTAAGCTGGAAGTTTATACAAGAGACACTGGAGCTAGTGGGTATTCCCGAAGCACTCATATATGTAATTCTAAAATGTATGACCATGGTTTCCATGCAAGTTAATTAGGAGGGAGAGTTATCGGAGTGGTTTAACCCTACCCGGGAAGTTCGACAGGGAGACACGCTCTCGCCATATATATTTGTTCTATGCCTAGAGCGACTGAGACATATGATCAACCAGGCGGTCGAGGAAGGGCAATGGCAAACTATCACTTTGAGCAGACATGGTCCCAAGTTATCGCATCTTTTCTTCGTAGATGACCTAATCTTATTTGCTAAAGTACACGATGATCAGGTGTTGTTCATTCGTGACATCCTACGCAACTTCTGCATGAGGTCGGGAAAAAAAGTTAGTAAGGTCAAGACGCGGTGTTTTTTTCTAATAATATTTCACACTCTGTAGCTAGTGCGATTTGTCAAAGTTTGGGCTTCCAGCGTACACATGATCTAGGGAAGTATCTTGGGGTACCTATTATCCATGAACGGAGTTCTAAACGAACTTACCAATATCTCATTGACAATGTACAGAGGAGACTTAATGGATGGACTGGAAAACACCTTTCACTGGCCGGAAGGATTACTCTAATTCAATCGGTGCTATCAGCTTTACCCATATACACGATGCAAACCATACGTCTCCCTCGACAGTTATGCGACGATTTGGAGAAACTCATCCGTAGGTTCTTGTGGGGCGATACTGAAGAACATACCAAGACCCGTTTAGTTAGTTAGGATCAGGTGTGCAAGCCAAAGCTGTCAGGTGGATTAGGATTGAGGAAAATTTGGGTGTCGAACGATGCATTATTGATGAAACTCGGTTGGGCTCTAATCACCAAGCCTGATGCGTTATGAGTTCGCATTCTTAATGCAAAATATAAGTTTGATCGCAATCATTTTCTAGTTTCTATTTCAACTGCAGGAAGCTCCCTAGTCTGGAGAGGAATTGCTTCGGTGTGGGGATTTGTACTCTGCGGAATTAAATGGGTAGTGGGCAATGGCGCAACTACTAAATTCTGGGAGGATGCATGGGTGCATGATGTAGGGCCACTGAGACATCATGCAATTCAACCTATCCCGAGTCATTTATCCAACCTTGCAGTTAATTTCTTTGTCGACGCCAATGGTGGCTGGAACTGGCAGCTATTTCAATCCCTCCTCCCAACTTCGGTTTGCATGGTAATAGCAGGTACGCTACCCCCTTCCTCTTTATTGGGTCCTAATCGGTTGATTTGGGGAGCTTCTCATAATGGGATATTCTCTACAAAGTCCGTTTATAAGTTAATTGATGGCCAACTCGACATTAGCGGGGACAATGATTGGTACACCATCTAGAAGGGCCATCAAGGATCAAAACATTCCTATGGTTATTGACTCGGGGTAGGCTTCTCACGAACTATCAACGACACATCAGAAAAGTAACTATAGATCCCACATGTCGGTTCTGTAGCGAAACAGAAACGCTTTTGTATGTATTCCGTGACGGTTGTAAAACTCGCCCTTTCTAACGACAGTTGTACTCCATTGCAAACTTAGATGAATTTTTTGATGGATCTATAATTACTTGGCTAGCACGTAATTTAAAACAACGCACACAATTACATGGGATTCAAGGGTCACTAGTATTTGGGATAGCTTGTTGTGAAAGAAATAAAGAAGGAAGCAACTGAAATGCAATTGTATTGTGTATTTGCTGAATAGCTTTTACAGGTATTTATACATGTGTTTTGGTATCTAATAATAA
>JANIPM010000001.1:42079444-42093121 GCA_027478405.1 Erythroxylum cassinoides
AATTGATCCATTAATTAATTTTAATATATAAAAATTTATTAATTAAAAAATTATCCTTAATTAATAAATTTGTAACTTTTAATAATAAAGTAAATAAAAGAATTTTTACTGTAAAGATTTTAAAACATTCAGTATTGTCTCGTTACTGATTTTGTGGTAGTCTCTCACTGTCAACCTGACGGCCCCAAAATGGCCGCTCTTAGTAACGCCGCCGCCGCAGTCCTCTCACCGGACTTACTATCGTTCATAGACATGAAAACCCTCTCCCAGTTCGAGCTCCGAACTCTATCCCTTTGTTCCTCTTCCTCCGCCGACGGCGAACTCTTTACCCCCGCCATTGACCGCACAATCTTCAACGAGAGTTCAGGCTCCCGCCGCCAGACTTACTCAAGGCCGTCCTCCCACCACCATCACCACCATCGCCATCGCGTGGCCGGCCTCCTCCCCAAAGCTACCTCAAGCCCTCCTCCGCCGCCTAATCCCACCCCATCTACCGACCCTGAAAACCAGTCCATAATCAAACATCTCAAGCAATTGCTATCATCACATCCCGACTTCCAAGAATCGGATTTAACCCCATTCGATTGCTTCACCCATCCATTCAATTTGACATATCTAACGCCGCCACCGCCGCCGTTACCGCTGCCGGAGTCGAATGTGAGGAAGAGGAAGAGAGGGCGGAAACCAAAAGTGAAGGGTGTGGAGGGTGGATTAGGGTTTGAGGTAGTGAACAAGAACGGGGAAGTGGTGGACTGGGTGGGGTTGGGGAGGATGGAGGATCCATACGGCGAGGAGTTGCGGCGAAGGACAGTGGGGATGAACAGCGAGGAAGAGTTGTTTGAGTTCTTGAGGCAGTTGGAAGGGCAGTGGTGCAGCAGGAGGAGGAAGAGGAAGATTGTGGACGCCGGCGAGTTCGGTGATCATATGCCTGTGGGATGGAAGCTTCTGCTGGGGCTTAAGAGGAAAGAAGGTCGTGCTTGGGTTTATTGCCGCAGATATATAAGGTGCTCTTTGACCTTTCTCTTTGATTATTATATCTTTAGCTTCCTTTTTCTGTTCTTTTTCGGTATATCTATCTCAGTAACTAATCTGTTTCAGTTATATACTTCTATTCAGTGGGAGGGATAAAAGGTTTTTGCTTTACACCTGAAAATTATTGGAATTGCGATACAGTTTTAATGTTTACTTACTGTATCTATTGGTTCTGTTTCCGTTCTTTTAAAGTTACTAATAGGTGTAGTGAGGATATGACTAGTACTAGGTTATGATTTGAAAGTTGGTACCAGTTTATCAAGCACCTGTTGTCCGGATCCTTTAGTTTTTCATGTTCCTGAGCTGGTGCTAATCGACAGGCCAAATGTTGATTTTTAATTTATGCTAGTTTATGGTTGCCACCAGCTTTAGAGTGTTTAAGTTTCTGTTAAGTAAGGGAGGTGAAGGAGTAGGGGGAGTGTAGTGGTCGTTTCATGGTGAGTTCTGCTGAATGATGACACCTAATGAAGTGCATTGATTGAGCAGATTGAAACATGGAGATAAGGATTGGAAGTACATTTAAATTTCTGTGAGGGTGTAGAAGTAGACCAGGGATGAATGGTAGCAAAATATAGCCTAGATTCTGGTTTGGTGAGTTGCAAAAGATAATGACTGTGCTTGGTGCAATATAATATGCGTTGTTATATCACGCAATTAATTACTTGGTTTGGTTGTCCTTAAAAAAGCTGTATTGTAATAAGATGTACATTGTGTAACATAAAAATTCATTCTCTTTTACTCTGTAATCACCTTTATATAGTCTGTCATTTATTGATCATTACATTACTGTTGTATTTAAGTACATCCTTAATGCTATTTCATTATTGCATCCTACCAAGCATTACGTAAATATTTTATGGCATTTGTTGTGAAAAGTTGATAATTACATTCGATGGCTGTGATGTATCTCTTTATAATTAAATAAAGCCTCAAAGTATTAATATTCTGGGTACATGGAAAGACAAGTTAGAAAAAAATTTGAAGTTCTAATTGAGAAAAGCTCAAAACTCTTAAATGGTGAGTCATAAAACTCCTTGAGTTGGAAACTTTGTCCTTCTTGACCCATTTTTCCTCACTCTACGCATGTATAATCAATTCTTGCGACCCTTTTATTTGTAGATAGAAAATATAGTAATGGCAAACTGTTATCTCAAGTAATTCGTCATGACTCCTTCTAAATGGCATTTTACATTTTGATGTAAGATGAATGTGTCGCTTCTAGAGCAATACGGCTTTTTTCAGCTCCCATTTTCTTATAAAGAAGTTTCATATAGGATAAGTTAACTGGCTGAAAATTGTAACATTAAAATATTGATATAGGTTTCATAAATTTGGCCAAGGCAATTGTCTTCACTCAATTACTTCCTTTGGAATCCATCAAGTCCTATGATGTGATTCCATTTTGACAGTCTAAAAAGTACTTCCATGCTTTATTTCATGGTACTGAAGTCATAACGTAGGGTTGAGAAGCATTAGAGCTTAGTAGCAGTAAAATGATTGCCTAGCAGCTTTTGTTTGTTAATGATAATATATAACTTGACAACTTCAATAGATTTGTGTTCCTTGCATTTTCCTCATTTTCAAGAACCTGCTTGTAATTATGCAAATATTAACTGCATATCTCATGATGGTCTTAGATTATCTTGCCACCATAACAATCATTGTACCTACTCTTCATTCCCACAATATTTTCTTATTTGACTAATGTATATGGGTCACAGCCACACGTTGATACTGTTACATCCAATTTTAAGCAAAAAATAGATCTATCGATTCTATTGACAAGAGGCTAATGGTTTATGAGATAAGGAAACTCTCAAATCGTGGTATTCTCAAACAGAACTTGACAATATGATATTCAAGAACTGATAGTCAATAACTGATAACCATAAAATACACCATGAATTCAAAGTAGTTAGAAATCGGAATTATGATAAGGTTCATCTTAACTACCATAATGCAACGGTTTAAACAAATATGATGCTGCCATTACTTCGATATTTGACTAAATATGGTTATTACTGCAGAGAAGAAAGCGATAGTCTGACCTTTCAGCATTGTTCCATTACATGGCTTGCCTTCGTACTTGAAATTGTAATCCTGTGTTGATGATTGTAAATATATATTGTCTTCCTTGTAGTTTCCATTTTTTGGAGCCTTATTGGTTATGTCCCTACCAAAAAGAAATCTGTGCCCACTTAGTTATACATTGTAGTCATACATTGTGGTCAGTTTTGTATATGTGTTTGTTTGCAATTTTCATAAAATTGGGAGGGTTTTTTAATTTACTTTTACTGATCCATCTTCCTCATAATATTTCCTACAGGCGAGATAGTCTTGCTTCCATATGTGACTCATATTTTTCCTTATGTGATACTCAGCCCTGGTGGACAGCATTTTTTATCTTGCAAGGAAGTTTCCAACTATTTGCAGTCCTTGTTTGGAGCTTGTCCTCCACATTGTCTGAAAGATCCTTCTGGTGATAACTTTCAGCAGGCCCTTTTACCTGCTTCGGCAATTGTAAGTATGCCTTAGCTTAATGGTTTAACTTTAATTTGATATTATTCATGAGTTTGGTGACATGCAAACAGCATTCTGGTGATGCTGAAAACGATGAAGATCGAAAGCAGTCTGATGAACATGAGAAGGAAGTTGCTCTGTTGGGGATTGAAAATCTTGCAGAGGTTCAGATACGTGACCTTTTTGAATGTCACAAATGCAATATAGCATTTGATGACAAAGACACGTACTTGGAGCACTTGTTATCTTTTCATCAGAGGACTACAAAGAAATACAGGCTTGGTTCTTCTGTTGGGGATGGTGTGATTGTAAAAGATGGAAAATATGAATGCCAGTTTTGCCACAAGGTTTTCCATGAAAGGCGTCGATACAATGGTCATGTGGGGATACATGTGAGGAATTATGTGAGGGGTATAGAGGATTCTCCTGCTGTTCGTATGGCTGTTGAACAAAAAATTGACACTGCAACCAAAGATGAGTTGCCAACAAGAATATCCAAAATGGATGCGTTAATTCAAATTGCTCAAAATTCCATTCGAGAAACATCATCTTCTGGAAATAATAATGGATTTGATGTTGGGTTGTCTTTTGATGAACATAACATGGCGTCTAATGCTGAGCTGCTTGCATCAGTTACTGATCACGAGCTTCATTCTTATTCTCCATCTGGTGAACTGAGAGGAGATGAAATGGAAAAGTCTTTGGAAGTGGAGGTATGTGAGGAAACCTGTGATGATATGGTGATTGATAAAAAGATAGGGAAGGTTGGTGATGGTAGTGATTTTACAGAAGTTAGGATAGATTCATTGTTTGAAGATACACCAGATGCTGATCATGATGTTTCTGATACTAATGTAAGAGAAGTTGGTGCGATATTCAGCAATGATGACTCTGAAAATGCAGGCATTGAACAGGAAAGTCAGTCACTTGATCATTATAGTGATCAGAAGATTTGTGACAACAAGATTATTGACCATTCTAACGATGATGAATTTGATGGAATGAACATTGTCGAGATAGAAGTTGGATTTGGGATCAGTGGGAGTTTAGCAAATAATGATGTGGTACAAGGGACTGTACCACAATCATACAGAGAAAATCTACTTCAGTGTGGGTCTTATGACCCACATACTTCATCATTGCAACCATCTGTTAAAGTTTCAACACCCAGTGCATTAATGGACAAGGTATTTTTGTTTTGTTATTCCCCAGTTGTCTGATATAGATGTAGGGTTTGGGCAGTTTGATGTCTTTGCTCTTTAATATTTGTAACCGAGAAGATAATGTTACTGGAAGTTCCTTGATAGATTGGTCTGATTTTTTTCCATCTTTTGGCAGGGAGAGAATGAACTGGATGCAGTTGACCAGGGGCCTGATAAATTAACAGTTGCTGAGGACCTGAGGTTGGAGGAAATTGAACAAATGAAGTTTAATTTTGTTTCCGGTCAAGAAAGTGCATCTTTGTCTGAGGTTCCCATAGCTCATATGGAAGAGGCAGCATATGGTGCTTCAGTCCATTTTGAACCGCATGTTGGGGATATGAAGAATGGGCAATATTGTACAACTGTGTGTGTATGGTGCGAAGTGGAGTTTACTTACGAGGCTGTTGAAAATGAAGTGCAGTCAGATTCAGTTGGTTATATGTGCCCAACCTGCAAAGCTAAAATTTCTGGTCAGCTTAGTGTATTGGGTACTTGACTGCTCATGAATTCCTCTGCTTGTCAGGTAATCTAAGTATCTGTGCTTCTCTAATTATCTGATGCTATCAAGGAATTTTATGTTCTTCGGCTCTTGTCAGTTTTGCTCCAAAGTTCCTTTCTAAGTATAGATTCAATACCTTGTCTATTATTTACTACCTTAGGTTGCTGCAATTGGTAATTGCCTTGATTAGTCTAGCATATGTGGTGTATGAGTATTTACTGGCATTGTATGGGTATTGACTTGGAGAATGTTGAAGAATTCAAAAGGATCAACTTATCATTTCTTCCAGCAACTCTGTTTTTGGTTGTCTATCTACGTCCATTAGGACTTCCTCCCATGGTGATTGACAACCTTTACTATTTCCTTTTCGTCAATAGTTCCCATGCACCTGCTTTTCTCTCTTATTTTTAATTTCTTTCTATCTTTTTGTGGTTTGACATACTTTGCTTTAGTAGAACATTAGAACTTCAGTTGGTCCTGTTCTGCTGATTTTATCAAGTCCTTGCTTCCAGTTAAGCTTCTTTGTTTCTCAAAACATGAACAGGCATGCGCATAGCTGGGTCCTGTCATTGAAGTACACTGCCTCCTAGGTGCAGCATACTAGATGATTGAAATTTCATTGAATTATTTGCTTTTATCTTGAATTGTGATACGTTGGGATCCTTTTGGTCATTTTGTTTTGTAGAGACTGCTTCCCATAGCCTTCCTAGCACCCACTCTGCCCTCTCCTCCTCCCTATCCAAAGTATAAAAATGCCTTTTCTTTTAAGCCTTTGTGGTGGAAGTGATACAAAATCTTATACTACCTACTCCGTTGGTCTGCATTAGGGTTTGTAGTATGGCTTGTTAATATAGATGGGACTTTGCATTTTGGTGGTGTACCTCTTCTTTATTATTGTCTGTCTTTCTGCTCCATGTTATTATTGATCACGATCAATTTTGATTATAGTGTGGAAGTGGATACTGGAGGCATTAGGACCAAAAGTGGAGTAGGAGGTTGATCTTATTCTGCCCCAGCAAATGATTCTACTCACTTCACTGTGGCTTAGTGTGTACTATGTGTATAACAGTATGTTCTTAGATAGTTATTTGCTTCTGTCGCTTCAATTGAAGTGAGTTTTCGGATTTGTTTGTAAATTGTTATTCAAGAACAAGAAGAGAAAGTTGTGTTGGTTCTATGTTGTGATTGGCATGCAGTATCAACTTTTCCCATACTTTTAGACTAAAGAAAAGGAGACTTAATGGCATACTTTTAGACTAAAGAAAAGGAGACTTAATGGCAGCATAACGAGTGTACCATATCATGTAATGGGGACCAATATATTATAATTTATCTCAGTGCCCTTTTCTTCTATGATGGGATTTTGCACAGAGCATGTTGAAGACTCGAAAGCCCCAACCCTGCCAGCTCTGAAGATCAACGTGAATCACTAATATTCGTTTTCAGTCATTAAAGGGTATTAGATTCTTACCTTTTGATATAATATTGCCCAGTAATGGAAGTTTCGAATTAATCAAGTCCGAAATTCAATTGGAGAAATGCCAAAAGTCAACAAAGAAAGCTCTAACACCTACCACCCAACAGTGATTATAATTAGTCCTCCAGGTGTTAACTACTAACAACGCAAATTGAATTTGTTCATCTTCCAAGGCTGCTTTGTACAACTTCAGCCGAGTCAACATTTTCCAGGCTAGAAAAAGCATAACGTAATCTTCAGATTGGGTAATATCTTCTGTCTAATTTTATGATATGTTATTCTGTTTCATGAATTTCAGTCATTTATTTATACAAGATCACGTTCATTTATGCGGGACTTACATAAATAAATAGTTAAAATTTATTAGACACAATAAGACACCATAAAATTAGACTGAAAATTTGGACTCTTCAAATGGCAGATTACTACTATGGTCAGGATTGATTGATATTCTGATATGATCACGTTTTGAATTGCTTTCAGTTTTTCTACACAATGTGGGGAATAAAGAATCTCTGCAAAAAGTGGGACGAATAACAATGCACATGGACCTGACGATGCATCCTGTTATAATTTAGAATAGTATGGCCAAAGCAATAGCAATATACGTACACCTCGTGGCCTAATATACAGAAGAGTAGGTGGCGGATGTGTCTAACATTGCTACATAGCCCTTGTAGCTACGACGAATCTACACCCACTTACGAAAAGCGGACATAGAATTTGATTCTCCCAAAAGAGAAGACATGAACACGAAGAAGCTCCGTTCTATATTTAGTTGTGTAACTGAGCCATTCTGTTCTTGTAGAGAATAGACGATGGCCAGTAGAAGAGAAAGATGTAGGTGGTGTAATGTGTATCTTGTGGTGCCAGCTGCGGCTCAGTCCTTCACATGTCCAAGGTGCCAAAACATCACTCAGTTTCCATTTCCACATTACAATCCTTTGTCTCATGCTCGTGAATCGGTGAATCACGCAGCCAACCAGGTCGCTGGCCTAATCAACATGGTGACCACCCACATTAGCACCAAGACAAGCTCCGTGAATAGCCAACATGGAGCAGGCAATTACTGTTCTCATCAGCCTCCAAGACCGTCGCTACCTCTTCCTTCCGTCCATGGCAGGAAACGAGCAGTGATTTGTGGACTGAACTACAGAGGGAGGAGTTATAAGGTCAAAGGAAGTATTAACGATGCAAACTGTATGAGGTATTTACTTGTCGAGAAGTTTGGCTTTCCTAGTACCTGTGTGGTTATGCTCACAGGTATGATCACAATTTTTATGAATGCTAGCGATTTCTACTTGTATCAGCTATATAGAATTCATACATCAATCAATGTGCAGAAGATGAGACTAACCCACTCAGGATTCCAACAAAGGCGAACATGAGGCTGGCCTTGAAGTGGCTTGTTCAAGGGTGCGAGCCAGGTGACTCGTTGGTGTTTCACTTCTCTGGTCACGGATCAAGGCAGCGCGATTATAACATGGATGAGATAGATGGGTTTGATGAGGCATTATGCCCTCTTGACTTTGAAACTGAAGGATCGTTAGTCGACGACGAGATCAATGAAACCATCGTAAGGCCATTAACATCAGGAGTTACACTTCATGCCATCATTGACGCCTGTTATAGCGAAACTGTACTAGATCTCCCATTTGTCTGCAGGATGGACAGGTTTATAGATGAACACGATGTGGTTATACAATTTAATCTGCTACTCGAATTGTTTAACCTTTCTTGGTTGCCGTGTTGATAGGAAAGGGTACTATACTTGGGAGGATCAAAGATGTTCAAGGGCTTATAAGGGCACAAGTGGGGGTCTAGCCATCAGCTTCAGCGCCTGCAATGATGATCAGATTTCTATGGATACCACGGTGACTAACCACTTAGCTTGTTTAATCTTTTCTGCATGGGTTAGTGATTTAACTACGTTAGGATCGTGATGTCTAAAAAATGGCACTCAAGGATCTACTAGGGTTAGTTAATAAACTTCTTGTTATCATTCATGCGTCTCTATCTTTTTTACTCTAATAAATTTATGTTGAACTCCAATTCAAAATATCACAACATTCAGTTTTAACATGATTTATTATTAACGAGTCATATCGACATTCTTTCTTATGTATAGATCACTCTAATATATACTTTTTGATTGCGAAACAACTTATAAATTATCATCATCCTAGCATACGAAATTTGTAAATCGTCTTGGATTCATACTGCATGAACATTTAGAAGAGTTAAACTTGTGCAGGCCTTGGCAGGCAACGCTTCAACTGGTGCATTGACTTTCAGCTTCATCCAATCAGTGCAAAACGAGCCTGGACTATCGTATGGCAGATTGCTTAATGCCATGCGAGGTGCAATCCGTGGAGTTAAAGCAAGTGGACTCCGCCTCAATGGTCCAATTGCGTCCCTTGTAAATAAAGCACTTTTTAACACAGAGATCGACCAGGTAAGGCTGCTCTTTCAACTATTTTTGCTTAGACAACATCACATATATATATAATAACAATAATACTAAATCACTCTACTCCGTCATTCATTTGCAGGAGCCCCAGTTGTCTTCATCTAGCATGTTCGACGTTTACTCCAAGCAGTTTATGCTGTGATGTAATCTCTGAAATAATGAAAGAATAAATAAAAATTATCAGATAATTCTGAAAATGGATCATTGAGAAAAAAGAATGTCGAAGATGTATCCTCTTAAATAATGAAATGCTATTAACATAATAAGTTATGCACGAGGTTCGTACCTCTTGAAGAGTTTGCCAGGAGAACATTACACTAAAGCAGTGTTATAGAATTAAGAGCTTGCGAGAAGCAGTACACCAGCGGGCATAAGACGTATAGAGGTTAGGCCAGTCAGAGGATGGGCAATATGAGAAGTGAGAAAGCCACAAAGACAACACCTGTTCTTGATCCTCTTCTCGTTCTACCATCTCTATCAGTTCTTCCAAGACTCTCTCTAGCTCAGTTCTTTCGCTCGTGTTGAGGACTGGAACATCTGTTCCATTGCTAGCTCTGCATAGCAATGGCAACCAGGACATTAGCATCTTCAGTTTGGTCTGCCTTTGTAGTTCTCTCTTGCCTTCCTCCATTTCTTCCAACCCCAAGTTTCTTGCTTGCTTCAACAGGAATGCTGTAGACATTCTCAAGTGATTATGTAAGACTCAAAGGTATCTAATTTGGTAACAAGAAAGGTACGAACCTGAAGCTTTCACCAATAAGCCCTGCAAGCGCGGCTCAGCAGAAAGAGCGAGCCAAGCTACATTAGAAGCCGAAGCCCACATGCAAACGGCTTCTTTAGCTAACCCACAATACACCATCTTCTGAGCCAACCAAAGCAGCTCTGCCGCCAGCTTCTCAGCAGAACTTCCACACCGGTTCTCTTCATCCCTTGCCTTCCCACCCCAAAACAGAGCTCCCTCTCCGACATACCGAACAGCCCTCAAAACCCGGTTCAACCCGACCTGGACCGGCCCAGCCACCCTGCCTCCTCCACCGCCGCTATGTTCCTCCCTTTGAAAACCTAGGTCGGTCATGTCGGTCCCTAGCTGGCTAAGAGTCCTCGAAAACGCGACTGATAGAACCGTACGATTGACTTCACGTAAAGCCTCGACATTCTCTTTGTGATTCTCATCTATAAGCCTCTCCGCCAAAGACCTGACAATTTCATACTTCCTGGAGCTGACCGGAATATCATTAACAATCGTAAACAGCTGTGAAAGCGCTCGAGCGATACCGGAATCCCCGCCGCCGGAAATGGGCACATATTCATCGTTCTTAGGAGGCTTAAGTGAACGATTACCAAGGGCGTTAAGGTCAAAAGAAGCGGAAAAAGAAGAAAGAAGACGAATAAAGAGGAGAAAAGAAGTGATGACAATATATTGGAGATATTCAAGGAGCTTAAACCTGTAAGACAAGTTATGGAGGGACTTATCGACATAGATAAATACGGAGGTTACGAGGTTTCTAACAAACAGCGTGGCTATGGTGGTGGGTGAGGTTTCCATGATGCGTCCCATGTATGTCTGCAGTTCTCCTGTCTCAGATTTTTGTGCGCTTTTAGCTAGGGTTTGGAGTTTCAGAAAGAGTTGAAGATAAAGGACAGGTGAATGAATAGTTCAGAACCTAACATGTGAAAATTGGCTAAACAATTGACGATAATGACTAATGAGATGGTTGGGTTTGGATGGTTTAGATTACTATTATGTTCTTTTGTATTACTATTACATTCTTTTGTCAATTACGATAGTGTGGAATATATAACACTCAAGGTGGTCCAAGTAACGAAGGCAACTTCTTAAGGAGTTTTTTTTAGCTAAAAATTTAAATTTCACAGTAAATTAATTATAATTCTGTCTTAATTATTTTGAGATTCTTTAGAACCCATATAATAAAAAGTTAAATTAGTAAAATAAAAAGTTTAAGATTTAAACTAGTATTAGACTGTGTTAAAAATTGAGTAAAATTAAAGAATTTGAAAAAACTATCCGTACCTATAAAAAAATTTAAAATTTAATTGAAAAAGAAGATCACTAAATGAAAATTAATCGGTTTATTTTGATTATTAAAAATTGATTAGTTTACAAAAACTAACTGATTAATTAATAAGTTAATTAGTTTTTAACAACAATAATTATTAAATTAATTCAAACTGTAAAAGTTAAAAATCAAATTAAATAATTGGTCGGTTTAAAATTTTTATTGTTAAATCTACGAATTGATTGAGTTTTTAAAACATTGATTAGAACCTACAAATTTAATTTAATACTTAACTTATTTATGAATTATTCAACTTGTATAGTAATTTTGATTTAAAAAAATAGTGTGAAATATTATCATGGTTTAAAAGACCAGAAAATATTAACTATGGAAAAATCATTGATTTGGATGTGTGTGGTCTTAGTTTGATCCGCGAGTGTCCCATATGACTCGGTTAAGATAAGTGATAAGGTGGTAAAGATCCACATATTAGTTATTTACAAAATAATTTTGCATTTTCAAGTTTTTGTGTACAAAATATTGACAAAGTTAAGTTAAAAATCTCTAAAATCTAAACCTCACACAGAATAACATTGATAGCTTATGCATGATATGTTGAGTCCTATACTAACTTTGGTAATATAATTTAATTGAAAATAAAAGATATATTATTTATTTATATTATATTGATATCCATATTCATACAAAACTACCATTTTTAATGGGATAACTATTTATTTGTATTTTTATATAATTAATTTCAATTTTTAATTACAATTCAAATCCTTTTAAAATATTACTTATAAATGTAAGACATTTATTCCGGTAGAAAAAGATGCTTTGACAAAACAAAAAGATGTGATTCCCAATTTTGATTTATACATCAGTCTATTTTCTGTGGAAAAATTAAAAATTAAAAAATCTAAAACTTAATTGAAAAATTAAAATGTTTAAATCGACATTTTTTTATTTTTATTTAAGTTAAGCGTTCAACAATGAAGTCTTAGATCATTTACTTCTTAATGCATGTATATATTAAGTTGGTATGTTTGAGCTCCTTAGAAGTGAACTAAGAAATCTACTTCCGATTGTGTATACTACTCTCCATAAGATTAAGATTTTCACAAAGGGGCAGTAAAGTTTGGTAGCAGCAAGACTTGAGCCAACCTTAACACCTTTGTTGATCTTAATATTCGTCGTGATTGTCATCAATATTAAGTTGAAATCCTGCATCAAAGAAAAGTTGAGGGAAAGTTAATCTTGATAGTCATGAATTATAAATGATAAGATTGGGTGTTATCTTTAGACTTTATTTACAAGCTATAAATTAACCTAAAGAAACTTCCATTTAGCATGTTTTTCTTAATAAAAAAAAGAAATGTTCTGATTAAGCACTAAAATCCAGATGAAACTAGATAGAATATGATTCCGAATTTATATATTATAAATTATTTATTGTTAACTATAATAATTATAAATACCACTAAAATAATAGTACTAATGTAATGGTTATAATACAATCTTCACAAGAAAAAAAACCCTCAAGAGCTTCGAGCTTTAACCAAACTGATTTTCATGCCATGTTTGCTAACAAAGTGCCAAGCTTGAAACATGGATACCCGAACAAATTTCAAGAAAGGTGTTGAAGACTTTTTTTTATTGCCCACGAGATATTTTAGGAGGGTCTCAATTGTGAGAAGACACTTTTAAACCATCAATTCTTATATTAATCTCCGCTTGAACTGAATAGGTCCTTTGTGGGGGCAAAATTTTAACCTCAAATTTTAAATGACTGCATCCATAAAAACAGTTCAAATCTGCAGCTTCAATTAAGCCAAAAAAAATCTCTTACCATCACACCTAGGCGTTGACGACATTTACTCGTTGCAATCACCAAAAGGGCCAACACCAAGAGCATCAAATTTTGATAAGGAGATGTTGAAGATGGGAAAGAAACATGGAGACGTGGGCATGAACGGCGAGTTGTTTAGAATGGCGGCCTTGTTTCTTCATATCCACCTTTAAATCCAATGTTGTCAGGGTCTAGTACAAGTGGCGCACATTGGAAAGTGTGGGAATACTCGATAAAAGAACTTCACATGTTGGTTTGGAAATCGATTGCTTCACCATTTTTGATGGAATTATGAGACGTGCACATGTTGGTTTGGAAATCGATTGCTTCACCATTTTTTATGGAAATATGAGACGTGTAATGAATTTAAGATGTTTTATTTTGTTCCATAAATCTTAATTATTTATTTATATGATCATGTGTTTATTTATGTGAAACTCACGTGAAGTTTATATAAATAAATGGTTGAGATTTATAAGAGAAAATAAGATATTATAAAATTAGACAGATGATCTTGTCCCATAACTTTCAGGCCATCAAAGAATTCTCAACTACTTTATCTAAAACTGTAAGGTATTTATTACGTAGGTGGGCCTTATAATTTATC
>JANIPM010000001.1:42195871-42210490 GCA_027478405.1 Erythroxylum cassinoides
ACTAATTATTCCCTATCAATCCCATCCTACGACAAATTTCCTATTTTACCCTTCCAGGAGGGGGTGGGATGTTACAAGGAGCTTGCTCTATCTTAGCTTTAGAAGGAACTTTTTGATATTGTGGTTTTAAAGCCGTTATATGTATGGTTTGATTTTCTTATGTATCTTTAGGAATCAAAGGATGCTCTTCATCATCTGAATTAGTTGCTGTTGTCGAAGGTAGTGCTTCATCAATACCACATGTATCAATTCTTCTATCTTCTTTGTTCTTTTATTATATACTCTGAATCCTTTACTAATGATACTGTAACACAAGAAAGAGCTTCGTCTGATTTCGCATCAAACTTTCCAAGGTTTTCTTTTCCATTGTTTAGAAAGAAACACTTGTAACCAAATGCTCGAAAGTAAAAAACATTCAATTTTCTTCCTTTCCACAACTCATAGGGGGTCTTCTTGAGTATAGGTTTTATAAGATATCTGTTAAGTACATAATATGTCATGGATACTGCTTTTGCCTCAATATTCATGAGGTAATCCACTATCACACAAAGCGGTCCTAACCATATTAACCAAAGTTTTGTTTTTTTTCTCTCTACAACTCCATTTTACTGAGGCGTCTTTAGACAAGAGACGTAGTGAGTTATACCATTATTATTACAGAATTCTTCAAACTTTATGTTATCAAATTCTCCTCAATAATTGCTCTAAATTGAAGTCATGTAGTATCTTTTTCTTATCTGAAATTTTCTACAAAACTTCTTAAACACTTCAAAAGCATCATTCTTATTTGATAAGAAATAAACCTATGTAAATCTGGAGTAATCATCTACTATAACAAAATCGTAATGTTTACTACCAAGACTTTGAGTCCTAATGAGACAACTTAATGTAGTTGGTTAGTAGACACAATATTTTCAGGATAAAAGTTACTTTTAACTTGTTTACCTTGTAAACAAATCTCATAAACCTGATTGCTTTCAAACTTTAAGGTCAACAGTCCTCTTACTAACTCATTTTTGGACAATTTTGATAGAATGCTCATGCTGACATGTACAAATCTTTTGTGCTAAATAAACAAATCCTTTTTTGGAGAGACAAAACGCTTAACACTTTGTGAGGATATGTCTTACAGTTGAGCATAATATATATTCTGATTTTTAGGACCAACAAACACAATATCATTATGAATATTGACAATTTCACAATGAGATGCATAGAAAATGGCTTTTTAACCTTTGTCACATAGCTAACTCACACTCAATAGGTTATATTTCAAATCATCAATAAACAGAATGTTATCAATAGATGTAGAGTCAAAATTACTAATTTTATCAATTCTGGTAATCTTTGCTTTATTTTTATCTGCAAAGACAACATTACCTTTGTCTTTTCTTTTAACGTAGTTGAAATGTGATATTTCATCTGTCATATGTCCCGAACAGCCACTATCAACTATCCATTAATTCTCCCTTGTCTCCATTTTGAAGAATATTTGTAGAAATCATTTTCTCATTTTTGGTACCCAAAATTTTCTGGGTTCTTTTGGGTTAGTATTTTGAGCTTTTTATCTCCAAACATACATTTGCGATAATTTCTTTTTACAAAAATTATAAGAATGACTAATGTGACTATGTTTACCATAGTAATTTGACAAAATAGAGGAATGCTAGTTGTGTTTTTTTTTCCATTTAGTAGGTTCTACTATTTTAGTTATAGTTACTGTTGAATTTAACAAAGAAGTTTTTGTATGGCCTGATATTGTTATTTTTATTATATCCTATTCTAGCCTTACCAAAAATTCATTTACCACTACCAAGAAATGTATCAAAATTCTTCCTTGCGCCAACAAAATTTTCTAGATCTTTTTTTAGAGATAAGATCTTTCCAGCACTTTTCTCCTTTTCAAGTTCTAAGGTGACGACGTTTTCTTCTAACTGTTTTACCTTATCAAAATCATTTTTGGCAACGTATTTTCCAACTTTGTTACTCTTTCTTCTAGAACTATCTTTTCAAAAACCTTTTGTTTAGAGGCAACCTCAAGAGATATATTCTTGATCGCCAAATTTTCATTCGCGGATTCTAATAATTTAATCTTTCTCTTCAGAGATGCATCATTACTCTTGAACTTCTAAACTTCTTTGAAATACTTTACTGTCGACCTTTTGTACTGATCATACAATTCATGATATGTATTTTTCAATTCATCATCTTCAATATCAAAGTTAAAATATCATACCTCATGATCTCTTAATTTAGCTATGAAGAAAATGTTGCTGACTTCTTCTGGCTCTTCTTCTTCAAAGTTTTCATAATCCTCATATGACCAGGCTGCAATCATTGCTTGCTTTCTGGATTTTTTATTCTTTGACTTGTCTTTTTGAAGAAGAGGACATTTTGGTCTTGTATGTCCAGGCTTCTTGCAATGATAACATATGATTTGTTTTTGTGTATTTCTACTGCTGCTGCTGCCTTTTGATATGAACTTGTTGTTTCCAGCTTTCTTATTTCCTTCTCTTTTCTTCATCAACTTCTTTTTATAAAAGCAGGCATATTTTTTGACCATAAATTTGAACCCACCATCTCCATATATTTTCAACTTCGTGTCACTTTCATTACCGTTTGATTCGTTAGTTACTTTTAGTGTTATTCCTTTTTTGTAGGAGGATCCTTCATCTTGTTAAAGCTCGGTTTCATGGATCATCAAATTTTCTCGTAGCTAGTCGATTGACATAGTGTTTAGATCCTTTTTCGTTTCTAGAGCTATCACCTTAGGTCTCCATTTCTTTAGTGATGACCTCAGAATCTTCATCACGAGCTTGTCATTGGGATATATCTTTTCCAAGTTCTTTAAGGTCGTGATGATGTTTTTGAAGCGTCTAAAGATTTCGTCTACGATCTCTCCCTATTTCATGCCAACAGTTTCATATTGATACACTAGAAGACTTACTCTATGCTTCTTTGCCTTATTCATTCTTTCAAATGTAACTTGTAGTTTGTCCTACATTTCCTTTCCTATAAAATAGTAGGATTTTTCCTCACATTCTGCTGGAGATAATGCACAGATCAGAAGATGTTTTACTTTAACATTTAATTGTGCATTTCTTCTATCAGTATCAGTCTATACTTCTATGTTATCTGAATTGGGAAGTGTAGCTCCAATTCTGATGGCTTGCCAGACTTCAATATCTACAAATTAGAGATTGTCATTCTCTTTCTAGTATGAGTAGTTGTTTCCATTGATGTAAGGAAGCTTTGAGACGAATTGTTCTTCAAAACTTCTCATATTGCTTGCTATGATCTATCACGTGCTATAAAGCACAAAGATGTGAAACAATGCTTTGATATCAAATGATAAAGCAAACACATGTAGGGGTAAACTGTGTGTGATTTAAAAATATTTCGTAAGTTACATTCAATTAGTATAAAGATAGGGGTCTATTAAAAAATAAAACACTAGGAGCATATTAGATGATAGTAGCCTATTAATCAACAAGGCCCTCCTAAAGTAAGAGTCCCATTGAAAACAATAAAAGGAAGGCATCTTTTAAAATGAAAGAAATTGTCAACAAGTTAAAAAAAAAGACCTATTATAAAATTGAATGAGCCTTTTGCTGAAATGAACACACAATATAATGTGAAAATATAAAAGATAAGGAGAGAGAGAGAAGAAGGACATAGTCGATTTATAATAGTTCAGCTTACAACTTAAGCCTATGTCCAGTTCTCAAGTATCCAACTTGAGTGTTTCACTATAAAATCAAGTAGTAATTTGACGAGCTTTTCTAAGCTCAAAAGTTAATATTTTTCAACCTTCCATACTAGTAGTATTTTACTAGCCTCTACAAGCTCTCAAATAAAAAATTGGGTTTGCACGATATGAGTTTCATTAATCTCTCTCAATAGAATTTCACTTTTTAATGCACAAGAGAATTTTTACAAAGATATCACTTTCAAGAATGTATATGCTTTTAATGAATTTCGATAACATAGCATTGCAAGCTTTTGTATCATTCAATTATTTTTCACAGTTACATTGGCTATTCCTTAAATAAGCATTTCTTCAATTAGCCATTACTTCACTTGCTTCCTTAGTCAACTGGATTGATTTGAGTTTGAATAATTTCGATGTTATCTTTACCAAAAGTCTTACAGTAATCACATAGCTAATATATGATCTTCATAATTAGTAGAATCCTTTTGGAGAAACCATTTCTAGTAATGTAAGTTCATAAAGATGGGTCCTGTAAGAAAAAAAATGTATTTCTTATAATTTTATTTTCTTTTGAGAATTAGATCATTAAATGTTCAAGGAATAAATCTACTTTGAATTTTGAAATATCATATAGTTATCATTAAAATCATTAAAAAATAAAGCTTGAGCTAACACAATTGAGTCTTGGATGAGAGGTCATTTTGGCAAAGATGAGTACAGTACTTCTTACAAATTGAAGGGTTTAATAATCCTGAAGATCTGAGCTCAATGTTGAGGATTTGTCGACACTATGAATCATTTTAAATTAAGTTGATACGTTGATCTCATGTAAAGGTTCTCTTAGTTGTAGCTAGGGATGACAATGGGTAAGGTTTGGTTCGGGTATTACTCTACCCATATCCATATCCATTTTTTATGACTCAACCAATATCCATATCCATTTTCATCGGTTTTTACGATTTACTACCCATATCCAAATCCATTGGGTTGTTCGGGTTTTTGGAATCCATCAGGTTGTATAGCACATAAAAATATAACTTCTAAATAGAAAATATAAAGAGCATATTTTTGCGAATGCTCCAACTCAAAATTACTTTAATAATAATAAATCAAGATTTTGATTTGTATGTCTTAAAAAACAATAAAATTGGAATAATAAAAATCATAATGTCTAGTATAAAGACAACATATATTTTTTACAATTAAGAACTGGAACAAAGACTGAAATATCCAAAGTTTCAAATTGTCTTTGCGTGAACTCCACAACATTCAAAACTCCATCTCTATATCATTTGCATTATTATTATCCTATAAGAAAATAAAATATGATGAAAAAGATGAGTACTGAAGAGTAAAGTGGAGATTTTAAAGCTGTTTCTTTTCATCAAATATTAATATTTTAATATATTTAACCATAAATATTCAAGACAGAAAAAATAGAGTTAATAAAAAATGAGTTGGATATGAGTATCCATGGTTCGGGTTATCATTAGACCCATATCCAAATCCATATCCACATCCATTTTTCAACATCCATTTAAAATATATTTTTTAGCCTCCATGTCCAATTTTTTGGGTAGGATAGTGCGAATGTTAATCGGGCTGAAAACCCACTACCATCCTTAGCTAATTGTAGCATTTGATTCATGATCACATTTTGTTTTGTTGCCGTGGGTATTTGTAAGTCGTAACTCACATGTGCTTTGCTACGATGTTCTGAAAACAACCTTTCGGCAAATAAATATTAGAGATTTAAGTATAAAAGATTGTTAAAAAAACATAAGTAAACACTAAAAGTTTCGGCCATTTTATAAAATTGACCCTTGAAATTAAAAATTTGGACTGTAAAATGACCTCAAATTAAAAGTTTGAACTGTAAAATGAAGCACAATAATTAATTAGTCTAGGGTTATAGGATTAATTACTTGGTTAATTATCTAGATAGTAATTATTGATAATATAGTGTCATCTAAACTGGATATTAATCTGTATTTGCACTTTGCTTGGAAATTGAATGTGTCATGTTAGACACTTTCTTCTTCTCAAAGAAAATTTGAACATTCTATCTGAAACTTATTTATCAATGACAAGTTTACATAGTGATTTCTTTTCAAAAGTGAATTTTCAACCTTTAGCCTCCAATACAAGAGGGTACTTGATATAATCATCTTCATAATCCTAAAAAAATTAATTGGAGTATATAGATTGGATATTAGAAATCCGACTAGGGGATAATACACACGAAACTGTAAACTAGACCCAGGTGAGGATAATACTATATGGTAGACTAACAGCATAGCTTATTCACTGGGGATTTGAGTTGGAAAAAATGTGATATCTTATATGTATCGGAAGTAATGAAAGATTTAGAGTTGACCCTTCAAATTTAGACACTAATTATAGATTTGAGTGAGGAGATTGTGATATCTTATGTACTGAAAGTACTAACAAACAAGAGTTGATCATTCAAATTTAGACATTGTTACGTATTAGAAGAAATGAAGGATTAGAGTTGACCCCTTCAAATTCAGACATTGGAGATTTGATTGGAAAAGAATGTGATATCTTATGTATTGGAAGCAATGACAGATCGATTAGAGATGACCCCCCAAATTTACACATTCAAGATTTGAGTGGGAAATATTGTGATATCTTATATATTGGATAGGACGAAAGATTAGAGTTGACCTTAAAAATTTAGACATTGGAGTTTTGATTGGAAAGAATGTGGTATCATGTGTATTGGAAGCAATGAGATGACCCTTCAAATTTACACATTAGAGATTTGAGTGGGAAAGATTGTGATATCTTATATATTGGATAGGACGAAAGATTAGACTTGACCTTACAAATTTAGACATTGGAGATTTGATTGGTAAAGAATGTGATATCATGTGTATTGGAAGCAATGACAGATTAGAGTTAGAGATGACCCTTCAAATTTACACATTAGAGATTTGAGTGGGAAAGATTGTGATATCTTATATATTGGATAGTACGAAAGATTAGAGTTGACCCTTCAAATTTAGACATGGGAGATTTGACTGGAAAAGAATGTGATATCTTATGTATTGGAATCAATGACAGATTCAAATTTACACATTAGAGATCTGAGTGGGAAAGATTGTGATATCTTATATTGGATAGTACGAAAGATTAGAGCTGACCCTTCAAATTTAGATAAGGAGTATTTCAAATTTAGATGCTCAAATTTATGATAAGGATAGCGATTATTATTTGGTTTGTTATGTATATCTGATAAGATAAACATTACCTAGACTTATCTATATACATTATCTAGACTTATCCTTTAAACTCTTGTAAACTCTATATATGTATTCTAAACTCTATATATGTATTAACAGGTTATCTAGACTTATCCTTTAGAAATTGAGGAGTTGAGTAGGAAAGAATGTGATATCCTATATATTGGAAGAAAAGAAGGATCAGAGTTAACCCTGCAAATTTAGACATTGGAATTTTTTCTCATTTCCCTGGTATGTTCTTTTTTTTTTTGTATTTTATAACTTATTTTAATTATGAATTTATAGTTGCAATGATGTTCTCTATGGGTTTGATCAAATTATTCAATTTGTTTAATTATTTTGATGGTCCAAAATATGATTAAATTGAGTATATATTGGAGAAATGGAGAATACAGTAAAGAGTACGTAGAAATTGAATATTCTTTAATATTTTAATCATAAATTTTAGGGATAATTATAAAAATTTCAATCTTTAATCGGTTTTACAATACTAGTCCGAACTTTAAAAAATAATACTAAAATGCTTCATTTTTTAATTTTTAATAAAATAACCTAAAATTAAGTTTTTTTAATTTGATTGACTTGGCGAGTTACTTCATATTTGTGTTTTTGTCATCTAACTTTCATATATTGTACTTTTGCCACATCATTAGTTGAGGAAGCGATCAAAACTAGGCAAAAAAGGAATGTCCGTGGGGAAGTAAAGAAGGAGTGCATAATGACTTTAGGATTTTTTTTATATATTTTTAATTTATTAAATAATAAATTTATACATAAAAATATAATATGTAGTAATCACTTGTCAAAAAGACTTATTTGAGTGACTCATTATGTCAATCACATTAAATAAGAACTTAACATCGGATAATTTTGTAAAAAATTAAAAACAAATAACTTTCAAAAAATTGAGAGTAAAAATATTTTAGCGTCATTTTTTAAATTTTAGGTTAATATTATAAAATAAAATAAAGTTTAAATTTCTTTTGCAGTTAATTTTAAATTCTAATACAAATATTGGGCTAAAATGATTTGAAAGAGTTTTTGAAAAAAGAAATAGAATAAATTAAAAAAAAGTCATACAAGCTTATAAAACAAGAGGGATTACCCCTATCTACTTTACATTTGAATGCAAAACAGTAAGAACATAAAACCAAGGTAAGATAAACAGAACAAAGATATACTATAGATGTAGTGAGAAATGTATATTTGAAGTGAAGGTTCTTCATCAAAATGAGTTCCCGGACTTTAGTGATGATCATAGATATTGAAACCTCTTCCCGAAGAAAATTTAATGGCGAAATGTCTTAGGTTGCATTCTCTCCAAAGCATGTAGATACAAATTTCCAGTATAAAAGTATGAATCTGATTATCTTATTTGAGTAGACTGTTTAAGTTGTGATTTTCTATGTAATGTTTGTGAGAGAGTTGCCTGGGTCAGACCATGAACATTTAGCAGTAATATAATCCCAAATGCAGTTGTTGAATGGACATTCAAAAAGGAAAGATGGTTCCTTGATTCATCATGCAGTGAGCACATTGAGCATGATTTATCAACTTGCAAGTAAGACATTCTATTAGTAGTTAGTAGCTTGTCTTGTATGGCCAACTAGAAAATAAAAGAAATCTTTGGAGTTAAAACTTTATTGCAAACTGTCTTACGCCAGGAAACTTGGCTGCCTCGTCTACGTAACAAATTGACCATGACTTTGTTGGTAAGTTTGCTAAGTGGTACATCCTTCCAGAAGAAAATGTTAGATGAATGTATATCTAGGGGGTATCCAGGTTAGAGATGCTGCAGACATCGTGGAAAGTTCCAATAATTACCATTGATGAAATAACAAAGCCTAGTGTGCTGAGAATATAGTATAGAAATACACAAGTGTTGAGGAGAGTGTAGTAATAGACCAAGGCCTGACCAATTATCATACCAGATTGAGACCAATCTACCATTACCTATCTTGCAAGAGACCTCCCGTTGGTCTGTATCTCTTAGCATCAAGAGCTGAGAAAAGAAATGGGAGTGTGAAGCCTTCGACTTAATATCCCATATCCACTTACCTTTAAGGAAGTAAGAATGCAACCATTTAATCCAAAGAGTATTCTTATCCTTCAGGATCCACTAGGACCTCTTAAGGATCAAAGCATGATTTATGGTTTTGATGGATAACATGTTAAGACCACCTTCTTCTTTTGGATAACAGAAGTTAGACCATCTAACCTTAGTAGCTCTAAGGTCATCATTTGAATGGCTCCATAAAAAAGATATTAGAATCCTTTCAATCGATTTTATGAGGTCTTGAGATAAGAAAATATAAGAACTCCAATAATCATGTAAAGAGTTAAGGATAGATTTTATAAGCTACAACTTACCTACATAGGAGAGGGGTTTATTCACCCAAGAATTGACATGCTTCTGAATCTTTTTGAAGAGAGTATTACATTAGAAATTGTTGAGCCTCTTAGTTAAAACTGAAAGACCAAAATAAAGTAGTGAAGGAGACATAAATTTCATTCCAGCAGTTGTTGTTATAAGAGGTTCCAAGGAATAAAAACTTTTAGATAGAAGAAAGTGACTTTTATGCAGGTTTATTTATAGACCCAAGAATTGCTTGAAGGTATAAAGAGCTTGCATATAGGAGTGTATTGAATCCAAGTTTTCCCTGCAAAAAAGAAGCAGATTATCTGTGAAATAGAGGTTTTTAATCCTTTTTTTTTATATTTCATACGTGTATGAATCTAGGGTTATTGAGAGCCTCTTGCTTAATTAATGCGTTAAGAATTCCCATACACAAGATAAAATGATAAGAGGATAAAGGATCCTCCTATCTAAGACCACGTGCAAGTTTAAAGAAAGAAGAAGGAATGTCATTAATCAGAACCTAAAGTGTAGCAGTTGTAATGCATTCCATAATCTAGTTGATATACTGAGTAGGAAAACCATATGTTGTAAGCATTGTCCGTAAGAAGTAGCAACTGATACTATCAAAAGCCTTATAGAAATCAATTTTCAATGTGTAATTAGGGGGCTGTTGGTTGTAGAATATCCCTTCAGCAATTCTTGTACAATATGAACATTTTCACTATTATATCTATCACTTAAGAAAGCACCTTGGTTTTCATTATCAAAGGAGCAATCACCTTTTTCAACCTTGTGGCCAAGATTTTGGAAATAATTTTGTAGAGAAAATTAGTACATGAGATTGGTCAAAAGTCTACAAAGGTAGAAGAATTTGAGCCTTTAGTAATCAAGCAAAATAAGGTTTTATTAATATCTTTGAGAAGGATTCCATTTGAGAAGAATTCATGGATAACATTTTTGACAAAGCTACCAACAATATTCCAAGATTGCTGGAAAAAAAAATAATCATTAAAACCATATGGTCCTGAGGCTTTCTTTCTATTATACCAAAAACAATCTTCTCAATCTCATTCTCATCCACTGGTTTTGATAGAAAATCAAAATCTATAGGAGAGATTTGCTGCAGATTAAGCTTCCTTAGACCTATGAGTGAGATATTAGATGAAACACTAGTACCAAGAAGAGAGAAGAAAAACCTGACTACTTCATCTTGTATATCTTGAGGCTGTTGGAGTAATACATCGTCTTGAGAGGTAATAGAGAATATCTTGTTGTGATTTTTTCTAGCCAAGATTAAATTGAAAAAAGAATTTGGTGCAGCTATCCCCATCTTGTAACCAGAGAATACATGCTTTCTATTGGAGGAGTGAGGAGAGATTGCTAACAACATGCATGTAATTGGAGAGAGCTATCTTTTCCTGATCAATAAGTTGTTGATCGTCAAGCCTTGACGCAAACATGGCATGGTCTACAATTTAACTAGTTCTACTATGGTGGAATTCATGGCAATAGCAGTAGGTCCCTTGGAAGAATTCAGCAGTTTGAATTCATTTTTTATGAACTATAATTTCTGCATGCAGCAGAACTATTTGGTTCCAACAACCACAAGATCAGCCCCTTCCTGCAAGCCATTTAAAAACTTGGATCTTGTACAAGAAAATTATTGAAGTGGAATGGATGATGATGTGCATAAGATTGAAGCAAATTAGTCACAAAAATGGGAGTGTGATCAGAGAATAGAGGGTCAATGAATCTGACAAAACTATTGGGAAAGGTGTACAGCCAATTATCATTAACTAGAGCATGATCTAGCTTTTTCCTGATGAGCTATGTAGATTTTTTCTTATTAGACCAAGTGAAAGAGTGCCCAACATATTTCAGAACAGTCATAAAAATTTGGACCATTTCTCGATTGTATAAGAAGACATAATGCGAAGGAGACATATTTCAGAACAGTCATAAAAAGGTATCACGTCTAACCTAGCCTCCTTGCCTTAGTATTTAGGATTATTTGTCTTAATACTTCTAAAAATTAAAATCCAAGACCCATTATTGGGTTATTGTTGGTTTATAACCATGAATTAGGCTTGTCATTGTATGGAAACTCAAATTTTTATAATTTCATTAGTAATATTTAAACAACCATGTCAAGCATCCTCTTGAGCTTCAAAAACACATCTGCCTTTAATGTCTTTATAAAGATATCTGCAACTTGCTCATTAGGGGAGCAAAACTCAACCATAATTTCATCTTCTTTCATAAGTCTCGAATGTAGTGATGCTTGATGTCGATGGGCTTGCTGCAACTATGGAACACAGGATTCTTTGTCATTGCAATCATTGACTTGTCACAAAAAGTCTCACTTATGATTTATCAAATCAAACAGCCATATCTCAGCTTATAGAACATAACACCAAAAACTTTTCTTTGTTTTGTTTATATATATTGTTTTTATTCTAAGAATTCCTTTTCAAAGACCTTTTGCTTATTGTCATTTTCAAAAGATATAATTTTAGACAACAAATTTTTATTCTCAGATTCTAATAATTCAATCTTACTCGTTAAGAATGCATCATTATTTTTAGATTTCTTAACTTTTTTGAAATATTGCACTGTCAGTTTTTTATACTAATCATATGGTTCATGCTAGGCATATCTTAATGCATCAATTTCAATATTGGAGTTAGAATAATATAACCCAACGCCTCCTAATTTGGCCATAAAACACACATTGTTGACTTCTTTAGACTCTTCTTCAAAGTTTTCAAAGTCCTCATCTGACCAAGCTGCAGTCATAACTTGCTTTTTAGGTTTTCTATTCTCTAATTTGTCCTTTTGAAGAAGAGGACATTATAGTCTTTTGTATTTAGGTTTCTTATAGTGATATCATATGATTTGATTGTTTTTTTATTGCTATTATCGTCGCTCCCTTTTGATAGGAACCTATTGTTTCTAATTTTCTTGTTTCCTTCTATTTTCTTCATAAGCTTCTTTTTGTAGAAACGAGCATATTTTCTAACCATAAAATTGAATTTATCATCTCCATCTATTTGCAATTTAGTGTCTCTTTCATCTCTGTTTGATGGAATTGATTTATTAGTTTCTTTTAATGCCATTCTTCTTTTATACGAGGATCCTTCATCACACCTAAGTTCGAATTCATGGATTATTAAGCTTCCTCTTAACTAGTAGAGTGAGACAGTGTCAAAATCCTTTGTAGTCTCAAGAGTTGTCACCTTAGGTCTCTCCATTCCTTTGATAGTGATCTTAGAATATTTGTCATAAACTCATCATTGGGATATATCTTACCCAAGTTCTTTAATGCAGTGATGATGTTGTTGACGTGTCAGAAGAATTCGTCTATTGTTTCTCCCTATTTCATACAAATAGTTTCATACTAACGAACTAAAAGACTTATGTTTATTTACCTTGTTCCTTCCTTCAAAGGTGACTTGTAGTTTGTCCCATATTTCCTTTGTGGTAGAACATTAAGATATCTTTTCGTACTCTTCCAAAGATAATGCAAACATCAGATAATGTCTTGCTTTGGCATTAAGCTACGCGTTTCTTCTATCAACATTAGTCCACACTTCTACATTGTTAGCAACAAGAGGTATGGCCCCAAATTTGATAGCTTGTCAGATTTTGATATCTATAGATTGAAGATAAATAGTCATCCTTTCTTTCTAGTAAGAGTAGTTGTTTCCATTAAAATAAGGAGGCCTTGAGACGAATTGTCCTTTAAGGCTTTTCAAATTGTTTGCCATGATCTATCACATGTTATAAAATAAAATAAATGTGAAACCTCACTCTGATACCAAATGATAAAGCAAACACATGCAAAAGGGGGGTGAATTTTATGTTTAAAAAAATTTACAGGGTACTTTAAAATTTATAATATGCTCTTAAACAAAACAAGTCTATCAATAGAAGGGTCCTATTAACTTTCGAAAAGATTCTATTAATGTTGAAAACAAAAGGATCCTATTAATTAAAAGGAGCCTGCTAGCGTTTTAAAAGAAATGAGTCTGTTAATTGATAGGAGCCTGCTAACGCTAAAAAAGAAAGGAAGCTATTAATGCTAAAAATGAAAGGAGTATATTAATCGATGGGAGCCTGTTAATGCTAAAAAATGAAAAGAACCTTTTGTGATATAAAAACAGAAGGAGTCTATTGTAAAACCAAAGGAGTCTCTTAAAAACACAAACTTATAATGTGAAAATTTAAAAGTTAGAAAGAGAGAAAGAATGACACAGTCGATTCATATTAGTTCAGCTTATAACGAAGCCTATGTCTAGTCCCTAAGTATTCAACTTGAGTATTTCACTATAAAATCTAAGTAGTAAATTTTCACGAGCCTCTCCAATCTCACAAGTACATATTTTTTAAGGTTCTTCAACCTTCCACACTTGTAGTATTTTTCAAACCTCTACAAGCTCTCAACAAGAAATATATAAATGGTTTAACAGTCTCTCTCAATAGAGTGATTTCACTTTCCAAGACATAAGGATTTTGATATAGATATGACTTTTAAGAATGTTGATGCTACTAAAGTATTTCGTAAGTCTATATGTCTCCTTTGCAAATGTTGTGGCCTCTTCTTTAAATAAACATTTTCTTCAACTAGTCGTTGCTTCATTCTTCGATACCATATTTGCTATAGTCTTCCAGTATCCAGACGTTAAAGAAATATATCACAGATTTGATTGTCAAATTATTTGATCTATATGATACTTTCAGATATTATGGAACCATTTCTAATAAGATAAATTCATTAAGAGGGTTCCTACAAGAAAGGATGTATCTATCCTATGATTTTATTTCCTTTTAAGAATTATATTATTGTCTATATAAAGAAATAAATCTAATTTAAATTTTGAAATATATATAGTTATCATCAAAATCGTTAAATATAAACCTTGAACTAACAGAACCAAAATCAAAACCAACCCAGAGCTTGGTTTGTATTAGCAATAATCACTTTCTAATTACCATAAGTTGCAAGCAACTCAGTTTAAGAGGCTGAGACAACAACAAATCTTGAATTAACAAAATTCTGGTGTTTAGGAAAGGCAGTGCCGCAAACTGGCCCAGAAACTCTGGTAATTTCCAATGGTTTGATACCAGATGTAGTAATATTTAAACAACCAAAAGTCTCACTTGTGATTTATCAAACCAAACAACTGTATCTCGGCTTACAGAACACAACACCAGAAACTTTTCTCTGTTTTTTGTTTTTTATTCACTCTTCTCTTCTTACCGTACGACACACACTTAACATC
>JANIPM010000001.1:42253585-42272482 GCA_027478405.1 Erythroxylum cassinoides
TATATCATTTAGTCTCTCTACTATATAGGGGTAAGGTTATGAACTATTGGATCTCCCTAGATCCTGTATTTTAGCTGGACTTTAATTGGATATTGATGATTATGATGATATATGTGTGTATATATATACATATATATACACTAAGCTCGTTAAGTGGTGTTTTTTTTTTTAATTATCAAAATGAAGCCTATGATTTGATTATTAATCTATTTGTTATTTTGCAATATTAGGATTTAAATTTTAACATAATTTAAAAGAAATGTTTAAATTTTAAGTTTTTTTAAAAGAAGCTTTTTCTTAATTTTCATTATTGCTCTTTTATTCCAATTTTTCTCACAATCTTAAACTTCTAAAAATTAATGATATCATATTACTTGCTCATAAAATAAAGATTTACATTAATTTGCTAAAGGAGACAGTTGTACTCGGTTTTATTTTAAGTAGGCATATCCCAATGAATAGACCGCATGCTACACCTCTTACACAAGGCAGAGTTACAATAATAATACACTGGTAGGCACATTGCAAGTCGAATCTTCTGTGCCGATATCGTGTACATCTCACATCCAAACTATACAACACACAAAGAAGAAAAACTATATTCTAATTTGCCAACACGATGCTTTTTGTGATCCTTATTGACCCAGCATCCACTGCAAGTTTCACGTTAAATTCTGTCATAAATTCCGCTACCTTTCCCTCCTATTTATACTCTCCACTTGAACGACTTAAACTGTCCAATTCCAATATTTCCACATCAACATCATCACCATGGCACCATCCTCACTTTCATCTACATTTTTCAAGTCGACGATTCCCTCAACCTCAGGTACGACGAGAAAACGAACACCAACAAGTTATAGCTCAAGCATTAACACAAGAATGCCTAGTTTCAGTTCAGCTCATTGTCAGCCTCTTTTCAGCAACAAAACTTCTGCTGTGGCACTTCTATCAACAACTGTGAATAGCAGGACTGAAATGAATTTATATACAGAAAATTTGACCGAGAAGTTCAAGTCCAACCCTGATGCAATTGATGGAAGATTTGTGCATGACAAACGAATTTACAGGGAAAAGCTTACGATTAAATCATTTGAAATTGATCGTTATCATAAACTATCTCTTGCAACCTTGATGGGTCATTTACAGGTGTTGTCTGTTTTTTCTCTAATAAAGGGGCTTACGTAAACTGACAGTGTTTGACAGTGTATTCCTGTTGTTGCAGGATACTGCACTTAACCATGTCAGAAAGATAGAGATACTAGAGGATAATTTTGGATCAACCGCTGAGATGGTGAAAAACGATCTGATATGGGTTCTCTCTACTAGTCAGATAGTGGTGGATTGCTACCCTGCATGGTAATTATACAAATTATTTCTGCTTAGCTTATTGTATGCCACGCACCTATGTGTTAATTTTTCTTTTGTTTTTCACCTGTCATGTACCTCCCAAGCTGTAAAAGAGTTGGAATTTTTTTCTTGATCTTGTAGATTAAACCAGACTAAAAGATATTTCTGCAAGTGCTCCGTAAACAAATCTGCTAATGGTTGAAGAAGTTGACAGGAAATAGATAAAACTGATGTGCTCCTCTTTCTTATGGCATCAATAATTGCTTTAAAAAATCTCATCACCTGAATATGAACATACTGAACTAGCCGTAAAATATCTTAATAATTTTTTATCCGTTTTGAAGGACTGATGTTGTTCAAGTGGATACTTGGACATATCCAGCAGGAAAAAATGGTTTGGGACGTGACTGGCTTATTCGTGATGACAAGACAGGGAAAACTCTGATCCGAGCAACCAAGTAAGAAAAGTTGTCATTGTTTGATACATATCATTCCATTTTTTACCAAGTTTGTCAAACTTAATCAAATTTCTTCGAGCAGCTTAAACCTTCTCTATCTCCGGTAAAGAAGTTCGATTTCTGAATTAATGGTAATTTATGCAGCGTTTATATCATGATGAACAAGAAAACAAGGAAATTTTCCAAGTTTAGGAATGAAGTTAGAGAAGAGTTCGCACCTATTTTCTTGATCTGCGACCCTATCACTGAGAAGGATAGCAGAAAAATACTTCCCTTTAGTACTGATGGTACTGCGGTTCGCATTCAATCTGGTTCGAGGGTGAGTCTGGTGAATCTGACAATGTACATCTTTGCTTGTTTTTAGGAGCTTAGGAGCTTACAACCATTAACGTCTCCTAACATGCAGGCTGGATGGAATGACGTGGACATCAATCAACATGTAAGCAATGTTAAATACATCGACTGGATTCTTGAGGTATGCCAATCTTGCAAAGTATGAAAGTTAAGTTTCAAGCGCATGGACCACAAGATTGCATTGATCAATTATTCTATAAATCCAGAATATTTTATCTTAAACTTCTTCTCAATGTAAAATATGCCAGAACGAACGAACGAATCTCTATCGTCCTAGATCCCCTCTTTTATTATTCTGCAAAGCAGCTCTCAGGAAGTCCTACCTCTATTAAATTAATTTGCTCTGGTTAGACATATCATTCGATGGTATCTTTCCATTGATTGGATTGGTTTATATTTTCTGTTCTTTCAGGGCACTCCCCGCTCTTTAAAGGAGCACCATGAGCTTTTTGCTATGACTCTGGAATACCGGAAAGAGTGCTACGAGGACAGTATCATACAAACTCTGTCAAGGGTCTGTAGCAATGCCACCGCAGATGAAGATGTGGTAGAGTTGGAGCATTTAATTCGTCTTGAAAATGGAACAGAAGTAATGAAGGCCAGGACAACGTGGAAACCAAAAGACATGAACAACAAAATTTCAACACCAGATAAATGATAAGATGAGTGGCTGGAAAATGGCAGGAGCAGTGGCTCTATTAAAGCGTGTACACGTATACATTGTTTATGTCCCGTTGAACTTCTCAAAGATCAAGTTTCATCACCAAAACCAAGTCAAAGATTAATAAAAAGAAAAAAGAATTCAAATTTTAATTGTGTTCTATAGTAAGCATATAGAGAGAATATTATTAGCATTCAATGTATATGATAACTCATAAATAAAAGTATTAAGAAACCATTCAAATAGATGACATGATTTTAATTGAAATTAAATATCTTAATTAATTTTAAATTTTTATTCTAAACTGCAATCTATAATTGTAGACAAAATATATATATATATATATATAGCAGTTAATTACCAATAGAAAATAGTTAAAATTTTGAAATGTGATGTTTTAAAAACTTATTTGAACTTTTAGAATATTAATTTAAAAGCATATGTATTAAGAGGTTATTTGACTTACAATTAAGATTAGAATATTAATTTAAAAGCATATGTATTAAGAGGTTATTTGACTTACAATTAAGATAGAGTAACCGAGCAAAGACCCTGTTTAGCAATCAACAGATTGTATTAGCTGTTAGCTGATTCTATCAGCGGTTAGCTGACAACGAATTTGACCAGTGAATAATATTAGTTGTTTACTTAAAGATGCTTAATAAAATTAGTTATTTAGTATATTAACTGTTTATATGTAAAATGACTTATGAAGATATGAATTAAAAAAATTATAAGAACATGAATATTATATCTTAGTATTTATTTGAATATTCTCATAAGCATTTAGATTTTAGATATTTAATTTCACAAATTTTAAGTTTATAGATATGATAAAAAAAAACATAGAACATATAATAATAATCAATAAATCTCTCTCCTCTCCTCTCTCTTAGTAGCGCTTTAGTGAAGTTTAGGATACAAAGGAAAAGTAATAATAAAATATGACAACTTGAGTAATTTATAATAACTTTTAAATACAATCAACTTTTTGTTTATTAATTTCTTAGTCACTAAAACAAAACGCTCCTTATAGGTGCATTTTCAAAAACAATTATTGAATTCAATTCGCCAACTCAATTAACCGATTACTAAACATAATTATCAACGATTTGACATCATCAAATAACCAAATATCTCTTAATCTACCAATAAAAGCTGATTAACCATTTATCAAACAACGTCAAAGTATGTTTGACCATGTTAAGTGTGTGAAAAAAATTTAGGATTTATCATCCGTATGCTTAAGATATAACATAATGTATTATGTTAAATTAATATAATTCTTTTTTTGAAAGAATAGTTCAACTTTAAAGAAGACGAGTTACAATATTCGCCCTCGGTACATTAAACCCTACATTCACTTTTACTAATAAACTAGATATAATTTCTAATAAAAGATTATAGTTATACAAACAAAAGTATGTATTTACCTTGTATTCAATTAATTAAGATATGAAAAGTAACACTTTTTACTATTTAAAAGAAAAAAGTAAAAAAAAAAGATTGAAGAATAAAAAATAATTAACAATTTTTTATTAATCCATCGATATGTGGCAGCTCGGTTAGTTGATGTTAATAAAATGTCTAATGAAATGAAATTTGTGAAAATAAAACTTAGTATTAAGATATTTACAAAAGTGATTAGTAATCATTTTATTAGCTCAAGGGTTATGTTTAACAATTTTGATTATAACTTTATAATATTTCAAAATTCAAACTAGAATTATTTCCTTATATAGGTAATGGTTTAATTTTTTTAAAAGGAAATAAAATCATAGAATAATTACTTCCTTCTTTACAGGAACAGTCTTTATGAATTTGTCTACTTAGAAATGGTTCCATGACATCTGAAAAGTTTTTTTACGAATTCGAATAATCAGCTCCGAAAGCCTTAATAGATTATCTGAATGTCGAAGATTTTAGCATAAGTGATATTGTAGATTAAGCAACGGCTAGTTAAGGAAAATGTCTACTTAAGAAAGAGTCGCTGCATTTGCGAAACATACGAGACTTGCAAAATACCTTAGCAACATTAATATTCTTGATAGTCATATCAAAGTCCATATGCCTTAGAAAGTCAAATTACTCTATTGTGAGAGACTGTTAAATCCTTTATATATTTCTTGTTGAGAGCTTGTAGAGTTGTGTTAAACACTACGAATGTGGAAGGTTAAAGAACCTTTAAAAATATGTACTTTTGAGCTTAAAAAGGCTCATGAAAATTTACTACTTGAATTTTATAGTAAAATACTCAAGTTGAATATTTGGAAACTGGACGTAGGCATCCTTATAAGACAAACTAGTATAAATCGATTGTGTCATTCTTTCTCTCTTCCTAACTTTTAAATTTTTGCATTATAAGTTTGTTTTTTAAGAGGCTACTTCTATTTTTCTATCCCAAGAGGTTTCTTTCGCTTTTTGAGCATTAACAGGCTCTTATCGATTAAAAGATTCCTTTCGTTTTTAGCATTAACAGACTCTTATCGATTAATAGGCTCCTATCGATTAACAAGCTCCTTTTATTTTTGATCACTAGCAGGCTCCTGTCTTTTTGAGTCCTAGTAGGCTCCTTTCAATTAACTGGATCCTTTTGTTTTCCATGTTAACAAGATCTTTTTGAAAGTTGATAAGACCTTCCTATTTATAAACTTATTTTGTTTAGAAGGATATTATCATTTGTAAAAGTATCTTGTAGATAGTTTTTACATAATTCACCTCCCTCTTATATGTGTTTGCTTTATTATTTGGTATCAGAGCAAGGTTTCACATTTAATGTGTTTTGCAGCATGTGATAGATAATGACAAACAATTTGAGAAACCTTAAAGGACAATATGTCTCAAAGCCTCCTTACTTCAATGAAAACAACTACTCATATTGGAAAGAGAATGACAATCTATCTCCAATCTATAGATATTAAAGTCTGGCAAGCCATCAGAGTTGGACCTACACTTCTTGCTACAGAAAACCTAAAAGTGTCGTCTGATATTGATAGAAGAAATGCATAGTTAAACATTAAAGCAAAACATCATCTAATATGTGCACTATCCCTAGAAGAATATGAGAAGATATCCTACTACTCTACAGCAAAGGAAATGTGGGATAAACTACAATTCACCTTTGAAGGAACGAATGAGGTAAAGAAACATAGAATAAACCTTTTAGTGCATCAATACAAAACTATTGCCATGAAACAAGGAGAAACCATTGATGAATTCTTTGGAGGGTTCAACAACATCATCACAACCTTAAAGAACTTGGGAAGATATATCCTAATGATGAACTCGCAAAAAAGATTCTAAGATCACTACCAAAGAAATGGAGATCAAAGGTGATAGCTCTAGAGACTACAAAGGATCTCGATACCATCTCACTTAACTAGCTAAGAGGAAACATGATGATCTATGAAGCCGAGCCTAGGAGAGATGAAGGATCCTCAAATAAAAGAGGAATGGCATTAAAAGCAACTGATGAATCAATCAATGATGAAAGCAATACCAAGTTGCGAATAGAAGGAGATGACAAATTCAACTTCATGGTAAGGAAATTTGTTCGCTTATACAAAAAGAAACTGATGAAGAAAAGAGAAGGGAATAGGAAAATTGGAAACAATAGGTCCTTACCAAAAGGCAATAGTAGCAATAGCAATACACAAAACAATCAAATCATATGCTATCACTGTAAGAAGCCTGGACACACAAGACCATAATGTCCCCTTCTTCGAAAGGAAAAAACAAAAAATAGAAAAGAAGCAAGCAATAAATGTATCTTGGTCAGATGAAGTCAGCAATGTTTGTTTCATGGTTGAATCAGGAGACGATAAAGTATATTATTCTAACTCTAATATTGAAGTTGATGAATTGAGAAATGCATATCATGAATTGTTTGGTTAGTACAAAAATTTGACAGTGAAGTATTTCAAAGAAGTTTAGAAGCCTAAGAACCATGAAGCATCCTAGAAGAGTAATATTAAATTATTAGAAACTATGAATGAAAATCTTACAACCAAGAATATGTCTCTTAAGGATGATTATAAGTAAAAGGTTTCTGAAAAGAAAGTTCTGGAAGAAAGATTAGCCAAGTTCGAAAATAATTTGCTTGAGAATGATTTTGATAAAGTGAGGCAGCTAGAAGAGAAGGTTGTCGCCCTAGAACTTGAGCAAGAGAAATGTACAGGAAAGGAAAAAGAGAAATGTACAGGAAAGATCTTATCTCTATAAAAAGATCTTGCAAAGTTCGTTTATGGAAGGAATTGTAACACCCCAACATGTACCTTGTAACTATTATAGCATGTCTAGGGTGTGTTAACAAATGAACATAATGAATTAAGTACATCTAAGTATAGTAAGAGATATAATGGTACTTAATGTAAAATACAAGGTAAATGGATAATATGTTCACTTTGACATGGACATACATACTTTGACCTGAAATACGTATAGAAATTTTTGATAAGTTTGTTTAGATTATGAGTGTGATGTTAGGGGAATTGATAAAAGAAGTATTCCATAAGTAAATGGGATGTTATTGGTTAAACTGGATGTATTTTTGTGTTGTTCTTGAATAATAAGACCTAAGTTAGTTGATTTGAGATGAGTAACTCGCTGAACAGATAAATTCTACTAAATATACTTCTGTAATTTAGCCATATCTTGATCTGTAAACCTCCAAATTGGATAATTTCAATTGGAGATCAATCTAGAGACATAGATATAAACCTTTCATAGAGGAACCAAAATCAGATTATGTCTCCAAGAGTTTTGTTATGTTTTGAATTTGAGTTTTGGCTGTTATCCTTATTTTAAAATAGTTTGTAATTTTTGGGGTATAACACCCGATATAATCAACCAAATTGCATGAATTTTATGCCATTATAAACTTAAGACATAGGGAAATGAAATAAATTGATAAGATTATAGGCCAATATGAGAATTAAAGGAAGAAGAAGGACCAATATGCATTTTTTCTAAAGTCAACTCATAGACCAATAAGATTAAAACAATTCGTGTCCAATATAATTGTAATGCATGGTCTAATAGAATTATAACTCATAGTCCAATAGAATTGTAGCATATGGTCTAATATAATTTTAACACATTGTCCAATAGCACTGTAACACACGGTCCAATGGGATTGTAACATATGGTCCAATAGGATTATGACATATGGTCCAATGAGATTGAAATAAGACTAAAAAATTCATGAGAAGTCATATGGGGAGGGAAGATGAACAAAACTTTGATGGCTTAACTTCATATTTTTCTCCTCTCCATTTTACCTTCTTCATCCCATCATTTTCCACTTGGTGATTCAAGCAAAGCCAAAGAGGAAGGGAAGGAAAGGCAATAGAATACCTACTTTATGAATTTTTAGGTTTGGGACATCACTTAGTTTATTTATGTATTTGTGCATGTTTGAATGGATATAAAGATTCATTCGGACGTGGAATGGTTTCTGTGATGATACTTTGGTGCTATTTTGGTGTTATCTTGTATAGAATTGGTTGAATATGACAAAAGATTATCGTGTAATGAATTCTATCTAGGGTTTGTTTGAGTTATAACTTAGCCTATAGACCTCCAAATTGTGTGATTTTAGTTGGATATGAAACTTAAAACATAGAACTAAATATCTCTAGAAGAGACTCTGACTTAATTCTGGCTTTATGACTTTGGAAATGGAGATTGAAAAAGGTGACCTGGTGCTGCCCCTGTTTTGGAGCAGCTTATGATATTTTTCCTATATCTTATAATTTAGAAACTCAAATGGTCTACTTGTTAGTGCTATAGAAACTATAGACATAGAGGAAAAACATTCCATAAGACCTTGAAACCCAGTTCTAACTTTTTCTATATGCATATTAAGGAACAAGTAGTGGTATGAATGGAAAGAGTGTCTGTCATGACCGTGGCATTGTTTTTGCTTCCGATATTTTTACCAAATATTTTTGAATGTGTATGAAACCTTTCAGACACCAAAAAATAAATGAAATAGGACTTACCATGTGTGAATTGGGTGATTGAACATTTGAATTTAATATTGAACATAATGCATTCGAAAGAAAACTTACTCGTACATAAATGATTGGTATGCATATTTATTGCTAATATATGTATAGTATGATTATAAAAGTAAATAAATGTATAGTATGATTATAAAAGTGTGATTTTGACACCCTCCTAATGATCTTAAGTAATGACTTGCATGTATGAACACATATATAGATCTTATGACTTGAAATGTATATCATATGATTTGTTGATATATGAATTGTGAAATTTGTAAATGGTTAAAGGAAATATTATAGTGTCTCCTCTATTATCTTAGTTGTGGATAGATAGGCATCCCTATAAGGTTATAGTGTAGCTGCTATAGTTTGACACTATCGGTGTCCACAGCTCGATACATTCCGGTATCCAGAATTTGATACCTTCAGGTATCCACAGTTCGATACCTTCAGGTATCCACAGTTTTATATCTACATGTATCCACAGCACCCGTTATCCACACCCACGGAAAATGTGCAGGCTTAACACATAAAAGATATTTAATAGTCATAAATAAGAAATACAACATAACAATATGAATAATTGGTATTGATGAGCATTTGTATTGGTTGTAATGATGAATTGTAATGATGTGCAATTTTATTGATAATTTGTATCAAAGAGCAATGAATATCAAAATTTGGTTTATAAATATGCATTTTCTGTATATAGATAAGAAGTCGAGGCAAATTGGCATTATGTACTTTGCTTAACTATGCCATCATTGTTTACAGGAGCATTGAATATCAATATTTGGTTCGTGAATGTGAATTAATGGTATATGAGTTGCGATATTTTTGAATGTGTGTGCTTAGCAGATGACTGTTGTGAGTGGTCATTCAAACTAAATGTTTTCCCCACTAAGCTTTCATACTTAGCATGGGTGTTAATCTGTGTAGGTCTAAGTCACAGGAGTGAGGCATAGGGAACATTTGCAGAGACCAAGGCCAACAATTAGGAGTAAAAGTACCTTTAGATGTGTCTTTCGATTAAAGAATAGTTGTACATGTAGTAAAAGAAATTGTATGTTTTCTTTTTAGATTATCATGTTAATGTAAAGATGTTTTACTACTGTTAAATGATAATGTTAAGTATTAGGGAGTTTTGTAATGTGTATATGTATAGCATTGAATAGAATTATATACCTTGAATGAATGTACAGGTTGATTGCTGCCTCTATGGATGGTTGTAGGTTCCGTATAGGGGTGTTACAGGAACAACCTGGTTACACTACTTGGTAGTGGTAAATGGATTTTCAATTAAGTTGGAATAGGTTACAATGAAAATAATAATGTTAAGCCATACAAGAACTTCTTTGTTAAATCCAGCAGTAGCTATAATCAAAACAACAAGAACCTGATGCATGGTAGAAATTATAACAATTCTTATTCATCTGTTTTATACTTCAACTGTGGTAGACATAGTCACATTAGTCATCCTTGTAACTTTTGTAAAATGAAGAAATTATCTCAAATGTATGTTTGGAGACCGAAGGTCATCTACTAACTTGAAAGGACCCAAAAAATGTGGGTACCTAAAATGAGATAATACTTTCTACAAATATGCTTCAAAATGGAGACAGGAGAAAATCAACGGATAGTTGATAGTGGCTGTTCGAGACATGTGACAAATGAAATATCACATTTCAACTACATTGAAAGAAAAGATGGAAGTAATGTTGTCTTTGTCGATAAAAACAAGGCAAAAGTCACTGGAATTTGTAAAATTGGTGACTCTAACTCTACTTTTATTGATAATGTTCTTTATGTTGATGGATTGAAATATAACTTGTTGAGTGTAAGTCAATTATGTGATAAGGGTTATAAAGTTACTTTCTATGCATCACATTGTGAAATTATTGATAATCTTAATGACAATATTGTATTTGTTGGTTCTAGAAATCAAAACATATGCTGTGCTCAATTGGAAGATATATCTTCACAAAATGTTAAGTGTTTTGTTTCTATAGAAAAGGACTCTTTTATCTGGCACAGAAGATTTGGACATACTAGCGTGAGCATTCTATCAAAATTGTCCAAAAATGAGTTAGTAAAAGGACTACCGACATTGAAGTTTGAAAGCAATCAGGTTTGTGAGGCTTGTTTAAAAGGTAAACAAGTTAGGAGTAGCTTTCCTCCAAAAAATATTCTCTACTAACCAACTGCTTGAACTTGTGCATATGAATTTATTCGGTCCCAATAGGACTCAAAGTTTTATTGGTAAACATTATGGTTTTTTTTAGTAGGTGATTATTTTAGATTTATATGGGTTTACTTCCTATCAAATAATAATGACGCCTTTGAAATTTTTGAGAAAATTTGCAGAAAAATTCAGATCGAAAAAGGATACTGCATTACTTCAATTTGAAGCGATCATAGAAGATAATTTGATAACAAAAAGTTTGAAGATTTCTGTGATAATAACGATATGACTCACATTTTTTCATACCCAAAGACTCCACAATAAAATGGGTGGTTAAAAGAAAGTACAAGACTTTCATTGATATGGCTAGAACAATGCTATGCAAAAGTGATCTACCTTATGGTTACGAGGCAGAAGCTGTGTCAACTACCTGTTACATTCTTAACAGACCCTTTATAAGACCCGTTCTAAAAAAGACCCCCTATGAGTTATGGAAAGGAAGAAAATCGAATGTCACTTACTTTTGAGCATTTGGTTACAAGTGCTTCATTCTAAATAATGGAAAAGACAATCTTGGAAAGTTCGATGCAATATTAGATAAAGCCATCTTTCTGGGCTACAATACTATTAGTAAAGGATTTAAAGTTTACAACAAAAGAATAAAGAAGATAGAAAAATCAATACATGTAGTATTTGATGAAGCACTACCCTCGATAGCAACAGCTAACTTAGATGATGAAGTGTATCCTTTGGCTCCTAAAAATACATCACAAACTCAAACAACACCTATAGTACCTTTGGAATTACAATATCAAGAAGGTCCTTCTGAAGCCAGGATAGGGAAGGCTCCTTCCTCCCAATAGGAGCGTATATAATGAAGAACACCAAGAGAATGGAGAAGTCTTGATACACATCACTATGAGACCCCTTTGAAAGTCTAAGAACCAGATCATCCTTAAAGAACAAATTTGTTGCCCTCATCTCACAATTAGAATCAAGTACCATTGAAGAGGCTCTTATTGATGAAAATTAGGTTTTAGCCATGACCAATGAACTGAATCAGTTTGACAAAAACAAAGTTTGGAATCTAATACCTCGTCTGCAAAACAAGTCAATCATTGGAACTCGTTAGGTTTTTCAAAAAAATTGATGAAAATGGTAAGGTGGTAAGAAACAAAGCTAGACTTGTTGCTCAAGGTTATAATCAACAAGAAGGTATTGATTTTGATGAAACTTATGCACCTTTTGCTAGACTAGAATCGATTAGAATTTTACTTGCCTTCGTATGTTATAGAAACTTCAATTTGTTCCAAATGGATGTCAAAGGTGCATTCTTAAGTGGATATATTAATGAAGAAGTGTTTGTTAAGCAACCTCCAGACTTTGAAGATGAAAACCTTCCTAACTACGTGATAAAGTTAACTAAAGCCCTGTACGGTCTAAAACAAACCCCTCGAGCATTTTATGAGAGGTTAAGTAATTTTTTGCTTGAGAATAACTTCAAAAGAGGAAAGGTAGATAAAACCTTATTTATTAAGAAAAATGATAATGATTTACTCATAGTGCAAATATATATTGATAACATAATATTTAGTGCTACTAATCGATCTTTCTGTGAAGAATTCTCAACATTAATACAGTGGGAGTTTGAAATGAGCATGATGGGAGAATTATCTTTCTTTTTCAGATTATAAACTAGACAAACAAAAAAAGAGACCTTCATTAGCCAAGACAAATACACAAAGGAACTCATTAAGAATTACCACTTCAAAAATGCCAAACCTATGGGTACTCCTATGTACACTAGAACTAAACTTGATAAAGATGAAGAAGGCAAAGCTACGGATGAGACAAAGTACAGAGGAATTATTGGATTATTATTATATCTTACGAGCTCAATACTAGATATCATGCTTAATGAGTGCCTTTGCGCACGTTTTCAATCAAATCCAAAGAAAGCTACCTTTAAGCAGTCAAAAGGAAAACGGATTCTTTTAACATATATGATTATTGTGATGCATATTATGCAGGTGATAAAGTTGATCAAAAAAGGCACAAATGGTCATTGTCAATTTCTTGGAGGATGTCTAGTCTCTTGGTCTTACAAGTCAAAAAATTGCAAAGCTCTTTCAACAACTGAAGTGGAATATATAGCTGCTGCCAACTATTGTGCTCAAATATTATGGATGAATCATCAACTTTAGGATTTCTCTTTAAACTTTACTCATATTCCTATATTATATGATAATCCTAGTGTAATAAGTCTTTTAAAAAATATTGTACATCATTGATATATGCTTAATTGATTATGAATTAATTATATAACACTTAGTGATTATTGTTATGAAAATGCTTAATATACTCACTTTGATTCATATGTGATTTTAGGCACAATTTGGAAGTAAAAAGTGTTAAAGTGAGTTGAAAGTATGAAATTTGGGCTATTTTTTTAAGATTGATATTCACTTGTCTTCATGGAGTACGAAGAAGAAAATTAGAGCAAGAAGAAAACAAATTCAGTCTAAAAGAAGACAACTAAGAAGCTGCTGGAAAAGGACTAAAACGACAACAACACATAAAGCTAAATGGCAACACTAGGAGAACGTTGGACTAAGCAAGGAGCAATAAAACGACAACACAGTAAAGAGTAAAATGTTATAGCAGATGGGATCGATATAGACTCACCACTATTATAGTAGTAGCCTAGTTATTTTGATAGTGTAATGGCATGCAACCAAGTTTGGGCACTATTGCCAGGGAGTGTGGTGTTTTAGGTTTTGTTCTTAATTTTAATTTGTATATATTTGTTCGTAATTAGTTTCATGTTTATGATTAAAAAGAAAGAAAATTTAATTCATTTGGGTTATCTCACAAGAAGTGCCTTGGTTTAGGGTCGCTAGCTCTCAACTCCATACTCTCCTCACGTGATGAAATTATGATCTAAAGGTAGTACAATTTGAGCCTCCTCCATGTGAGGTAGTTTCGAATAGGGCCTTAATTGATGGTCATTCTCATTCAGCATCTTCCCTATCCTCTGACCCTTGATCTCCACTGAGTCCCTACAATCTGGAAAGATCTAGAATGTCTCTTCACCTTTTTCATCCTCATTTAATTTCTCCAATCTGCTATATAAAGATGAAGAGTTAGTCTAAAAAATAATTATGGGCTTAGTACTCAGCTCCAAGAAAAAAGATATATAATATTTTGGTTCAAGCTCCTGCTCAACTTCTTCTTCATAAGCAATTCCTTTAGTATCGTTCTAAAGATTCTCAAGCTCCTCATCACTTTATAAGGCCTCTTTGCTAATTTCCCTTTGGCACACTTTGGTTTAATACAGTTGCATTTATTCACCTTGTGAGGCTAGGCAATCAAAAGCTTCTGCCAACTGACTCATTTGGCTTACCAATTTCTAGATTTTAAAATTTGTGTCTTACTAGAATTACATCTCCTTTTGTTAAAAATGCAAAGTATTGGTAGCATAAACATTAACTAATTCCTCAAAAAATGTACTTGAGTTTTGTTAGTTTTCCAAATCGTGGACGTTAAACCTTGTTTCATGTGAAAATTGCCCTACATCCTGCTAGAACTGTTGTACACTCCATTGAAGTTGAATATTGTTATATTATATCTTTCAGAGATACACTTAAATTATGATAAGAAATTTTTCGTCAATAAGAGAATTGTTGTGCATCTTGCAAACTATCATAGAAGTAATTTTGTTAAGTATCCTATCTGTAACTAAAATTTGTATGATCACTCTAAACATGGTTATAAGATTAAGAATATGGGTTATAAAAGAAATTACTTCCGTTCATAATCAATTAAGCACATATCAATCATTCTTGGACTAAGCATATAGAAATCAAGCATCACTTTTTTAGAGATCATGTTTTAGAAGGAACCATTGATCTTTTGCATCTTAATACTGAAAATAAAGTAGTTGATATTTTCACTAAGCCACTATCAAAAGATAGATTTGGCATGTTAAGAAAAGAACTTAGTATGTGCAGACCATCAGATGTTATTTTTGTATAGTTCTTTTATGGCATCATTTCAACTTTTAAAAAATGTGTACGCTATTCTGACAATACTCCATACGTGTCTGACAGAAGATACACAGACGATCATACTTCCTCTTTTGGTGTGTACGATTGCCCATTCTCATATGAAATCAACACTCAATAATTGTTTAATAAACCAGAAACAAACTTCTCTCTTCTACTCTTTGTTGGTCTTTTCTCAGAAGTGTCATTCTCTTCCTATCTAACCCTAACTTTCTGTCTTTTCTCTATTCTTTTCTCCAAAAACTCTTTACCTGAAATGGACAAAACAAAATCAAAGGGACAGAAGAAAACCATAGCTTCAACTTCTAGCCATGAACAAACTCTCATTTCTGAGTCCTCTTCTCTGTCTCCAATAGTAGGTTCTTTGAACACTCCTACTGAACCTATCTCTGTTTCCTTTAAGCCCTAAACTTTAGAAACACCCTTTTAGGAAACTCCAAAGTAGAGAAAAAGACAAATTTTTGGCTATGTTATCCCTAGAATTAGACTCGAACTCATCCTCTAAAAACAATTAACCTTCAATTGAACAACAATTTGTTTCTAACTCTAGTGGAAAAGAAGAAGAAAAATAAAAAGAAGAAGAAGAATAAAAAGAAATAGAAGAATCCTCAAGTGAGGGGGATGAAACAAGATAAGTAAGATTTCATATACCCATTCTTACTCCTTCCACAACTCCTAAAACTGATCCTAAGGATAAGAAAGTGCCTGAAGTGCACTGGGTTGTAAACGATGATAGATTAGATGAAGAACTAGCTCTGTTAATAAAGAGGTCAAGGACTAGAGCAAGTATGGTAAAGCAAGCTATACAAGAAGAAACTCCTCAGGCCAAAAAGAAAGAGGAAGAAGATTTACAAAAAAGGAAAAGAGAAAAGATAAGAAAAAAGGCAAAATGCCTATGATTAAAGAAAAGAATGAGGACCCACTTGTTGTGGATGAGCCAGCTTTTGAAGAAGCCAGCTTTTGAAGAAATTCCTAAGGCCAAAATAACAAAATCAAAGAAATTCACCATAACTCATAAAGGAAAGTCTTTAGCACCAGCGAAATTGTTTCAATCGATGGAAGCTGAAGCGAGGTATAAGATGGTACAAGAGAAAGGTGGTAGCTAGAGGTATCTTGCCTCCCAATCTTTTTTATGAAATCGATATTCCAAACTCTTCCTTTTTTATTGTGGTTGGCTAGGAAAATTCTGTGAACTTGAATGAAACAATGTGTGATCACCTAGTTAGATGCTTTTACACACACATGAGAAAAGAAGAAATTAATGGAAAGCTAGCAATAATTTCTTAGATTCATGAGTGTGAGATCTTGATCACGAAAGAGATTTTGAAAAACATTTTGGATATACTTCCCATAGGCAGGACTGATCTTCCCTGTCATAAGTGAGACATTGATGACCTTGATTTAGGAGAGGTTGTGGACTTTATATGTATACATACCGAGAATGCCCATGAGGGAAGACCCTGGTGTAGACACTTGCACCTACTACCAAGATGCTTTGCATCCATTTCTGCTATTTCAATCTTTCTAAGTAATAGCTTAGTAGAAAGGTGCAGTCTTCTGGAGAAGTATGTGGTCTACAATCTCTTAAAGGGAAACAAAATGAACCTCTCAACAATGATTTTGAAGTTTATGGTAGATAAGGGGAATCATAAGAATACCACTAGTTGTCTACCTTATGGAATGCCGCTCACCAAGATTTTCAACCTTTATAGAGTACATTCCCATAATCTAAATTGGCACGCACCGGCTAAGTTTCACCCGTCCATTCCCTACTAATTTGGATACAAATTGCAAAACAACATCTGGATAGAAAAGAAGTATGAAAGAGTAGCAGAAAGCTTAGATCCTACTCTAGACGAACAAGCTAATGTTCCTCCTCAAGATGCAAATAGTGCAAGTCTTCAATAATAGCTAAGGGACATTCAAGCCAATCAAAATAAAATGAGCGGCCAAATAGATAACATGCAAAATCAGCTTCTTGACATGCAGATTTTACTTAGGAAAATTTTTGAATCTCTTCAATAACTATGTTGCTATTCTTGCCTAGACTATTCTTACAACTTATGATTTTTCCCCTCTATTTTTTTATAATGACAAAGGGGAAGAATAATTAATGATATACATTGCATGCATCTTACTTTGAATTTATGATATATTTTCAATCGCCTTGATGATATATTTGTTATTGATGATATTTTTTGCTAACTGACTGCTATTGAAATGTTGTTAAAATTGTGAAGTTTAAATCTATACTATAGGCTCCTTCCTTTAGAAGTCAAGTTTCTGCTTTTTTTATAATTGTGAGTAAGAACATATAAAGTTTACAGGTACCTTTTGAAATCCTTTATTATTATTTTTTAAATTTGAAAATATATCTATTAATGTTTGTCATCATTAAAAAAGGGAAGATTGTTAGCTCAATGGTCATATTTAACAATTTTCATGATAACTTTATAATATTTCAAAATTCAAATTGGATTTATATCCTTAAATAGGTAACGATATAATTTTTAAAAGGAAATAAAATCATAGGGTAATTGCTTCCTTCCTTGCAAGAACTTTCTTTATGAACTTACCTATTCAAAAATGGTTCCATGACATCCGAGAAGTTTTTTACGAATTCGAATAATCAGCTATGGAAACCTTGATAGAACATCTAAATATCGAAGATTTTAGCAGAAATTATATTGTAGATTAAGCAATAGTTAGTTGAGAAAATGTCTACTTAAGAAAGAGCCACTACATTTTCAAAACACACAAGACTTGCAAAATACCTTAGCAACATCAATATTCTTGAAAGTCATATCAAAGTCCTTGTGCTTTAGAAAGTGAAATCACTCTATTAAGAGAGACTATTAAATCCTTTCTATATTTCTTGTTGAGAGCTTGTAGAGTTTTGTTAAACACCACTATTATGGAAGGTTGAAGAACCTTAAAAATATTTACTTGTGAGCTTGGAGAGGCTCGTGAAAATTTACTACTTAGATTTTCTAGTGAAATAATCAAGCTGAATATTTGGAGACTTGACATAGGCTTCATTATAAGCCGAATCAAGTGTCATTATTTTTCTTTTCCTAACTTTTAAATTTCCAATTTTAAGTTCGTACTTTCAAGAGGCTCCTTCAGTTTTACAATAGGCTCCTTCTGTTTTTCTATTGCAAGAGGTTTCTTTCGTTTTTTTAACATTAACAGGCTCCTATTGATTAAAAGATTTCTTTCATTTTTGAGCATTAACAGGATCCTATCAATTAATAGGCTCCTTTTATGTTGATCGCTAGCAATCACCTTTTTCTTTAGTGCTAGTAGGCTCCTTTCAGTTAATAGGATCCTTTTGTTTTCTACGTTAACAGGATCTTTTCGAAAGTTGATAGGACCTTCATATTTATAGACTTATTTTGTTTAGAAAGATATGACCATTTTTTAAAAGTATCTTGCAAATATTTTTGTATCCAATTCATCTCTCCTCTTGCATGTGTTTGTATTATCACTTTTATGTAAGCTTATAAATGTTTTTACAATCTTCTTTTTTAAAATTTTTATTGTCCTCGTCAAGAACTAGCAATCTAGAAACTCTTAACTTAGTGCCTGTTTGGATGGACTTATATCATTAGAGCTTTTGTCAGTAGAGTTTTTTTAAGAATAGCTTTTCTAAGAAGTCAATTGACTGTTTAATTCCTATTTAAAAAAGAGCTTTTTTAAAAGAGTTTCATACAATAAATTGTTTGACAACATAAAAATAAAAAGCACTTTTAATTTTAACTATATTTTATTTTGTAATAAAAATTATTTATGCATATAAATATTATTTAAAGTATATTAA
>JANIPM010000001.1:42323913-42336017 GCA_027478405.1 Erythroxylum cassinoides
TTACGAGTTCCTAGTCATGCCATTCGGACTGACCAATGCTCCGGCTGCATTTATGGATCTTATGAATAGGGTCTTCAAGGAGTATCTGGATCAATTTGTTATAGTGTTTATTGATGACATTCTGGTTTATTCTAAAAGTGAAAGGGAGCATGAGGAACACCTCAGGAGAGTGTTGCAGATATTAAGGTAGAAGGAACTTTATGCCAAATTTAGCATGTGTGAATTCTGGCTGCATGAAGTAATTTTCCTTAAACATGTGATTTCTAAAGATGGGGTACATATTGATCCAAGGAAAATTAAAGCAGTGGTGAATTGGCATGCATCGACGACAGTGGCAGAAGTAAGAAGTTTTCTGGGATTGGTAGGCTATTATAGGAGATTTGTGTAAGGATTATCGATGATAGCGGCTCCAATGACCAAGTTATTGAGGAAGAATCAGAAGTTTATATGGAATGATGAATGTCAGAAGAGTTTTGAGAAGTTTAAGCACAGATTGACAAGTGCTCCAATTATGACTTTACCCACAGGAGAGGAGGGTTATATTGTTTATAGTGATGCTTGAAGGAAGGTTTTGGGTGGTGTACTGATGCAAAGAGACAAGGTAATAACTTATGCCTCGCGACAACCAAAGCCATATGAACTGAATTACCCGATCCATGATCTGGAATTGGCAGTAGTGATTTTTATCCTGAATATTTGGAGGCATTATTTATATGGGGTGCAGACGAGAATTTTTACGGATCACAAAAGTCTCAAGTATTTATTAAGTCAAAAGGAACTAAATTTGAGACAGAGAAGGTGGTTGGAGCTAATTAAGGATTATGATTTGTTCATTGAGTATCATCCAAGAAAGGCAAATGTAGTGGTGGATGCCTTGAGTAGCAAATCATCAATAGCTCATGTTCAGACAATTTATTTGTTGTTATTAGAAGAGATGGCTAAGCTTAAGATAAGCTTGAAATAGGAGGAAACAAATTATGTCCTTGCAAATTTCAGAGTAAGACCGATACTCAGAGAAAAAGTTAAGGAGTTACAAGCACAAGATGCAAAATTGAGTAATCTTCAAGAAGAAATTCAGAATGACAAGAAATCTGAGGTGGTAGTGAGGGATGATGGACTCATGGTTGTAAGAAACAGACTTTGTATCCCAAATGTTAAGGAAATAAAGAATGAAATACTAGATGAGATACATAATGCGCCTTATGCCAAGCACCCAGGTAGCACCAGGATGTATAGAGATTTGAAAGAGAATTTCTAGTGGAAAGGCATGAAGAGAGATGTAGCAGAATATGTAAGTAAGTGTCTAGTGTGTCAGCTAGTCAAGGCTGAACACCAGGCACCTTTAGGCAAGTTGAGGCCATTGTCCATTCCTGAGTGGAAGTGGCAAAGAGTAACCATGGATTTTCTGATGGGTTTGCCCAAGGCTAGTAGGAAGCATGATGCCATCTAGGTTATTGTTGATTGGTTAACAAAGTCAGTCCATTTTTTGGCAATTAAACAGACTGATTCTTTGCATGTGCTAGCCAAGAAGTATATTAATAATATAGTGAGATTACATGGGGTTCCAGATTCTATAGTTTCTGACAGGGATCCTCGATTTACTTCGAGATTCTAGGGAAGCTTACAAGAGGCCCTAGGATTAAGTTAAATTTTAGCACAGCTTTTCATCCCCAGACGGATGGTCAATCTGAGAGGACCATTTGGACCCTTGAGGGAATGCTCAGGGCTTGTGTGATGGACTTCAAAGGAGCTTGGGATGAACACTTACCATTGATCGAATTTGCATATAATAATTCGTATCATTCGAGCATTCAAATGGCTTCTTATAAAGCACTGTATGGAAGGAGGTATAGAACTGCGATATGTTGGGATGAAGAAGGAGAAAGGAAACTGATAGGACTAGAGTTACTGCAGATGATAGTCGACAAGGTCAATTTGGTTACGCAACGGCTTAAGGCAGCACAGGATAGAATGAAGAGTTATACTGATGCAAACTGAAAGGAGATGGAGTATGAAGTTGGTGAGAAAGTATTTCTTAAGACGTCTCCTTGGAAAGCAGTCATGAGATTTGGCAAGAAAGGCAAGTTGAGTCCGAGATATATTGGTCCCTATGAAATTCTTGAGAGGGTTGGACCGCTTGCCTACAGGTTGGCGCTGCTACCAGAATTGTCACAGATACATGATATTTTTCATGTGTCCATGTTAAGGAGATACAGATCGGATCCCTCCCACATCATTCATACCACTGAGGTTTAGTTGAGAGATGATCTGAGTTATGAGGAGAATCCAGTGGAGGTCTTGGACACCAAGGAAAAGGTCCTCAGGAACAAGACAGTTCAACTGGTCAAAGTTTTGTGGAGAAACCATTCTGTGGAAGAGGCCACGTGGGAGCCCTTGGAAGCCATGCGGGAAAAATATCCACACCTCTTTAACGATTCAGGTAAGAATTTCGAGGATGAAATTCTTTTAAGAGGGGGAGAATTGTTGGCCCTTAAATTTTTTTCTTGATAAATAAGCATGATTAGATTATTTTGGAGTCTTGCTGGAATAATGTATGTTGGAGTTATTGACATGTTAATGTGAATGAGATGAGGTGACATAAGTTAAGGGAATTAAAGTGTTAAGGTGGTAACTTATGCATAAGGGGTAGTTTAGGAAGATCACTTAAGTGTTAAGGTGGTAACTTATGCATGAGGGGTAGTTTAGGAAGATTACTTAAGTGGGAAAGTCTTAAGGCTTTAAAGGAAGGGCAATATGGACATTGTGCATTCATTAAGGGTATAAAAGGGAGAAGAAAAGGCTTGTTTGACATGGGAAGAGAGAGAAAACAAAAATTTAAGGAGAGAAGAGGGAGAGAGTGTCGTATAAGGAGAAAAAGAGAGGGAAAAAGGAGTTGAGCTAGGTTTCAAGATTTCTTAACCTTCAAGAGGGATTTTGGGGTTGAGCAAGAAGGGAAAAAGGAAAAGAAAGATTAGAGCTTCCATTAGAGCCAAGAAAATCCATTGTTTGGTGGAGATTCAAGGTAAGTTTATGTTTTGATATTTGGATTTTTGGAAGGGTTTTGGTTCAAAAAGCTTAGGAAATGTATGGGTATAAGTTTTCTAGGGTCAATTTCATGCATATGGTTCCTTGGGTTGTCCAATTTGAATCCCTTTTGATTTAGGGTTTTTGTCAATGTTGAAAAAAATCAAGAGAGGCAAGAGGAGCAAGAGTAGAGGCTTCTTGAGCAAGGTTTTCAAGAAAGGAAATTAAGGTGGGTGACTTATAATTGAGGTAATAAGTTATAAATGTTCTTCAAATAAATGCAATTAATTGATTTTTCCAACTACTTTACAAAAGTGCATTTATGGTTCTTTAAATGCTTGAGAATTGCCACATGCTTTTTGGTAAATGAGTTTCTGAGTTGATATGAAATGATTGCTAAATGCTTCATAATTGTGGTATATGTCACCTTCACATGATTTGAGAAAGGATTATTATGATTGGCATGGAATTTTGGTTATGGAATTGTGAAATGATGATAGAATTTCATATGAATAGTTCATGCTCATGAAAGACAAGTTTTCAAAAATATTGCCTAATGGACAAATTGTTTTTAGTACATGAATTACATGTTATGTGGGTTTAGGGTAGTCCCTCAAGAACTGTCACGTGCACATTGACGAAGAAAAAGTTTCACCTGCCTGTCCACTAGTGGCACGGAGCTCCTTCGTGGACTCCCTCAAGATTTACGACTTCACAGGACCATTATATGGAATTGTGTAGTTCGTCATGTTTTATGGATTCGCCCAAACCATTATGACGTGTTTATGTGTTTACATGTGTTGACAAGTTTGATGGTTGTTTGACTTGTGTGAATTGTGAATTTGCTCGACTAGTTAACAATTTTGAGAAATGAATATTTTATGGATTTCAATGAGGTTTTGTTATGATCATGAAAGTTTCAAATGGTTTTTGCTTATTACCATTTATAAAACTGTTACCCACGAGCTTTAAGCTCACCCCCTCCCATTTAAGCTTATTACCATTTATAAAACTGTTACACACTTTGGCTTTTCAAGCATATCTTGATCTTTAGAGCTCCAATGTTGGATGATGATAAAAAAAACAATAGTGGGAGCAGTTGCGTTAATGTGGTATGGAGCTTGTAAGTGGAGGAATGGCATGTGGGGTTGGAAGAGGCTGCTTCTTGTTGGAGCTTCTGGTGAGCTGCTTGCGTCAGTTGCAGTGGTGAGTGAGGGATGGAAGCAACGTGAAAGGCTGGTGGATGGAGTGTTATTTGCGTGGAGTGGGGTTGTGTTGTGGGTTGGAATGGGAGCTGCATGTGTGGAGGGACCATGGGTGTATGGGGGCTGTGTTTTAAAGCTAAGGAGGACCTAAAAAGATGCTTTCGTTTGGTGTGAAAAACTGGTCCAAGGGCTTCAAAACTTTCATTCCAGCAGCTTGCAATTTGTTTTCAACAGCTTTGTCACGTTGCTTCCTTCCACTACTAGCTGCCGACGTTTGAGTGGATGTCCTCCTTCACCAGCCCAACGTGTCTTCATCTGTCCAAGTTCAACGTTTTTCTTGCTTAGTCTTTTAAAAATAACAAATATAATGTGTACTTAAAATTAAAACAATTAATCCTTAATTAGTGCAATTTAAGCATTAAATGGACAAGAGATTAGCAAATTATCTATCAAAACTTATACCAAATGTCCATTAACAGTTATCTACAATAGATGAGCTTGATGAAACATAGTTGAAGTTGGTCAGTACCAAAAAAAGGGATAAGAATGTTAAATAGAGGTATTGAAAAGCTAGAAAAGTTATTAGAAATTGATAAGATTAAAGGAGACCTTCAAGGTATTGGCTATAAAGGTGAATGTTCTAAGTCGAATGATAAATGGTATGACCAAATCTGTTCAAGGAGAAACTTCAAGGAGGAAACAAAAATTTATACCTACTTGTCACTTTTGTGGGGTAAACGGTCACATAAGGCCAAAATGTTACAAGTTGTTAAAGATGATATTTTAGAGGACTCAAAACCAAAAATTTAGACACTCTCCATTAAATTTCTAGGAGCAACTCATGTTACTAAAGCATACTTAGGTTAGACAGAGTCAAAGAAGCTATTTGATGGATGATCAAAGTTGTATAGATGACCGTGTTACTTTTGGAGATGAAAAGAAGGCCATGATTATTAAAAGAGGGACACTTTGCGTGGACGAACTGCCACACTTCAAAAATATGCTTTATGTGGATGGTTTAAAAGCCAGTAGAAGAAAACATTCAAAACCAACCTTACGAACTAGCATAAAGATGCAAAGAAGCAAAAACCAAAAGCTACCCAAATTCATAGTTAAATGTTGCTGGTAAAGAAAATTTTCAAACAGAAGACTAGTTGGTTGAAAATTTTTGCAAGTAAACGATATGAGCCTGTTAAAATGGTAGGAACCTATTAAGGTTTAAAAGCAAAAGGAGCCTACTAAAATGAAAGAAGCCTTTCAAGTTTTAAAACAAAAGGAGCCTCGTGCAAATGAACACAACATTAACTAAACTGCAGAAATTTAAAAATTAAGAAAAGAAAAAGAACGATGTAGCTAATTTATACTGGTTTGACTTATAACGAAGCCTACATCTAGTCTCCAGGTGTTCAACTTGAGTATTTCACTAATAAATCTCCAAGTTGTGATTTGACAAGTCTCTCTAAGCTTACAAGTACATATTTTTCAAAGTTTTTCAACCTTCCACAATAGTAGTATTTAGCTAGCCTCTACAAGCTCTCCAGAAATGAAAATAGAATTTGCTCAATGTGAGCTTCAAAGAATAACAGTCTCTCTCAATAAATTATTTTTCCTTTCTAAGGCACAAAGGATTTGATACAGATATCACGATAGAGAATGTTGATGCTCTTGATATATTTCAAGAAATCTTGCATAATTTATGAATGCATTAGCTCTTCTTTAAATAGACGCTCTCTTCAACTAATCGTTGCTTAATTATATCATTAACTAACAGAATCTGCCTTGAATCCCTTTAAAAAATATCTTTGATATCATCTTTGGTAGTATCTTCAAAACTCAGACGTTTGAATAAATATTTGAATTTATTTTAGAGCCGACTGTTGAACATAGGAAATAACAAGGTCCTTCGTTCATACAGAAGTGATAGTAGCTTATCATTTCCAGAATTTGTGAGACCGTATCTAAATAATCAAATAAGTTTGCTAAAACAATTCCTGCAAAATAGGAAAGGCTTGTACTTTTATTTTAAATAGATAACTAAAATATATAATCCCTTTTAACAATGTTTTCTTTTTGAATAAATCCAAATAAGATTGAATTGTTATCATCAAAATCATTAATTTAAAAAGCCTTGAGCTAACATTATGGAGACGATTATATCCTCTGTACCTTCGTATATTGGAGGCTAAAAGTTGAAAATTCTCTTTTGAAAAGAAAAAAAACTCATGTAAACTTGTCATTGATAAATAAGTTTCAGATAGAATATTCAAATTTTCATTGAAAAGAAGAAAGTGTTTAACAAGACACATGTTCAATTTCTATTAAAATCCAGTTTAGATGGCCCTTCATTGTCAATAATTACTCTCTAAATAGTTAATTAAGTAATTAATCCTATAATATCATTTTTAACAATATAAGCCTAGACTAATTAATTGTTATGGTCCATTTTACAGTTCAAATTTTAATTTGAGGTCAATTTTATAGTCCAAAATTTTAATTTGATGGCCAATTTTATAAAGTACCCAAAACTTTTGGTGTTTACTTAGTTTTTTTAACAATCTTTTATACTTAAATCTCTAATATTTTTGGCGGAAAAGATGAGTGTTCAGAACATCGTAGCAAAACGATTTACAAATACCCAGGGCGGCAAAACAAATTGTGAACATGAGTCGAAGGCTACAACTAAGAGAACCTTTACATGAGATCTACATATCAACTTAATTTTAACTGATTCACAGAGTCCACAAATCCTCAGCATTGAGCCCAGATCTCCAGGATTATTAAACCTTTCAATTTGTAAGAAGTATTGTAGTCATCTTTGCCATAATGTCTCTGCCAAAATGACTTTCTCTCATCCAAGACTCAATTTTTGTGCCAAATTCAGTTGGTTCTTTTTAAAAATTCTATTATTGCCTTCAGTCCTAGTGTTATAAAAGCAATAACTGAGTAAAAGTTAGGACACATATATAGTTATTTTTCTAGGTCGGGGAAAGTTATTTTTCCAGGTCCGGGGAAATTTAACTAGACGCTCAGTTGATACTTGATGGTATCATTCCATAAGATCGGCTGTCAAACAATGTTAAAGAAATGGATGAAGACAAGATGGATTGGGACCAAATGCAGTCAAAGAAGAGATGGTTGTGATTTTCATGAGAAGCATTGTATAGAACACAGGAGAGATTGCAAATTAAGAAAATGAAGTTTGTCCAAGGTCCTTAAACTTCCCTTGATAACCACCAAACTGTGAGATTGGCTTTTGACAGATGATACTTAAACCATACGATTTTAGAGCAACAGGTAGTCTAAGAATTTCTAGCGAAGAGATATTCAAAAATTAATTTGAACTTGGAAACAAGAAAAAATCGTTTTCTCTGGAGCTATTGGAATTGTAACTAGACATATTTTCTCCTATAAAAGAGAGAAGGAATTCGGTCACCTCCATTCATTGTCAAAAATCGTGGCTTCCACTCTAACATTAGATAATAGACCTTCAAATGTGGCTCTCGGAGAATTAGTTCTTTTTAAGTGGCTTAAATTGTAACATCTCATCACCGAAATATGCAACAATGTGAATATATGTTATGTAAGACGATGTGTTGTATGAATTGAATGAACTATCGATGATGGATCCTCACTGAGTTCGCAAAACTCACCCAAAATTTACAATTATTTTTCAGGACCCAGAAGATAACAACCGCATGCGAGTGAGAAAAGAGGTCGGGATCAGTTCGCGTTTGCATTAGAGTTTAATAAAAATTGTACTTTTTAAATTTTTGTACAAATGAATAGATCATGTTGTATAGTCAACAAACTGAATAAAATTGGTATTTACAAAAAGGCCCCGTGGTCATTGAACTCACCGATAATTATGTATGTAAATTGTTTTCCGTATAATCTATAAAGTATGTGTATGTTTAAAAAAAAAATTATGAGTGATGTAGCACGCCACCCTCATAGGGCACGGACTTGGATATCACCATCGATGTCGGGTTTGGGTCATGCGGGAGTGGGGTGCTACATAAATTGTGCCAAACATCCAATGAAAAGAATTAGATTTACCATTTCTAATTCTAAAAAGAATGCAAACTCTGAAATGATTCCTAATAAAAAGTCATGTTATTTGAAAAGAGTTTATGAATAGAAGAAAATTGTTGGAAAAACACTGTATTTCTCAACTAGCAAAGTCGGATATTAAATAGCCTTACAAACGGAAGTAAATAAAGGAAAATCAGCAAATAAATATTAGTAACACCTAACCTGAGAAGACAATTCGAATAGGGAAGAATCCCTCAAAGACAGACATTTTATTAATAGCTCCTAAGAAAAAGGACAAAACAAATCCTAACAATTTCTACCTTAAATTGAACATATCATCATTCAGTTTACATCAGCTTTTGAACAAACACCCAATAATTCTCGCTTCTTCAAGAAAACATCAAGCTTGAATGGTTTAGTCATCATATCAAGTAACTAGTCTTATGTGCTGTAATGCATCAACTCCACTATACCAGCCTTTGTGAGAGCACAAAGAAAATGGAACTGCACAACTATGTGTGTAATGTATCAACTCCACTATACCAACCTTTGTGAGAGCACAAAGAAAATGGAACTGCACAACTATGTGTTTACTACGACCATGTGTTACTGGATTTTTCAATAGTTTGATTGTAGAACTACTTGTTAGATCAAGGTTTATATTTAACGATTTTGATAATAACTTTATAATATTTCAAAATTCAAATTGGATTCATTTCCTTGAATAAGTAACGATATAATGCTTAAAAGAAAATAAAATCATATGATAATTGCTTCCTTTCTTTCAAGAATCCTCTTTATAAACTTACCTAAATAGAAATGATTCCATGATATCTGAAAGGATCTTACTAATTCCAATAATTAGCTCTGAAAGCCTTGGCATAATGTTTATCTTACCGTCTGAATATCGAATATTTCAGCAAAGATGACACCGAAGATTAAGCAGCTGTGGTTGAAGAAAATATCTATTTAAAGAAAAAGTTACAGTAGTTGCAAATAAGAGACAGACTTGCAAAATACCTTAGCAACATCAATATCTATATCAAAATCCTTGTGCCTTAAAAAGTGAAATCACTCTATTGGGAGAGACTGTTAAACCCTTTATACATTTCTTGTTGAGAGCTTGTAGAGGTTTGTTAAACACTAAGAGTGTGGAAAGTTGAAGAACTTTAAAAAATATGTACTTATGAGCTTAAAGAGACTCATAAAAATTTACTACTTAGATTTTATAGTGAAACACTCAAGTTGAATACTTTGAGACTAGACTTAGGCTAGGCTTCGTTATAATTCAAACTAGTATAAATTGACTGTGTCACTCTCTCTCTCTTAACTTTTAAATTTTCACATTATAGTGTTTGTGTTTTTAACTTGCAAGAGGCTCCTTCGATTTTACAATAGGCTCCTTCGGTTTTATATCGCAAGAGGTTCCTTTCGCTTTTGAATCAATTAACAAGCTCCTATTAATTAACAGACTCCTTTCTTTTTTAGCACTAACGGGCTCCTATCAATTAACAGGCTCCTTTCCTTTTGAACGCTAGCAAACTCCTTTCAATTAACAGGATCCTTTTGTTTTCCACGTTAATAGGATCTTTTCGAAAGTTAGTAAGAACCTTCTATTTATAGACTTATTTTGTTTAAGAGGATATAATCATTTTTAAAGCACCTTGCATATTTTTTTTATTCACAATTCACCTTCATCTTGTGTGTATGTGCTCTATCATTACTATCATAGTGAATAGTAATATCTTGGTTTGATTTGGAGTCAGCTTGCCCAGAACCCTTTTCAACTATATAGCTTGGCATGCATATGAAGCTGTAGCAATAAACTTTGCTTCCGTAGTAGACAAACTAACCACTGGTTGTTTTTTTGATAACCAAGATATGAACTGAATAAAAACACATAATCTGAAGTGCTTTTTCTATCTTCCACATCTTTAGTATAGGCACTATCAGTGTGAGCAACAAGTTCATTATCTCCTCCCTTTCTATAGAAAATCTCAAACTCAATTGCCCCCTTTAAATATCTCAATCTCTTTTCACCACTCGTAAATGTAGCTCTGGAGAATTCTCCATAAACCTGCTAATAAGACTCGCCATAAACATAATATCTGGTAGAGTAGCTGTTAAATAAATAAGACTACCTATAAACTATTTGTAGTACGTCTTATCCACCTTAACTCCTCCGTCCTCCTTAGTGAGCTTAACACCAGGAACAATTTGATTGTGAACAGGATTACTTTTATCCATTCCAACCCTTTATAGCACGTCAAAAGCATACTTCCTTTGACTGATAAAAATCCCATATGTTCTTTGTGAGACCTCAAAACCAAGAAAAAATCTCATTTGGCCCAGCTTTCTTATGTCAAACTCAAGCTTCAGGGACTTTGTGAAGTCTACCAATATTATTTCATCATTTCCTGTAAAAATGAGATCATCATCATACAAGCTTACAATCAATACCTTGCCTTCTTTTACCTTTTTGATGAACAACGCATGCTCATAATCACACTTTTCAAACCTTCCTACACAAAGTAAGCTTCTATTCGACTATACCAAGCATGCAGTGTTTGCTTAAGTCCATATAGTATCTTCTTTAACTTGTAAACTTTCTATTCGTTTCCCTTCTGCACATATCCATAAGGCTGCTACCTGAAAACTTTGTCATCTAGTTCACTGTATAAGAACACGGACTTCACATCTAGCTAGTGTATAATCCATCCTTTTTGAGCTGCAAGTGCAATCACCAAACGAATTGTCTCCATTCGTGCAACTGGAGCAAAAATTTCCATGTAATCTATCCCATATTGCTGAGCATATCCTTTCATTACAAGCCTAGCCTTGTATTTATCCACCTCACCTTTTTCATTGAATTTAGTCTTATAAACCTATTTCACACCAACCTTCTTTGCTCCTGCAGGCAAATCTGTCAACTCCCACGTGTCATTCCTTTCTGTAACTTGTATTTCTACGTCTTCAAAGTTAACAGGATCAATTGATGCAAACATGGCAAAGTGGGCAACATCATCTTCTTCAAAGAGACCTTCTCCAGTTTCGTACTCCTTTATCTAAGCTGGTGGTCATCGAATCCTTTCATGAACATCTAGTGAACCATTTTCATCGGTTTCACCTTCATGATAGATTCAACATCTTGTTCATTTTCAGCGATCACATCAGTTTCCTCCTCAAGATCACTTGTTTCCAGATCACGTACAATTGCCTCTTCATATTTTTTATCCCAATCCTAGCACTTATCTTCTTCCAAAATAACATTTTACTGATTATGATCCTTTGTGAAGCTAGATCATAAAGCTTGTTAGCTTTGATTCCTCACTGACTCCCAATAAGGATATTCAAATAGGCAATTTTTCACTATATATAATTTGTTTCTTAAAACTTATTTAGCTTTAAATTTTTAAATGTAGATACTAATTCTAACATAATCTTATTTTAAAATCTAATTTTTAGTGTTATTATAAAAGGTTTTATTTTAACGCAATTATATAAATTCCCATACTTTTCCATCAATCTACTCATCTTCATAATATTTTATCAATTAAAAAAGAAGTTTTTTCTTTGCTCTTTTCATTATAGTTTATTCTCCCTTTTTTTTTCAAAAGATTTGCTTGATTTACTCTCAAAGTTTATGTATGTAATTAAAATGTTATGTTTTTTACCATGATATTAATTATTTTTCTTTTCTATTTCTTTTCCCCTCTCTTTAATTTTATAGAAGTTAATTTTTCCAATTTTATAGCGATTATCGATTTTATTTTAAAATTATTAATTTTTTAATTGTCACACTTTTAAATTTTAAAATTTTGTATCTATTATTTTAATTTCCAT
>JANIPM010000001.1:42340562-42357817 GCA_027478405.1 Erythroxylum cassinoides
TAAAGAATCCAATTGAATTTTTAGAAAATCAGATTTTGTTATAAAATACATAAAATTTTGAAAGGATAAAACCTTTTGTTTAAAAATATAAAATTGTCTTGATCTTAGTCTAATTAATAGTCACAATGTAAATATAAAAAAAGGGGAAAGAGATTTACCAATCTCAACTTGTAATGTCAATCATTTGTTCTTCTCTTGTTTATCCTTCAACAAATTTATCTCAAAATTGGTAAAAATCTCAATTACCCTATCCAAATTGATATTATGAGTTCCTTCGATGGTTGCAATTTTTGGTATAAATCTCAGAGGCAATAATCTCAATGTCTTCTTAATAAGTTTCATATTCAAATATTTTTTTCCAAGTTGATGTGTTTGGTTTGCTATGTCAAGTCTCTCATAAAAGTCTCCAATAGTTTCACTTTCATCCATCATCAACTCTTCAAATCCCACAACCAACATCTGAATTTTAGAAACTATCACATATTTCGATCCCTCATGTATAGTTTGCAAAGTGTCATATGCTTCTTTCGTCAATTCACAAGTTGATATCATAGCAAAACGACCTTCATCAACTTCACTGAAGATGGTGTGCAGGGCTTAAGAATTTCTAAATGATTTCTCTTCTTCAGCCCTTATCCACTCAAATGCATCTTTAAGCATTGTTTCTTCCTTTTCATCAGTCATCACTGGATATGTCCATCCATTTAAAACCAAGTTCCATGCTTTTGTTCCTTGTGTCTGAACAAATACTCTCATTTGTGATTTCCACGTAAGATAATTTGAACCATCTAACAACGGTAACCTGATAATTGATACCTCTTCTCTTATAACCATAATTGTGAAATACGAATCTGTACTAACTAGATGTACCAAGTTTTGATTCGGTGACCTGCTCTAATACCAATTTTAAATCTCAAAGGATATAGTTTCAAAAAATTCTAATTTTGTCGTAGTTGCTTGTAATTGTATTTACCAATTACTTGATATAAAGCAATTGTGTAGGCAACTGTTAATTTTTTAGCATAAACGAAAAATAAATAAATACAAAATTAAACTGATCAATACCCGAGATTTGGTAACGCAATTCGACGCATCTTGCTTAAGTCTGCAGGATCCTCTCTCAGCTTAATCACTTTCACCAAAGTACAACAATAGTTTTACTCAAGGCATTACAGAGCCGGCACACCCTACCTTTGACACTATCTCTCATCCTCACAACCCGTGAAAGTATTTTACTCCTAATAATACGACCACCGCGTGCTAACTTCAAAAGAAAATTTTCATAACACTGTTTAATAATAAAAATGATAATTGAATAACTCAAGTGATTAAATCAATAAACACATAAATAAAGAAAAACACTTAAGATAAACATACTTCCCTAAATATGTAACTTTATCAACCGAAAGTGTAAGAAGTGATACAATAATATCTGTTGTGAACTATTGAGAAGAATCATGATCAGTCCACGCACACAGCAGCATCAATAAGCATCAATCGAACAAGCAATTTGTCATTGAAACGTCGGCAAAAATATAACTGCAGCATCACACCATCACACCGAAACAATATCTGGACAGCTACCAAACTAACAAACCATCAACAATGAGCAACAACGCAAGAATGATATGAAAAACAAGAAAAGAAATCAACTATCAAAATTACCCAAAAACAACCATCAATTGTCATCCAAGGATGTAAGAATACCCAGCTGTAGAAAATCACACAATCAACAAAAAACACAGCCCCAAATTGTTGTTCAAAAATTAGATAAATGCAGCTGCCAAATCACACACACTATCAACGATAAACTCCCCAACAAAGTCATGAAAACCTTGACAGAAAAATGTAGCACCAAATCAGGATACAATCCCCACAAAATCAGTTGCAAAAATAATCCAAGATTGCCCCAAAAATTCCAGCTTCTAAGTTACACAACACCTATCATTGATTCACAAAGAAAGCACCAACACTTAAGCCCACATATCACGAAAATTCACAGCCCCATTTTAACTGCAATGATCAAGCCAAATCTCCAAAAATATGATACCTTAGATTGTCATTTTTCCCTAATAGGTTATCCATTAAATCAATCTTGATTGGGATTTTAAACATAACGAACCTTATCTTAAAAGAGTCCCACTTAAGTCCAATTTTAAATAATGCCTAAAATTAAATAATAAGATATCATAACACATATCTTAACAATTCGTCAGTGGAGTTTCTTATGAATTATGTATAATCTTTTACTTTTTATATCATTTTAACTAACTTCATCTAAAATATTTAAAAGTATTGTTCGCTGTTGACAACAAACTGAAGCAATAGGTTTTTTCACTAAATTTGTGTTCATCCTCAAAAGTTAAATCACCACATACATCTTCTAAGCATCTAACGCAAATCTCCGATTCAATTAACAAACATTAAAAAAAATCTATAATTTTTAAATTCTATTAAATCAAAATAATTACAACCTCAAATTTTTAAGAACCTGCAACTAATCAAAAGGAGATATAAAATCCAGCAATTGGTGCAGAGTTTGGTAAGATAGGCATTTTAAATAGCTCGTAAGTCCTAATTAAGGTGGAAAGGAACTGAAGCATGATGCACTCCTGCTTTCTGCAACAATCTTACCAAACACTTTAAGGACATGCATTTAAAATTTTAATTCATTTTTTAAAGAGGAACATAAAATTAAAGTTATATATCATTCATCTATATCAGATCTGCAATTATCTACTAAGTGTATAGGTTGAAAGTTTTAATCTTCAGGCATACCTAACAGAATATGAAATTAAAGATGTCCACACTCAGAATGCACGAAAAAACAACAAATATGATCACTCCTACAATTCCAATAATTTACATAGCAAGGTCTATCCTTTTCTATTCAAATAAATACCAGAGTCCCCAATGCAGGACCACTAGAGACTATCAGGGCTTAAAATGAAGGAAAGTGCCTGTAAAGCCTGAAACTATAAACCTCCCAGTTTCAATACACATTGGCAAACCCGTTCCGTTATATTATCAATCAGCTACATCTTCAGCTACATCTTACATTGGTTAGATACTACATATACAGTTTAAAACAGGGTTAGGAAAATTTATCTAAAGCTGGGGATAGCAAGCCTTGCTGTTCATCAAATGCTATTGACATGAAGGTATCATCATCCAAAAGTGAGTCAATATCAATAAGTTCTTCATCACCATCAGCCGGCTCTTCAGGATTGTCCACCACATCACTTGACTGAAAAAGCAAAAAGCAGAAGACAAAAGGCAGAGGAAGATGTAGAGAAAAAAGCAGTTAGCATTCCATGAAGTTTTTACAGATCAGAGTAACGACTAAAGATAGAAAAGAAATTGAAGGATTTTGTGGGGGCTTAAGGAGAAATTAGACCAAGTCCAACAATCTTATATACATCCATGACATTATAAATCAATTCAAAACTTTAAGAAAACAGATTATGAACCTAATCTATAACAACCATAACATTATACATCAATTCAAAACTTTAAGAAAATAGATTATGAACTTAATCTTTGTATATAACTTACTTTATCCTCATGTTGCTTTCCAATATCATATAACCTTGTGAATTTCCAACACAAGTATTACACTCCTAGATAACATATATAGGTGGATATACCTCAGATTCACGGAACTTCTCTGCTACTGTAAGTAATCTTCGGTATTGAGCACGGCCATCTGGATGATGAAACATGGATACCACCCTATTAAGTGCTTTTTGTGTCCTCTGCTCACTTTGCTTCCTTCCTTCCTGCAGAAAATCATACTCGTTTTCCTTTGTGGACAGGGATTGTGGATTGGAATCCATGGCCAGTGCATCTCGACGGAACCCCCGCAGACCACTTCCTCTACGTCTCCAGCGCAAAATGACCTTTTCCAGAATTCCTACTGACCATACGAATGTTTTATATTGTTTCCTCACCTGGTGTCCCCTCACATGGGCCTTTAAGCAAAAAGAGAGATGGTTTCAGCTTTCAAGTTCACGAAAAAAAATTCAAGCATGCAGTTAATACTTACTTTCCTGATTATATGAATGATCTTATTCCATGAAATAAAGAAAAATGTAATAGCAGAGGCAAACCTGGATTTTAACAATTCGTTGCCTGATTATCAAGAATTCTTTTCTTTTTTTCCATCCCCGATACTTTTTTTGAATTTGAGTGGCAGCAGCATGAGCTAATCCACCTGAATGTAAAGGTTTACGTGCCTTAGCCGCAACAACTGACAGAGCATGTTCATCTGATACATCAAATTCATCATCCGCCAACTGTTTCTGCTGGAATGACTTCATTCTGAACATTTGATATATACGATTGGCAGCTTGTGTAGCATTACGGACAGCTGTGAGTGAATCCTTTAGTGACAATTCATCTGGCTCATCACCGTGATTCAGAGGGGTAGGCGTCCGCTCTGAACTAGATAGCACAACTGACGTCCCTGAAGCTTCTGGTGTTTCGTCATCCTTTGGATCTTTCACAGTAAGGGATGAAAGGTAGCTCGTCAAAGATGACTCCGCCAGAAAACCAGAAATTCCTTTGTGTCCATTGGCGGAAGCAAGGTCAGCTGGAGTTATAGACAAAGGACATTCAGGAGTTGGATCTGTCAATAGTCCTGAAGCAGCACCCAACGCTACGAGGACAGCAACTGTCTCTTCTCTGTTTTACATGGTTTTGAGAATCACAAGAGCATCCTGATTAGCAATCTCAAAAAACAATACCAAAAAACTGCTACTGAACAATCTACTTTAGACAGAAAGAAAAAAAAGCAAAACGTACTTGGTTTGTTTGCTTTTTTTTTATAAAGTATATGCATGGAGTAAGGCAATATGTATCTTCAAGCTTTCAGACAACAAAATCTGATGTTTCATCAGTTAGACATAACTGACAAATCATAGGGTGTGTTTTCTGTCAAATCTTACAAAAGATGAAGAAAAAAACATGCTTTCCAAACATCTTTCAGTTGCATTCATAGCATGGCTTCTCATTTCAACAAAAAACAAAACAAAAAGAAAATATTGTGGAATTTTAAATTGTTTGATCTTAAAAAGCCAAAAAGAATCAAGGTTATAGGCCCAGAGGACAACTAATTGCCAAGTACAGCTTCAACGATATCCATATCAAAACAACATATTTGAGAATCAAGAGAGGTTCTTGCCTGCCAAAGAACGCAGCCCAGTGAAGAGCAGTCCAACCATTTGCATCTCGAAAGTTGATGTTGACACCAGCAGCAAGAGTTGGTTTTATGGCCCAATCATAACCAAGTGCTGCTGCTAAATGCAGCACACCTTGCCCATCATCATCCAATACACTAGCTCTTTTCCCACTTTCAATCACTTTATGAAGGAGCCATGAATACAACTTCTCTTTTATCAGCTTCTGAAGCATCTTCTTTTGAGCATCAACTTGGGACAAATCTTTACATGAGATTGGTTCTGTCATTTGATAATTTTCATCTTCCTCCTTCAATAACATGATTTTACTAACCAATTTCTTCTTTTCTCTATCACTATCAAAAAGATGGTCTTGAGGGTTGGATGATCTGAGTAACATTAACCTCTCAAGACGCAAATGAAGATCAGTTGCAGTGGCATCACCACCATATACATCTGTGATATCTAAACGCTTAGCAGAACCTACTCGAAAATCAAAGTCTCGCACTTCACTACAAGCTAACCTGTTGGAACAGGTAACATAGAAAGGAACTCTGGCAACATCGTGAACAGGAGAATAGCAACAAAGAATCCCATCTGCCAAAATCTCTGCTGGAACTTCAATTTCTCCAAACATACAGGACCACTTACATCTCATTACATCTTGTGGGCTCTTCAAAAATGTTCCAATAACATGGACCTGTTTCATGGTGAAAAAATAAAAGAGCGTCACAAATCCATTATTTATTCACCAAAGTGGTAGTTTCAGAATTTGAAGAGACGTGAGCAAAATAAAATGATGACGATGATCAATGTGTGAGAGAGAGGAAAAGAAATTAACATAAGCCACAGTTGGGATAGTTCAACAAAGTCAGAGATCCAAGAATCAGTGATGCCTTTCCAAGTTAGATTGTCACTCACACACGCCAGGTCAGCATATGTTGCTTTTTTGGATACATTGGAGAGAAGGTTAGCGTACTCTATAACATTAAAATATGCAAATAAAAATGTAAGATGCAAAGTTCTTATTCAAATGGTGAATCTGACCAGTTAAAGCCCAAGGATTCACTTGTCAATGGATCTATTAAATCTATCAACCAAGCCTATTTATATATCCGTTCTGCTTTCTATACTCTACCACAAGTCCACAATTTCCTGTTGTTCTCCAACTCTAACAGCTCCTTCCCTAATTTCCCTTCTCCCTCCAGCACTCCACTACCACTGATTCAGCTAAAGTAAAAATGTGACAGCTGCCACAACAAACCCACTTGACAGTAGTAATATTTTTCTATATTGTCCTGGGCCCAATCCCAATTTTGAGGTTCATTACCAAGCTTACCAATTGATCAAGCACTACGTCGATCAACCATATTTAAGTACTTGTCCCTCAACCAAACAAATACATCTCCTTATAACTGGCTCAACCATATTTCAAGTTCTCTTTGATGACCGACCTCTCCACTTCAAAAGGATATCATTCTTACGAAACACTAAGTGGTTCTTTTTAATATGGTGATCACAAAAGCAGTAGCATAAATAAATACCGTGGCATTAAAGCAGTAGCATAAATAAACACCATGGCAAGCATTTGATGATTTTTAACAACAAACAGACAAGATACCTCTGTTTCAGAGTCTGTATAACACCACTTAGGTGCAAAATCAACAATGCTGAAAAGCTGGTCTTGAGACAGAGAAGGGCTCAATGATGAGTCATCAACTACATTCCCACATTCATCAGCACTCCATGAAATAGTAGATGAGGGCCTCATATTCAAATCATCAACCTCCTCAAGTTCTTTAGCGATCCAGCGAGAAAAGCTGTCAACTTTCTTCAAGCCCTCTTCTCCATCTAGGAATGTTTGCTTGAGAATGAAACTATACTTGTTATTTCCTTCCACGGAAATGTTATTCTCAGAATTGAATGGGGCTGCATGCTGTTGCTCATCTGCAAGCTGCACTTGAAGGTTGTTTTGCATAAGTTGCTCATTTTGCTGAACAGGTCCGTCAAAAAATATCTCCAGTGCATTTGGAATATTCCCATCAGCTGTTTTTTGCTCATATAAGCTGGTACTTAGGTCATACCCCAAATCAGAATCTAAAGTTGGGTTCATGTAACCCTGCAGCAAGAACAAGGAATTGGTTTTTTTCAAAAGAATGTGTTTCAAACATTCAAAGCATGGAAACATCCTATACTATAAAAAACAAGATGTATAAACATCCACAAAGGAATAAGTGAGAAGCAATTAAAAAAACTCAGATTCAGTACCAAACAGCAATCATATTATCTAAGGATTTTAACATTTTCCCAAACCAACCCTCAGAAGATACATGGATTAGCTGGAAAACTAAAACCAGAACTAAAGTGGCAAGGAAATTATTAAATATGTAAGGGCAAATCTTTGCATTTCATAGATAAATATGTCATTAGATATCTCATTTTGAATATCAAGAGTAGATTTTTACATATTAAATATTTCACTTTTTAAAAATTGATGTTTTGGAACTAAAGCAATGTTAAATAGAAAATGTCAATGTAGCTATCAACAAATTAGAGTCCTAAAGATTTTTGGGATCAATAACATTGTGCCCAACTCCACCCCAAAAGGCACTTAAGGGGAGGAGGATTGCCCAAGCCTTAAAAGGCTTACTAGGCTCTGGCTCCTAATCAATGTGGGATATTAAAACAGATCCTTGAGCTCAGGAATGGATGTTGGTATGGGATATTAAGTCACTTAGCACACCCTCTCATGCCCATGACATTAACTCACTTAGCACACCCTTTCATGCCCAAGAATAGATATAGCTATCTACAACAGGAAGTGTGTAGGATAGGTTTTAAGTGGTTCATACAGAAGGAGGAACAACATTGTAAACACAAACCTTAAAGCATTATGGGCCTTTTCTTGTATATTGCTCCTAATTAACGTAGGAATTTGGCACGCTTCAACGTGCCCACTCACACCTAAAAGTGGACACCTGACGCATGAAGTTGACAGGATTGGACTCTACAAGTGGCACACAAGAATCGATACCGGGAGAAGCCCAACATCAAACAAAGAGCCCGAAACATTTGTTGATTCATGAATTTTACAGGATTAGAAATCTGTGGTGTGCCCTCAGGGTCAGATACCTGTGACAACCTCAATATCAAACTAAGAGCCTGAACATCTGATGCATGAAGTTTACAGAATTAGACATCCGCAGATGGCTCATAGGCTCTAATACCATTATAAAACGGAGCCAACTCCACCAAAAAGGCACCTTCAAAGGAGGAAGATTACCCAAACCTTATAAGACTTATTAGGCTCTTTAACTCCTAGCCAATATGAAATATTAACATCCTTAACAAGCATAATTTTGGAAGGTATTTGAACAATATAAATTAGTTCTGTCCACAATGTTACAATATGCACAATCATCATTCTCCGTGAAAATTTCTGCACCTTAAAGATGAAAATTACATAAATTCAGCCATAGTTCTCAAATAAACTTCCCCTCATTGTAAATACACAATCAAGATATCAGAAGTGATATTTTTCATCAGCACTTCGCTAGACAACAGGAGGAAAGCTCCTTTAACGATAATACAGAATGTAAACAAGAATACAATGATGAATGCTGCACAATCTCAGATACTAAGTTTTCTCTATTCGATTACCAACTACAATCATAGGAAGGCTCAGTAAATCAGAGAATATTGAAACAGTAACACACCTGCCAGTTAGATTGGAGAGGTAGAGAACCATCAAACCTATCTCTGGTAGCACTTCCAGGAAATAAAACCTCACCCGTGGTCATATTACCTCCAATCCCTATATTGCCAGCTTGGCTGGAACTTGCTGATACAGGAGAAGCTAAATTACCATATCCTGTAGTACACTGTTGCAAGATCTCCTCCCAGGATGTCAGACTTTGGGAGTCAATATTATGATTAGCATTATCATTATTAACCAATCTATCTCCGTGAAGAACTGAGATGGGAGCCACACCAGAATTTGAAGACTGAACTTCGCGATTTTCTGATGGAAAGGTGAAAAGGTTAAAAAATCAAATTTGAATTTCAATCATGCATGATATTTACTTGAAGAAAAACAGAAATGGGCCATATACAACAGGAAAAGAATACTAGAAACAAACGCACCACCTACCTGAACCAGGATATGGAAGATGAGAACTCCATAGGCCACCATTTATTTTGCCAACCATCGAACTATTCGGCATTTGGGGTGACTCAGGAAAGTAATATCTGGAATTCACCTGGTGACTATCAGCTGCAACAAATAGTACACAACTTACTGTCAAGCCAAATCACAGTTATTATCCACCTTCACAACAAAATCCATGTTTCCCCATCGTATAACAGGAGATTGAAAAGGGCCAAGAGAAAGGAAGCATGTCACCTGAATCATTATCTTCACATGATGATGAAAGAGTGCTTGTTGGACTGGTAGAATCTGTTTTTCCTGAGGGTTCTTTAATGTGATTTGTGGCAGAGCTGTTTGAAGGGCTGTTACTTGTTCTGCTACCCTGAGGACATATATATCAAAATCTGAGTCTAAAATAATTACATCTGAGGAAATTACATACTATCTTGAAACTATGTGAACATAGACTTTCTTTATAAGCAAAAATGAATATCTGAAGCTGAACATGAATATGAACTACAATTGTCACGTTCAAAGTTTATAACTAGGCTAGAAATCCAAAGAATCTTACAGATAACCTCAAAAGGAGCAACGAGCGCTTCTAGAGGGAAAAAACTAAACAGAATACTCTGATGCTAAGAAATCTTCATACATAACCAAAAGCTGCAATGTCTGCATTTCTCTGTCAGTGATTATTATTAAGTGCACAAGTAATTTGGAACACCTCTGCCCCAACATCCCAACATCCAATAAAATAATGTAAATACAAAGAGCACACAAAACATAGATTTAATCCCATGATGAGGAAACAAGCACGAGAGATTTAAATATGTATATGATCAATACTCAGAAAATCAAGAATTACCACTGAGATGAATGATGATTTGAACCACCTCATCATCATTCACTATTGATTTTTGGATCAACTCAGCCATCTAAAATTAGTACATTTGATACTTGTTCTCATATCACTACAAGTCAAATACTGCTTTAAGGATCCAAAAGCAACAACCAAACCAAACTGCACCAAGTTTCACCCATGTTTAAAATCCACTAAAACAATATCATTTTAAAAACTTTTATAGCCAGTGACACGCAAGAGTATATACACTATTTGGTTATATATTCCATGAAAATATTGAAACTTCAAAAGAACTACAACAAAGCATACAATACAGAATATGGAAATTGATTAATACCTTTATTTCCAGGTAGTGGACAAAAACTATATGCATCAACTCCCTGCAGCATGGAGCATGATTGTATAAGAATACAGCGAAGTGAAAGGGCAAAGATTAAAAGCTATAGGAACAATAACAGCACATGCTAAACTAAAAGATAAAAGATCACAGCTTGAATTTTAATTTGACAATTAAAGAAACATCAAGTAAAAATAGAACATAAACCTACTGAAATTGAGGGGATGCAAGGAACTCTCCCTTTTCTTGAGAAAGGAAAATTAGAATTAGAATAAAGTACATGAGGGAAAGATACGCAGAGAGAGAGAGAGAGCAACCACCTATATATTCATTCTGCAATTCCCCAGAATGTTCCTTCTCTAAGCTTGTATTTAGAGCATTAGGGGGGAAAATAAAAATGGGAACAAATTGAATATATTCTTATTCCTTCACAACAGACATTTTACACCTAAAATTCATATAGCTCAAGGACTACAAGTATTCATGTTCAGTTTAAACTACACAAGTGACTGCAATTATGATCTCTCATTCTTGATCAGTTACATTATTCCAAAGTTCCATGCAAAACTTTGCCTTTTGATGCTTATTATGGAGTCAAGAAGATTATGTCTGAGCTGAGACACAAATGTTTATAATAGCCAATGGTGATTTCTTATCCTCTTTGAAATATTGGAAAGAAATGTTAAAAATACACAATAGGGCCATTGGCACAAAGGTTCCATTTTATTTGTATGGATGATTGTTATTTAGTGATGCAAGGGGTGAAATTATAAGGCATGTGAGAAAAACCAAGGTCAAATTGAGAAGTAGAGCTGCCAAAAGGAGGAAAGGGAGTTCTAGGCACTAAACCATTGAGTCGCAAGTGAGACAGAGAAAGATATTAGGGGAACATAGTTACTGGATCAGGAAATCGTTCAGTCAAAGGTACAACTGAAGTACATATGAGGTGATGTAAAGTTTACAGAACATACATTTATGATAGTCAACTTATAAATTTTGAAGAGCAACTGTGAGAAATTTTAGATCACAAGCTAAAAGATTCCCACTTACAGTAAGTATGCTGTTGGTAAATGGAGCAATGCAATGCGGCTTAGACAAATGTTGAAATATGCACACAAAAGTAGGTTTAAGAGAAAGAACTATCCTAACAACCCCACTCACACCAAATGGTACTGGATCAGATTGGGAATATATACTTCAAAATAACAACTATTATGAGAATTAATCTTATGACGATGCAGGAGCCCACATTCCAAAGTCCAAGAATCTTATGTAGTTTAGTCCCATTAGTGAGTTGTTTTCTTGTTTAGTTTAGACTTTAATATGTGTTTCCTATTATGATTAATTCTGCACAAGTCCAGTAGGACATAGCAGCAAGATTTTTCTTTAGAGGCATTGAACTTTCTTTCCTATTTCAGTAGTATTTCTGATAAGACTAGTATGAATAAGGTTTTCGCTAGAGAAATATAACTACCTATGTATTTTGAATGTTTTTTTAGATGGATTTTGTTATAAAAAATTTTCCAGGAACAATCAACTCTATTCTAGCCTTATGTTCTCCTAAACCTTCTCTGCATCACGTGGCAGCAACACTAAAAGTTCAATGTAGTCCTATATCCCTGCAAAGATTTTTTGCTTCAAAACTATGGTTGATCATGATAAAAATTAAGAAATAGGCAACCAGACCACAAAAGGTGTTTGAAAATTTGAGACTCGGTCATTGAAGAATTGAACCACGCAGTGCAAGCCTTCAGTGTTAGTAACTCGTGCTGACCTTATGGAGAATCTGGAAAGTGACAAAAAGCCCCTTGAGATCTCAAGGTTGAACATGTACTAGAGGAGGAAAACCCTTTTTGTTAAACTAGAAATTTGTTCGAGCGACACAAAATGGAATTGAAGAGCAATTATTCCCCATCCTTTTCTTAAATGTTTACAATAATCAAAATGGAAAATAACAAGAGGTCTATTATCTATCCTCTTAAAGAACCCAAAAAAATTGGTGACTCAAGTGTTGCATCTAGCAACATCGATAAAATCAGTGAATCTTTATCTGTTGGAAGTTTTGAAGTTAAAAGCAACAAAGTGTCATGTATTCCTTAGTAAGCAAGCTAAAAAAAAGAATCCAATTTAAGGGACCAGCTCAATATTGAACCAACCAATATTGTTTCTTTGGCAAAGGCAATGCTCAAAATATAGATTTCGGCAATGTTTAAAATATAGATTTCTATACTATCTTACCCTAGTTGTTTATAATACTTCTTTGTTCCAGCCACAACTGATCTTATTCTAGCCCTAATTTGTTGAATCTTGTTACCCTAAACATTTCTATAAATCACCAAAGAGATAAAACAAAACTAGAAATGAGTGCATAGAAACAAGAATAAGAAATTGCATACATATACTTTTGGTCCAAGTAGGAGGCACACTTCTAAAAGGGGGAAAAAACTATGTAGATGTTGAAGAATAACCTTTTAGATCATTCATTTAATTCCTCCATAGCGATGACAATTTCCCATTCCCACATTTTCGACATATGTGCCAATTCTCCTCACCATATTGAAATCAAATATGATTTTTATGCTTTTGGTACTAGATAAATAAAATTTTGAGGGATTAATTCTAAATTAATTTCCTTCCTAAGTTGGTATGACTATTATCTTTCAGGCGTGCATGGATCCAACCCTTCTTGTACAAGAATCTATTCATGTAGATAAACAATAATAGAATCTGCACTTCTTTAATATTTTTCATTGACTAAGATTTTTAACAGCGAAGCCTTGCGTACAAGCTGCTCTAACCCCTACCTTTCCAATCGGCAATGATTGTTTTTCATTGGCATTGTCCAAGTCATGTAATAACATAAGCAGAGGCTCACTCGGTGAGCTACATTGTTATTCAATTATAGATATCTTTTTAGTAAAGTGAGAAAACACTGTTCCTTGACAATGAACATAAAAATCGTTTAACAAGTACAATTTGAAAAGAAAACAGGACTTGAGAATACTTAAGATTCGTCTTCTTCTTCTATCTCTTAGCTTTTCTAGGTGTCTGACACCTAGGTTATGTTTGGTTAGACGTAAAGTTTTTAGTAAAATGAAATGGTTTATAATAGAATAGAATATAAATGGATATAATATTAGAAAATTGTTATTTGGGAGAGATGGAAAGGTTCATAATGCAATATAGTGAAATGTTATTTGGAAGAAAGTTCTATAATGTAATATAGTGAAAAGTTGTTTATCATCTTACATTCCATCCTAAACTCCCCAAATCAAAATTTTCTCATTTTTACTGTTTAAGATAGAATGGGATGTAATATAAAATCCTCCTTTTCCATTCCATTTCATTATATTCCATTATAAACCTTACTCCCAAAGGAATAATATTACATTCTATTCCATTAACCTCCAACTAAACATAGCCCTCATATTGAAGACCTTTTGAAAAACTATGTGCAGAAGCATGTCATGTATAACAAAATTGGACAATGCCCCAAAGAAACTAATTTTAAGATATGATCGTAGAATTGGAAAAATACAGTAAGAGGACACTTGGAAGTCCATTAGCAAATTGTACAAATTAAATGTACCATGAATGCTCATTTAAACTCAAGGAATAATAATCACCAACAGCCAAAACCAGCAGCCTATAAATCATTAAAAATAGAAATCAGGTCCTACTTACTCTTCAAGCATCCAATAGCTGCGTCTTTGAAAACTTTCATTCTCCTCTCCATGGGCATAATAACAGTGTAGTACATCAACACTCCCAACCTGAATTGTTTGAAGAATGTAATCTTTTCGAATGTTATGAACCTTTTTATTTTGTACACATGTAAAGGCAGCATCTTGTAAAACAGATTATAAAGAAAATTGCAATTTCTACATCCGTTTATCATATGCTGACTCCAAAAAACACGTCATCACTGTGTAGTCTTACCTTCAGCTTTTCATGGGCTTCCTTCACAGTCTTTCCATCCTTTTTCTTCCTCCAGTTATGCCCATCCTTTCTAAAGTATCTTAAGACCTTCCGATCAAAGAGAAAGAGAGAACCACCTAGCAGTACATGCAACAATGTGAAGCATGAATTCATTAAGTAAATACCTACAGTTGAGAAAATGAAGCAAAGTATGAAATAGAATATCTTACCCCACCCCCAAATGTCTGCATACACATAAATATTGAGAACATGATAGACAGGGAGAGAACTAAGCAAGTATCACACATGGTTACATGCATTGTCATAAGAAGCCCACAGCTAGCTCAATTTGCTCTTCTTTCTATCTAATTGTTTATTCAATGTATGGAGAGAACTCACTCTCTTTTAAATTATTAAGCTAAGAGTAGATTCAAAAATCAAGCATCAAATGAAGACCAAGGGATACCATATAGAGCCTTAAAATCAGAAATAACTATCATGTAATATCCAAATAATATCCATCTTGAAATTGTATGAATCAATTCCTTTAACAAAAGACATAAAACTTTATTGGAATCAAAAAGAAATTAATTTCATAATAAGAACCCTTTAAAAGACTGCAGCTAAATAACACTGTGAATATGCCACAAAAACCATCTTACTCCAAAAGCTACTGGAACCCTTTTAAGTCTAACACATCATTACTATTCACTCGTCCAAAAATCAAAGACAACAAAAGGGCCCCTTAGAAGGTGCTTAACCCTCCAAAAGGATGACTGGTTAAAAAGAACTCTTTCCAATATCAGAATATTGGTTGGCACAACAAAACTGCCAAAGTTTCAATTTGATGTTACCAAAGGATAATGCTATTTTAAGTTGATTCATGACCAGATAACAGACTAATTAGTAACTATCAAATATAGAAAATGGAATAAAATGGCAAAGGATTGTAAGTAGAGCTCAAATCAAAATTAATTATAGGTACAATATTTCACCAAAAAGACCTCAATACATATAACAGTCGTATGCCCACAACCTGGCAGGAAACTAGCACCAATATCATATTAGACTTCAAACCTGATAAAAGTTATATGCTAGTATCCTCTTTGAAAAGCAAAAAAGTCAGCTTAACATCTGACTCCACATTGATGAAAACAAGGCTATGCTTAAGACAAACTTCGAAGCAACAACAGGAGTATAGAAACCCCTGTTGATTAGAGAGCCAGTCCAAGAAGCAAAACAAGTTTGCCTGGCATGAGAACTGATTCATTCATGCTCTTTTACCTTAAATACTAATGAGATGTGAACAGGAACAATATAGACAAGTAATAAGTAACCCTATGTATTTGATTCAGATGCTAAGCACAAGTTTCTCATATTGAATTTGATACAAGTATTAGCAACATACTTGGTGGTCTATTCGGAGGCTCTGACGAAATATGAAATTTCGGATAATTGCGCAGGATTTCACAAATCTCAGCAGGCCGCAGCCATCGATGTTGTGCTTCTATAAATAACTGATCAATATCTGTACAGGAAGAGCTAGACAATTAATGAAAACTTCTAATAATACACACAAAAAATGCTATAACAAGAATAACAAGTGTTATGGATGACCCAAAACACTTGTTGCATATGATCTCAGGTTATGAAGAAGAAATTCAAAGTATGACTCATCTTTTCCCGTAAGAAGGACTGAACTTTAGAAATACACCCTGCTTGGAATCCAATGATAATGATGTCTATTGCCATACTTGACCAACGAATGATCCCATCACAGAGTTCCTAAAATTTTCTTTTTCCCATTCATTTGAACATTTACTACATATAAAATTAATTTCCACCACACCCCTTCTTATCGGCAATGGTTCATCAAGTAGACAGGTTCACAATCTTTTCATTATGAGATAACAAATCAGGAAAACCTCAGCTAAATCCAATCAAAAGAAGCCAGCAAACTGACTGAGCTCCAAGTCAACTGATTAGTTTAGTTAATGCAACCCTAAGCACAGATATAAACACCGACCGTGTACTAATTCATTTTCCCAGCGAAAAGCCGCAGAAGCCCAGTTTCCCAGCGAATAAAACAAGAAACAGCTAATAAAATTAACACTAAATTAACCAGCTCGCTGAAGTGAACTTAACATAAAGTAACCAACTGAAATTCTCCCAAAAAAACAACATCAAACTTCGCAAACAAATGGATCTAAACAACAGGACCTAATAAGAACGCGTAACAAGTGAAAAACAAAAAGAATTTAATAAGGTCTAACCCAAACGGGGACTGAGTCCGTATGATCCCCGATCCGCCATGAAACGAGAGGGAAAGAAGGAGATCAGAGGTTGACCCAGATACACCAAAGCTTGTATAAGCTTGGTTTGTGGTAAAAGAAGGGATTTTTTCGAATGGGTTTTGAAATTGGGGATGGGACTATTAGATATTTGGACGGGTTGTGTTGTGATTTGTGAATTTATCAAGCCTAAGTACACTTTCTGGGGGAGGTGTGAAAAGGGAAGCTGGAGAGAAAGATCAGGTCTTGACGGAGTAGCAGCGGGGACAGCGAGACCATGCTGTCCAATTAACTTGGGACATCTGGCAGAACAAAAAGAACATAGTTACCTGTCTTTTTTCCGCAATTTATTTTTTTTTTATATTTTCCTCTTATAGATTCGACCACCTTCGATGAAACTGCTAAAATATTATCACTACTGAGCTTATGTTTGACTATGCTTACACAATTGATCTTTTGTCACTGAAGCTTGTTTTAGATCTTTTACGAGAATGACAGTTTTAAGAAATCAGTTCATTATTTT
>JANIPM010000001.1:42425663-42443811 GCA_027478405.1 Erythroxylum cassinoides
GACTGGAAGTGCTGCATGTAATCCAGTGGGTCGGTCTTCCCATTGTACTTCTCGGGGGTCGGTATTTTTGTGCCGGGTGCTGGGAGACTATCCAAGATCTCCGAAATAAACGGAGAGCTGTATTGCGTTGTCGGGCGGTTTGTTTGGTAACTCATAGCAGCGTGAGTTCGGTCATCCGCGGTTTTTTCTAGGGTTTCATGTGGGCGGTGATCGGCTGTTAAGCTGATTTGTCGGGCGATTGGCCGCACGGACGGTGGCTGTTGTGCTGGTTGCGACTGCAGTATCTGGCGAATCACCAACTCAGCCGCCTCTTCTATCTGTTTCCGGCTTAAAGCGGCGTGTATGGACGGAGGAGGTTCTGCACCTTGCCGATACTGTAGATTCGGGGTTGCGTGGCGCGCAACGTTATCTTCCAAGGCCACACTCTGTTCTTCTTGTTCCAAGGTTTGAGGCCGTGGTGGATTAGAGGACTCCGTGTGGGAGACGTGTGGTGCAGGTGGCGGAATTGCAGGTAGCTGCAAACCCATACGCTGTATCGCCAGGGCCGCGACAGCAGCGATATCTGGATTCATCGCCGCCGCCTGACTTATCTGGGTGGTTCTGGACGTGGTGCCCGGAAGTCGGGCCCCACGGTGGGCGCCAATTGGTTCTGCCGGATTCTGGCTGAACGGTACGTTGCCGTTTGGATCCATTGGTTGGTAGCTTTCGGTGACAATCTTCACGTGAATGTACCTGCAAAACACAGAAGGCTAATCGGGGGTTGTGTCCCGACGGCCCCTCCGACGCTCAAGTCAGTTGTCTGGTGAAAGGTAAGGTTGGAGAACGCAAGGAGAGAATTAGGTTAATGATTTCGTACCTTGAGTGTGAGAGAAAAATACCTTATATACGATTCTGTTGCTAGGTTTAGGTTTTACGTAGAATCCCGTCTCTGCATGGAAAGCTCTCTTGTTTACGGGCTGTGAGGGAAGTATGTCGGACTTGGGCCTGGCGTGGAAACTGGATTGAACCGATCGGCCCATAGCCCAAAAGCCCAAAATGGTCGACCCAACCAAGTATTATTTTAATAATATTAAAAAATAAAATAATCCTAAGAAATAGTAATAAAAATTTACTTAAACCTTTTGTGAAAAGATAGCTGTAGGTTTTATATTTTTCTTTATTTTTACTAAGTTTGTTCCTGTTTATCATTGGATTATCACACTGTTCAAGAACAATTATGCTTTTTGTATGCTTTGTTTTGAGGAATCTCTGAAGTCCATGGAGGAACATAATACGTCAGCAAGTGCGTCTCTTTAGTTTCTATCAATTCTGGTCCCCGACCCGAGGTACAAGGAAACATCAATGAAAGTTTGGAGCTTGGCTGGAACCCAAACCAGGCAGGTGTTGGAACCCAAACCAGGCAGGTATCCGGAACCCAAACCAGGCAGGTGTCATTCAATTTCTTTAACTCTGGTCAAAAATGTTTGTTCTTTCATAAATGAACATTGACATCACAGTAAAAGGCGTTTCCTTTTTCAAAAGGATTTGTAGCTTAGCACCTCCGAGCCCTGCTCTTCTTTTTTCCCTCTGGTAAAAGAAATTGCAGTGGATGGGACATGGAGTTCGTGTTTCATGTTCAAGACTAGTACGGGCTCTTGGTATCCAAGAACAGAACTTTCTTTGCTCTGTAAATGTTTGTTTGCAGACCACACCAAAGAACCAGTAAACGAGGTCGAGGTAAAATTATGCAGAAATTGCAGAACATGTTCTTTCTATGGCTTTCTTCTGAGGTAACATATGGCCAACAGACCATAATAGAGAAATTTGTTGCATGATACATCCAAAATGACCAGAATCTGACAAAGTAAGACAATAGTTTTTAGCACAGTACAGGCTTTCTTAAAGCATCCTCATCCCTAGAAACCTTTGTCCTGTTTTTAATACGAGAAAGAAAAGGACCTCATCATAGGTAAATTTCTCACCTTTTCAAACAAATCCCTTAAAATCTTTCAAGTACATGCCTTGTCTACTCCATTAAAAAATTGGTGTTTGGATGATAAACATGGCTTAAATCATATCCACAAACTCATCGAATCTCTTCAGAAGGTCCTTGTCACTAAGTGCTTGAAAGTGAAACCAGACAACCTGCTCCTTAACCCCACATAGGATTCTAACACGCCAATTTGTACATGTTTTGTCATTTTACAACAGGAGATAAGTTCAAAGAATCAGGGAGTTGCACTAGGTTTAGCTGAGGTCACAAATCCATGCCAGGAAAAGGATTTACTTTTGGTTCAGTTCTTTTGGTTACTTTCCTTGATATTCTCCAACATTGGAAACTTACTTATACTGTACACGTGTGTTCTTTCTTTTCTTGGAAACTGAGAGCTTCAGGAACTTAGGTCATAGCAGGTGAAGAAGGCTTGAGGCCACAGCCGGTACTATGAACATGGATTCTTTGTCTTTTGGCTCAATTATATAACTGCCAAGCTAATAATTTTGAAAGAGAAGGGATTGTTAAGGATAGAAGCTTGATGATAACTATGATTGTAGCAGAGAATGGTCATAGCATAAAGGTTTCCAGTTTTACCAGGCACTATCAACTTTAGAGTGAGTAAATGAGCAAATTTCCACCATGAATCAAAACTTGATAAGCATACCAACTATACAAGAATATGGAAACCAACCTCATCAATAAGGATAAATCTTCAAGCTTGGACTAAGTATTACAGCAAATGCAGTCCATAATTTCCATGAAACTACAATCTCTACTAGAATATGAACAACACACTCTACACTTACAAACCTTAGAAGAAGGTAAGAGAAAAAACAGAGCAAAAAACTAAAATTGAAGCTAAGCTACTCATTTCATGAAATCTCATATCTTTGTACATCTTCAACTCATAACATCTACTAACTACTAATATCACAAGCTGATAGTAAAGAAACCAAAAAAAAAAAAAAAACCTACAAAGCCAGTAATTTCTTCATTTTTCTAACTCAACCTCTCACGTTACTCGCCTACTGGGCCACTCTAATCTCAACCTCTCTATTTCTTTTGTCAACATACGATTTGAACACTGTCTCCAAGTCAGGAGGGGTAAAGAACTCCCTAACACGGTTAGAGTGACACCGCGAAGGACGGCGCTTCATGGGTGCCGGAGGACACGGCAATCTTTCTGGTATTCTAGCTTCTTTGGCAGTAGGAGTAGTAGAGCACTCATCGAAATCGTCACCGTCGTTGTCTCTCACTCTTGGTTTAGTGTTTACCGGCTTCAGTGAAGGCCTTACCGAGATTCCGGCGATTACCCATTTCTTGGCTTCGGAGTCCAACCCCGAATCCACCTGTGCCTTCTTTGGAAGCCCCATGTCCGACCAGTAAAAGAAGGAGCTAAACCAGAGGAAAACAGGGGAGACAAAAGATGGGATTTTGATTTTGAGGAATCAAAACAGAGGACAAAAAGAAAGAGACAGAAGAGAGGAATAAGAGAAAAGGCCTTCGAGTGCCAAAATTAGGGAGGGAGATAGAGAGAAAATGGGCTCAGAAAGTGAAGGAGAAAAGAGAGATTTTTTTTGCAGGAAAATTATGAGAGGGAGAGAGAGAAAGGAAGAGAGCTGTAGAAGCAGAGAGAAAAAGGACGATATATTATTATATGCAAATATTACAAAATGTGTTTATAAAGCTAAGCCCCAAAGGTGGGATTTGGCGCCAAAATTTTAGGGGTTTTAATGAGCAACGGCTCTTTTTCCCGCGTTTAGTTTTGTCTTCCATATATATCCGCTTTTAAGTTTAACCCTTTGGGCATGCGAACTGATCAGTACGACGCCGTTTTTCCAGCAAAAAATTGACAAAGATATGTTATTTTAGATTATAAAAACCAAAGATTAAAAAACTTAGACGATTAGGCCAACTCAATAGAAAAATTTTTAAACCATTTAATTTTTTAATTCAGTTTTCAACTCCAATTTGATTTACTTTAATAATTCTTGTTATAAAAAATCGATCAGTTTATCAATTAATTGATCAATTTTTATAAACTAACAGCCCTTTTAATTATATTTAAAATTTTTAATTTTATTTAATTTTTAACCAATTTTATGACGATTTAATATCGATTGAATCTTTTAAATCTTAAAACTTTTATCTTACCAATTTAACTTCGGGTTTGATTTTAAATACATTGATAAAAACCCTACTTGGTAAAGTTGGAAAAGTGCTTAGGATAATGATTTTGGGACTCATTTAATTATTTTGTCACTAATACCTTTTTTATAATTAAAACATGACCATCGAGTATTATCAGACTACTTGCATTATTAATATCATCATCACACCCAATATGAAATCTCGCAATAAAGTAGAATCTAAAAAAATTTGATAATACGCAACCTTACCCTCTACATAATAAAAAAGCTGTTTCCGATAATATGTGGAGTTTAAAGTTTTCTTAATTACAAAATAATAAATAAACTCCATTCCAAATTGCATATGCATTTTAAATTTCAGTTGAAATTTAATATATAAGGTTTTAGGCTTAGGTGTTTAAGGAGAAATCCATGTTAGTTACTGAACCCGGCCCAGCCCAATGGTCAGGCTTCAAAGCTTCGAAAGAACAAACTCCGCCAGGTTTAGGTCACAGGTTTAGCATTCAAATTCCAGAAACTATATGCATTGCTTTCTGTAGTTAAACGCTCGTTATCGAGGTAAATATAGACAGAAATGGAGTTATTTCAGAAGACAACAAAAATTCCAGAGCTTCTGATCACTACACTTTCCCTTCTTTTCTTTCCATGTTAAGCTGAAACCGGTTTCACATATTCATATGACATGAGGATGAAAACAAGTCCAGATTCAAACTGTTGAAACTAACCAATACCCTGCTGCTATCATGGCAGATTGTAGAATATACAGATCTGAGCAAAATTTTGGTCAACATAACCTTAATTGGCAAACTCAACGTAAGGCATATAAAAAAGTTTCCTTTTATGAAGTAAAAACTAGAAAGCTAATACATTTAAGATACTACAGACTTCAACGGCTTTAGAAACAACTAAGTGGTTTCACAAACCTTTGAAACTTCCACAATTCTAAGCAGACTTCTGCGTCTCATGCAGTTTCTTCCTCTCTTTGAGTTTGTTAACATGAGCATTCTTTCGCTGCTTGTTTTTCTGAACAAAGAAATGGAGTCAAAAAATCAGTTGAAGAAAAGAAATAAAAACACCAAATCCGAAAACTACTATTTTTGGGAATACCAGTTAGTAATAAGATAGTACTTTTAACATCTAACTTGTACAGTATATGTAGAGTCAATGAGGAAAAACATAAAGGTAGCAGCAATAAGATAGAAGCGTATGCTACTTACCTCAATAGCTTCATAGAGTCCCAACTTTTTACGGGACATCAATACTTTTGTCATTTTCTCAGCATCATCAGCAATCTGTTGAATATCAGGTATAGATTCTTCCTTAGCCTCCTCGTTCTCTGGTGAGGTCGTCTTGGTTTTCTTTGAAGCCAATGAAGGATTACTAACACCTTGGAGTTCCATTTTTAGCTCTTCGTGATACTGCTTCTCAAGAGACTCCATCTGCATCATCAAAGAATAAGTCACATAAGAAACATTGAGAAATTCACACTATCTCACCAAAAAAGTAAGTGAAATCTAGAACAACAAAAAAAGGAAGTATGAATTTTGGTTCTAATTACAGACCGGTAGCTAGATATGATTGGTTGCAGAATGTTTTCTGCTCATTACTCTACGAAATTCAAATTAAGCAGTTAAATACCTTTCGTTTTCTCTCAGCGGCTTCAATAGCTTCTGCTCTATTAATGTATCCTTCAACCAGTAAATTTTGAGGATCATCCAAGTCTTCCTTACCCAGACTCGGCATTGGAAGGACTTCATTCCTGGCAGCAGCTTGCCAACGTTTGATGGTCTCAGCATAATCAGGAACATAACCTTCTGCCTCATTATCAACAAATGGTGATAGATGTGGCGGGGGAACCCTATTGACAACACAAACAGTCACCTTCAAAATTATCAAATAAGAGTAAAAGTTCTCTCAATGTAAGAAAGAAAACTGAATAGTTTTCAGACAACGAAAAAGGGAATGATCAGAGAGTAGGTTTACCGTCCCACAATATAGCAGTCAGTTGGTAATATGATCCTAGCATTTACACAATCATAAATCCACTGAGGCTGAATGTATTCCCTTGAAAGGTATTTATGACCTTGGGTTGGCCTATCAACAATCTGAAAGCACTAGTTATCTCAAAACGAATACACATCAAACCAAAACAAAAATGAAAATCACTGTTTGAGGGAGAGTGGGTTGGCGTATTCACGGCTACATAATGAGTGCATGGTCATTAGTATCAAACCTGATGAGTAATGCTCTGGTCAACTTCCTTGAATGGAGCCCCATCCCCATCCCAAGAAACAGTACCACCAAACGCAAAAATTACAAAAAGTAACGACTCTCTGGGCACCTAGATTCAAAAGTAAAATGATTAACTTCCGTAATAAGAAAATGCAGCATAAGTCTGTAATTGATAAATAACTACAACCAGTAATCACATAAATGTCAGATACCATTCCATCACTACGACATAGTTATAAAACTGCCTATCAAAGTATCCTAATTGCACCTTGCACCTTGGCTTTAATACCTGAAAGTTGCTAAAACCTAATAACATATTCCGAAATAAGGTGTTATCATGATTGATCAAGAAATTAATGTAATAAAATGATTAATAAATATTGAGATTAAGACCGAATACTCAGGTCAAGGAAGTAAAAATCACAAGCACATTTATATAATATACGCATATATATAAGTAAAATGCTAATAGTTTCGTTGGCATTAAAATCTTGGAACAAAAGGTGAAGAGTTTACAACAGATAAATACATGCAGATGTATTATAACCTAAATAAGATACAAGTTTACCGTACACAAGCAAGCATACACTTGACATTGGAAGATGCCAGCAAATCTACTATAACAACCCCTGTAATCAAACCTCACCTCACGACTCAAGAAGAATTTCATATCCTTGAAAAGCTTCTTACACTCCTTTGTATCCTGATCATCTTCATTCTCACCATTATTATCTTCAATGAGGTGCATTAATGCACCAGGTTCATTAGAAGGAAACTGATGCTGAAGTTGGGCAAGCCTTAGTTCAGATTCCTGATGATGTGTCCCTCCTTGTTGTGCCTTATATAGATCTGATATAGATGAAATAGAATCATTGTGTTGAACCAAGGCTCTAGAATTGGCATCAATATATCTCGTTGCCGCGTAAAGTTCTGCAGAACAGCACAGCGATACAGAAACAAAGAAGTGGAAATTAGTTAATTGACAGGTAAAAACAAAAGGCTAACAATAGCGTGTGACTCATAAGAGAGATGGATGGTTTAATCTTCACAAGCAAATCAAACCTGAAGCAAAAGCTTCCAGTCGAGGATCAAGGATGGGGGGATACTTAACACTGATGAAATGATAAAGCCTATAATTTACAAATCCAAGGAGCGTCTGAACAAAACAAAAAAGAGAGGCTTCAGTAAATTGTGAAAGTAAGCATGCCAAATTTATTTATTAGAGATGATAATCTTATGCTTATTATTTTCATCAACTTTCCTAGTCCAGTGTTCAATTCTTTCCTTCTGAAAAGCCGTTTATTGGTACTAACTTCTACCAAATTACATGGCAACCTCTCCATTTTTTATTATGATTACTCAAGCAGTATAAAGTAAGCAGAACAAATAATGAACATAAACGGGACAACAACCTATCTTCAATTCCTTCCTTCAGGAAGCTTGATTCTTGGTACTAACTTTCTACCAAATTATAAAATAACCCCTTTCCACTTTATTATCATTACTAAAATTGTGAAGTAGGTGGAAAAAATAACAAAAATAAACCAGGTAGCAATCTCTGTGGAAATAAGTGATATAGAGAACAGGGGGAATCCAGTCTGTCTCAAGTTTTTTTACCTCGTAAAACTGCAAAAATGTTAACATAACACTGTAGTTAACATCATCTGGCAAAATTTGCTGTATTGCATGAGGAGTTAGCCACGTGATCTTTTGACCCTCAACCTCAGCCTGCAAACTTTAAGAATACAGTAAACCAAGTGCCACCACAGTGCAAAAGAGCTTCAGAAATGATAAGCAATACAATATTATAAACCTGATAGTATATGCCCTTCACAGATACAAAAACTTTACGCAACTTATGAGTGCGTGCAACATATGCTTGCCATTCATGAATCAACCTAGCAAAAAAATCAAAAGACAACATTAGATTAAGTGGGACATAAAGAATGCAAGGAAATAGCACAATTATACGACTGTATATAATGAACCCAACATCATATAAGCTTCGTATCACAAATTTTGCCACCTTAAGAATCTTAAATACGCATATATTACCTTCTACACTTATGAACAAGTTCCACATTGATCTTCAATCTCTGTTCAGCAGGCAAAGCAGCAAAAAGGCTAATCATCGAGAGACAATCATCCAAATCTCTAAGTGCATCAACAAACTTTGGATATCTAGAATTCAAAACAAAAAACAATCTCTCTTAGAAGCTTCTTATACTATAAATGACCTGGTCCTCCAAATTATCACTAGTAATCTATGCCAAAATAACAAGATTACTAAATCAATATGATTGTATCAATCAGCAAACCTTTCTCTGACAAGATTGTCAAGTTTGGCAGTAGGCTCACGTGTTCGGAGACGATTAGCCAGATCTTCATCCTTCTTTGCCAAAGCTTTTTTAATCTTTTTCTGGTATGAACTTATTTCTCTATACTTCTCAAGTAATGGTTCATGTTGAAGGAATGCAATATCCTTAACATGATAATAAGTGTGGTTATTTCCTTTCACCTTCTTCTTTGGTTCCCGGGGAAATATGCCTTTAAGAATGCACAGTCTCCTGCAATTTTAAAATTAAAGAAACTCTAAACATATAGCCTTCATTGATGAATCTGAACCCCACTTAAACCAGAAACGAAATTGAATAATCTAGAAGTTCGTTCAATGAAATAAAGGATGATACACATAAATTGACATCCAAGGTTGCGGTTACCCTAATCTGTTGGGAACATACACCATACCTGTAGTAAACTTTTAACGCCTTTATAAACATAGCAGAATATTTCATTTCGTTGTACCACAATGACTCAATCAACTTAAAACAAGGATACAATTTCATATAAATCTAACGTTCAAGTTTTTCCCCCATCTTTTTTCAGATAACCAAGTAACTAAAACTCAACCTTCCATCTCACTTCTCATTCGTACGGAAACCAAACAACGAAATTGAACTCGACAAAAAACCACAATCACAATAAACAGCAAAACCGATCACCCTTTTGTCTGTATACCTTAAACGCAATCCCCAAAGAAGGAATAGGGAAAAAGAGAGAGAGGGGGGCACCTGAATAGAGGGAGATTCACTTGAAGCTGCTTCACAGCCTGACTCCTAGTCATATACCTAGCAGCATTACCTTCCTTCTTCTTTCCCTACAATATTCGAGTAACAACCAAACAAAAAAAATATTATAAAATGCCTAAGACTGCAGTTTCCATGAGATAATAAACGATTACAGCTTTGTGCATTCGAAAACCAGATTCTCAGCAAACTTACGGGAGGCCTGTAATGTTTGTGCTTCGTTACCCTCGCCATTGCTGCAGAGAAGCTTGGAAAGTAGAAGACAAGGGTTTGAGCGTAGGGAAAAGGGACGCGCTATCGGGAATTTAGGGTTTAAACTAACCGAGTCGGGTCAAACCCGTAACTGGACGGGTACTATGAATTTGCGAGTGTTTGGATGCGAGTGCAAATGAGCTCCTAAACCTATTCGGGACACTTGTAACCGGACTGGACTGACTCATGAGTTATTTCTTTAACCCATACAAATGTTTGATTTGCACTGCGTCGTTTTGAATTCTTATTCTCCTTCCCTGGAATCGCTTGCTTAGTGCTTTTTTTTTTTTTACAAAGGAAAGGAAACAAAAAATACAACCGTCCTAACTAATGTAGTGATTGTAGTACAAAAATCCGTGATGATCACGTTATATGTGAGCCCAGATTAACGTCGGAGGCTCCTGAAGAAAATGTAGATCAGGACTAACAAATGCTGCAAGAAAGGCCAGGCTATCTGTACTCTAGTTGCCTTCTTTGTACACGTGCTGGATCTTCGCCTCTCAGGGTTGGCGTAGGAGACTCCGGATACCTGCCACCAAAACGTACTGATCAGTCCCGGGAAAATTAGAGGTAAATAGAATATTGATCACCTCTAGAGAGTCGACTTCAATTATGAGACGTCAATAACTGAGATCCCAAGCCAATTGGAAACTCGATTGGACACCCCACAATTCTGCCTCAAGAGGCGAGCTTCTTCCAATCCAGTGGATAAATCCACCACACCATTGGCCTTGGCAGTCTCGTAACAACCCTCCGGCAGTTGCAAGGTGTTGACCTTGCTTAACGGCTCCGTTTGTATTAAATTTGACCCAGCCTCCCGGCGGTTTAATCCACCCTACCTATTGGCTCGCTGCTAACCGAGGGTCTCCAAACATACTCCGTTCCACTGTTCTCTTCCTGTGGATCCAATTAATGTAATCCATAACTGCGCAGTGACCATCATCAGGTCACTGAAAGTCTTCTTAAAAATTGCTACAATTCCGCCATTTTTACAAGAACCAGTATGCGACCCCGTAAAAAGTAGTCCATGGAGACTAATGAACTTATATGTGGGTCATGAGATTGGCAGTCACCTATGTCTCCACGTCATACTGAAAAAAGACTGGGGTAATCACTACGGGGGAAAACTTGCATTAGAAGTTTTTGATTTGCAAACAATCTCGAAAGGCATGTAATATAGTCTCCTCTTGATTATAAAAGAGACACTTGCTGTCCAGGGTGAGATGACGAGTCACTCTCTGGTGGTTGGTCATAAGCTTTTTCTTTATAAGTAACCACAAGAAGGCTCGAATTATTTGGGGTCCAGCCCACTTCCATATTAAATCCCACATGTGGCTATCCTTAAATTAGAGATGGCACGCTATAAGATCATACGTGGACGCCGTCGTAAATCGCCCATGAGTAGTAGGCCTCCAAAAGAGAATATCCTCCATTGCGGTCGCCAGGGTAGGTTGGGACACAACAAGATCTAGGTAGACTACGAAGGGGAGGTACTGCTGGAACAGGTGTCATTGCAAGCTGCCCTCTTCAATGGTATAGTCTGAAACTTTGGCGTAAAGGAAATGGTCTAGAATTAGTGAGCTCACTATATAGACTAGTGGTCCCTAGGCAGGCAACTAATTGTCCAGCCAGAATAAGATTTTCCGCCCGTTTCCCAATTTCCACTGCAAGCCTTGGCACACAATAGGCCAAGAAGTTGCTATACCTCTCCACGTAATAGATGCCCCTGTCCTATCTATAGTGAGGGGAATATGGTGCAGTTCTAGCCAATATTTAGCTCTTAGCAGCCTGACCCATAAAGCGGTGGGTCGGTTAATTAAGGCTCATCCAAGCTTTGCCAAAAGAGCATCATTCCAAATTGGGATACGTTTGAGTCCAAAACCCCCTTTTTGTTTGGGCTTACACACTTCTTCCCATTTAACAAGATGCATTTTCTGATGCTCAGCTGAAGCCCCCCAAATAAAATGTCGCATGGTATGCTCCAGATCATCGTAGAGCTACCTCGGGAGTCGCACAGTTTGCATAGAGTATAAGGGGAGGGCAGAGATAACTGATTGGGTTAGGGTCACTCGCTCTGCTAAAGAAAGAGTTTTGGCCTTCTAGCCGAAAAGCTTCTTTTGGGCCATATCCAAGATATGTTGGTAGGTACTCCGCGTGATACGCTTATGAAACAGTGGGATCCCTAAATACTTCCCAATATTGCATGTACTGGTAATGAGTAAAAGTTGGTTTAGACTGCGCACAGTAGTAGGAGCAACATTATGGGAGAAATAGATCCTGATTGTATCAACGTTAACTTTCTGACCAGAAGCTTCACAAAACACCTCCAATGTGTTGGCAATTAACCGAGCTTGTGCTTCCGTAGCTTTAGTGAAGAGGATCAGATCATTTGCAAAGAACAGGTGGGAGATGGGGGTCCATTGGAGCTCATCCTAATCATCTTCTAGGAACCTTGCTCCACTGCTTGGGAAATTTTATAGCCCAGACGTTCCATGCACAAAACAAAAAGGTAAGGCGAGAACGAGTCGCCTTGACGAATACCGTGGGAGGGTTTAAAAGGAGGAGTCCAGCTACCCTGCTAAGCAACTTGCATAGTAACGGTAGTCACACACTGTATGATAACCTTGATAAGCTTCTCAAGCAACCCAATATCTTGCAAAGCACTCAGGATAAACTCCCAATAGAGTCGGTCATAAGCTTTCTCAAGGTCAACCTTAAGCGCGAGATAGCCAGTCTTCCCTTTTTTCTTACACATTGTATGGATGACCTCCTGGGCTACAATAATATTATCCGTGATATGCCTACCAAGAATGAAGCTGCATTAAGTCTCCGCTACGAGATGCGACATCAGAGGCTTTAAACGATTCACCACAATTTTGGAAATGGCTTTGTAGAGAACATGCAAGGCTAATTGGACGGAAATGTGCCATTCTAGTCGGGGAGGGTGTTTTAGGGTTCAGGACAAGAATGATATGATTTAAATCTACTTCACATCTTTCCTGACTAAAAATCTTCTAAAGGAATTTCACAACAGAGGGCCCAACCTTGCCCCATTGGTTTTGGAAAAATAAAGCGTTAAAACCATCAACTCCTGGGGCTTTGTTGGGATTCATATCAAAAACTGCAGTCTTAACTTCAATTTCATGAAGGGGCAGATTAAGCTCACGAAGCCGGACGCTGGAAATTAAAGAAAAAGCAGCTATGATTGGGAAATGAAAGGGGGTGGTAATTCCCGCTTTAGAAGTATAGAGTTGGACAAAGAAAGAGCGGGCTAGCTGGCCGAGTTGTTCGGGATCGATAATGGGGATCCCATTAGAATCCAGGAGCCTCTCCACTAACAATTTCTTACACTGAGACATAGCGAGCATGTGGTAGAATTTAGTGTCACGATCCCCTTTCGAGATCCAATCGCAACGAGCTCTTTGATGCCAAAAAAGTTCCTCCTCGCACAGGACCTAGCTCAGGTCCTCACTCAGTTTTTCCTCCAAATTGAGGAGGGAGTCTAAATTATCGTCTATCATGTTCCTTTGGATACCCTCAAGACACGCCAACAGTCTCCATTTTTTGTGGAAGATGTTACCAAAATTTTCTTTATTCCATCTTGTAAGTTGTTTGGAGAAAGTGGCAAGCGATTGACTCATCGTTTCAGTTTGCGACAGCCAATGGTCTGCAACCACTGCCTCAAACTCTGGATGAGAGAGCCAAGCATTTTGAAACCAAAAGGGCATAATTCTTAAGGGACGAGGCATCAAGGGACATAATTGAACCAGCAAGGGTCGATGATCTGATCCCATGAAAGGCAAATGATGGTTCGTCGTGTGAGGGAACTCGTGAAGCCATGTTAACGAACCTAAAACACAATCCAGTCAAGCTTTAACCATACCTCGACGCCACATATATTTCGACCCTATTTAGCCCAAGCCATGAAGTCCACTTTCGTGGACCCAACCCTTAAAAGGCTTACTCACAACTTTAGCTGACCTGGCACCACCAAATTTGTCAGATTGGGCCAGTTTGGCGTTAAAGTCTCCGTCTACTAACTAGGGTCTATAGGTAGTGCGGCCTACCCAACTTAAGGCTGGCCAAAGCAAAGACTGGGAAGTCCGCTAAGAGTTAGCATAGACGGCAGTGATCTCACACGAGTCAGACGCAAAATTGATAGTGGTATGGATGAATTGACGATGAACAATGCCAATGGAGATAGCAAAATCATTTTTCCAGAGGAGCCAGATCCCACCCGAGAATCCTACAAACCCAAAGAATTAACGACCACATTGGCCCTAGGACCACTAATGTGCGTCTCCAGCAAAACCAAAATACTCGGCTTATACGTATGCAAATAGTTACGCAGGATGGCTAAGAAACTGGATCCCCAACCCCTTGGCAGTTCCAAATTAAAATAGACATAAATCTAAAAACGGAGTAGTCGTCGAATCGGAACCTTCTATGGTAACGAACATAGGTCCCACGTCCTGAGCTATCTCCTCCTGCTCCTCGTCTGCCCGCAATTGCATCCGTACCTCCACTCCACTCGTAGCTATATCTGGAGGGTCTAGAGCAGGAAATGCAGGGGCTTCCTTGGTAAGGCTCACCTCTTAGTCATCGACGCCCTCCATTGGACGGAGATTGGCCTCGAGATAGGATTGGCGTTCCTCTAAAATTTGGTGATCACACACCATTTCCGTGTGGTAGGAGATGCTAATTGTCAGGTGGTTTTTCTGGAGGGACGGCTGGAATTGGGTGGGGGAAACCGAAGTCAATCCTGCCGCTACTTAGGCCCTGGCCTGGGAGCTTTCACCTCTAAGAATGCTAGTAGATGCTTCTTTAGGGCCTCTTGAGGACTGTTTCGCTTGTTTTTTGGGCCCAGGGGATTTAAAGACTAAGCCCGGGAGAACTTGTTTTCCTTTAGCCGCATGTTTAGTGTCTTTAGAGAATTTCTAGTTACCAAATGCTGTGTTAGCAGGTGGGCTTGTGGGAGTGCCCTGCACCTGTCCTTCCTGGGTGTCCTGACTTGCCAGAATGCCGAACCTCGAGCCCTCCTTATATGTACCCTCCTTGTCACTTCCAGTAGCACCTCCTCTAGGCTGCGTGTTCCTTGAACTTCTCTGAATGACCTGCGTCCACTCACCATAGCTGTTAGAGTGTTAAGACGTTGCCTGCGTGCCTAGAGTTGGATCGGTGGTCGACTGCACCAGCGTTTCTCCATAGCCTGATCTAGCTTCTGGTGGAGGATGGGAGCTCTGGGGACACGCATTCTCGACATGACCGATCCTCCCACAAGCAAAACAAAGCTACGGTAGTCCTTCATACGTCAAGAGCAGTGTCTCGCCGTCAAGCTCGATGCTGTGGCACAACGGGGAATCGAGATCAACGTCCACTGCCAGCCTCGCATATTTGTGCAGGGATTTCAACACAGTAGCTACATCAATTCGGACTGTGGTGCCCACCAAGTTGCCCATCGCGGTAATCAAGGTTTTGAAACCCAGACCGGGCATCAAACCGGAAGCCTTACTGGTCACTTGTTCGATCGGTTCGACCATCGGTCGAATCGGTGTGACGTCATAATTACGCAATAATTATATTTAATTATATATAATATTACTAATATTAAAAAATTAGAAAAATGTACCAAATAATATAAATAAATATAAATAAAAAACTTATTTGTCCGGTTCAAATAATATAAATAAATATAAATGAAAAACGTGATGCATTTTAGAAAGAAAAAAGCAAAAAAATTAAAATTACAAAAAAATTCATTGAACTAGTGGTCAACCGATTCGACCAATCCCGATTTAACCGGTCAATTGACCTGTTCTCACCGGTTCACACTTTATCTGGTTCGCATTGGTCCAATTAGGGATTGATTTTTATAAATTACTCAGACTAAATAGCCAACCGATCACCGGTCAAACCGACCAGTCCGGTCCAGATTTCAAAACACACTTACACCCATACGGGAGCTAGCTAGAAACAGAGACCTAGAAAAGCTTCACAATTTCAGGGAGAGAAACAGGCGGTGCATAAACACAAACTAAACTTCCAGACATAATAATTCAACAAAAATATATTATTTTTCTTACTATTCCTTCCCCAACAACTAATAACATCAACGTTTTCATTTTCAGATTCGCGTTATTCTGTCATTCTTAATGTTTTAGTTAATCTATCGTATGCCTTTTTCATGAAGGAAGGCAACGTCTGAGAGTGTCTTCTTTTCCCTAGTATATAGCGTGCTTAATGATAGAAAATTATTGATTAAGATGAGTAAAATAGAATATAATTATTTATGGTCGATTTTGATAGAATACATGGAAGGATTTCAGTTAATCTTCGATTGATGGTCAAAGACTGAAAAAACAAAGAAGCCCTTTGAAGTTAGATTACTGAATTAACAATAAGTACTACATCCCCACATCATTCATTCATTTTAGATAACTGAATTAATAATAAGTACTACGTCCCCACATCATTCATTCATTCTCAAATTCTAGTTTTCTTAGTATAATTAAAAAGTTTTAAGTGGACCCTTGATTCATTGCAGGCATGAGCCTTGTCTCCTATTCATAGATATCATGGAAGATGTATAATACCATAAACCCATATGGTGCAAACAATGTTTTAAACTTCCAACAAGACAAATGCATAAGCGTACGTCAGTCTAATGACACCAATTTATTCTGTGACATAAGACATAGGGATACTTATTAAAAAAATTTAATTAATAGGTGTTGGCTAATTGAGGAAGGTGATGTATGAGGACATTGATGGCAACACATACTTCAAGAATAGGCAATGACCAAAAACCCAAATTCATTTCTGTTGAAAAACATAACGCAATCATAGGAACGTGTAAGAGAACGACCAAGGAAGTTTTGTCATCTAATTAATTCTGAGCATCTGTAAGCTTTTGCCTTATTTCCTTATAAGGAATAGTCGCAAATGTAAAACCCTTTAATTGCCTCTTCATTTATGAAGGGAAGAGAACTAGCGGATGAGAACACGTTACGTGTTCACATATTGTGGTTTAACAATATGTACTTTTCTTGGCCCTTTCCGCTAAGAATAAGCGTAATCATCCTATGAACATCAGTTTAATTGTTGCCTTCAGATGGAAAATTAAATAATTTCCTTTTTTTCTCCAAATAATCGACGTAGGTAGTTTTCCAAATGGTTGGAAGTTGGGAGAAATGTTTTAAATTCAAGTCAGTCACTTTCGTCCTCTTACCTGTCAATGTCACCACCAGCCCTCCTCCCTCTCTAATGGGCCGGTGATTCTACAGTTTGGAAAGAAATGTTGAAGTAAGATGCTTAAAACCTGACCAGAACTATTTTCTTAGATATGTATGATCAACGTGGCCCTGAAAATCATGCACCTTCATTCATAGTGATTGGTATTCTCTTCAAGTCTCAAGTATTATTGGCCACATACATGTCACCTTCCCCCGCTCAACAGATACCAAACAAACTCCTGTGAAGCCGACTCGCGTATTTGATGATCACCTTCCCCCGCTCAACAGATACCAAACAAACTCCTGTGAAGCCGACTCGCGTATTTGATGATCCTATTCAATAGTTTGATTACTACGTACGTCTAGTCTTGCCTTGTCACAGAGTCCCAGTTCCCAAAACGAGCTGAGCCTCGGGACCTTCTGCGACGAACGTAAGGGCCCCTCAAAGTCAACAGTCTAGTATTGTTCATGATTTGGCGTGTAATTACTTCATATGCCCTCGTCATTTTCACGTTGGCCACATACGTCCTTGGACTTCTCATTTAAAGGAGTTAATTGAATTAATCCATTTCGTGGCTTCCGCTTTCTTATTATTATTATTCTATTTGCATACTTTCATCTTTTAATGCAGCATTGCATCTTAAATCAACTATGTAAGGAGTGAGTTATGTTTACTAAAATCGGTTTGAACTTTAAGTGATACCCGAAGGAAATTCATTGCATCTACTACCCAATTTGTAGAAAGTAGCTGGAGGATGAATCGCTATGTTATCGTAACCAATAACTTATTAGTTGTACTGGTTGTCTTCTTAATGTCTCCTTTACTGGTAAGACGACAATATCTCTAGTGGGCTTCCACACTTCCCGGAAAGTGTTCCTTTAGTATCTCATTGGCACTTAATGGTCCATTCCTTTTTTTTTTCCCCTTTAAAAGATCCAATTGAATAAAGGAGTGATAAAGGAGTGATCTAAGGCGATTCTAGTGGCAATTTGAATATACAAGATCCGGAGAATATTGTGGGGTATACGACAGTGAATGTGGAGGGAGAGATGCGGCTCGCAATAATTACTATTAATGACCCCAAGAGGAGACGAGTTGGGCCGGATGGTTATGAGGAGGGTGGTAGCTCAATGAGTGATGATGGAAGTACTGCAGGTGTTAATCAACAAAGCAGCGGACCCAATGCTTCAAAAAACGGGGGGGAGGCGGGAGCTGGTGGT
>JANIPM010000001.1:42445983-42466269 GCA_027478405.1 Erythroxylum cassinoides
AATATAAATAAATATAAATAAAAAATTCATTTGACCGGTTCAAATAATATAAATAAATATAAATAAAAAACGTGATGTGTTATAGAAAAAAAAGCAAAAACAAATAAAACAAATTCATTGAACCAGTGGCCAACCGGTTCGACCAGTCCCGGTTTAACCGGTCAATTGATCGGTTCACACTGATCCAATTAGAGACTGATTTTTAGGAGTCACAGTCACCAGTCGAACCGGCCAATCCGATCCGAGTTTCAAAACATCGTCCGTAATGATTTGAGAATGATAGCGGGCGATGGGAAGGTTGAGGATGCGAACCCACACCACCACACGAGTCACCGTTCCATGGGAGGGCCGAAAAGTGGGCTATTATTTCTACATAGACAGAACGTGGCCGAAAATAACCCATGGCCCCTAGGTTAACGCTATCAAGAAATCTGCTTCCTCCTTGAACCTTAGGAGGAAATAATCGAATTCTGAGCCGACAACCTTCATCTGCCCCTGTGGGTGCCATAGGGACACCAACCTCGCACACAAGAGTTGAAATCCTATCATTCGGCCGAGCAGTTTAACCACCATTGCATGTTTCCACTGCGCATCCAGCTTAGTCTTGAAGGAGGCAGATAGATTGATGCCACCCCTTGTTCCTCCGAAACTTGGATGTCGCCTTCGTTAGTGGCGATGACCTCGTCTTCGGGCCAGACGTTAGCAATACTCTCAATAGTAGAAGGTCCCGTCACAGCGGCACTATACACTGGTGGAGGTTGAGTGGCGGTCTACTCCTCTCGTTTGCAGGTACGCACCCCGCTTGTGGAGCTGGCCCTCCAGAGCAAGGACCTCCATAGAAGCTCCTGGTTAATGCTCGGAGCAGAGAACCTAGGAACGAAGACCCAACATAGAAGAAGAAATCCACGAAATACTGCTAATGCAAAAATATGTAAACCGTGTTTTCGTCACCTTGTCTCTCACTCCATGCAATGCAATTCTATCTCGCTTGCTTAGTGCTTATGCAAGTACTTGCCAACTTTAGACCATTTGCATTTTTAGGTATATTCCAAAAAGTTTAAACTAGAATTTTAACGATATGCAAAAACTGAAAAAGTTTAACAATACATAATCATATCTTTAATTAATAAAGAGGTTGTTTTTAAATGATTCACATAAAAATATACAAAGTTATATTCGTAACTAATAGAGAGGTTGTTTCTAAATAATCCACATTAAAAAAGAAAAAGAAAAAAAAAGAAAATTAAACTCAATTTTTAATTAAGTTTAAATCTTTTGAATAACTTCAATTCAACCTTTTAAAGATACAAAATTTTAATTGTTTTCATTTCGTATCTAAACCATACAAATTAAAATAAAAATTATTATATATAAGAATATTTTGAATTAATACTTTAAAAAGATTCGAATTTAGTTTAATCTAATTTAAATTTAATTTGAGGTATTTAAAATTTTAGTTAAATATTTGAATTTTTTTTAATATTCAAATTAAATTCAAACTTTAAATTCTAAAACTTGATCTCATCCTTATATTAAATGATATAATTTTACTTATATAAATATTATTTCACTCAACTTGGTCAGGTTTTATAGTTATTAAGTTCAGACCAGGCTAAATTTAAAATCCTTTTATTGTTAGAGCCCATTGTCAAGTCTACTTATTTCTATCATAAAAAAACTAAGTAGGGAGCGGCTTTTATAACTTGAATTTGTTAACTTATAGTCATTAAAAAAACACTTTATTGGTTCTCCTTATTATTTCTACCGTCCATTTTCAAATTGTCATAATCTCCAATTACAGAGTGCCATTTGGGATGAATTGGGCTTAAGAGAGGGCCATATTTGCTTGAGCCTTTTGAATTGGGTATAAGATGGACTTGATCACCTGTGTAACTTATATTGTTCTAACTCTATTTCAGTCTATTTTATCTACACATTTATGTGAGTTCTATATAAATTAGTGAATAAAATAGTCTGGAATAAAATTAAAACAGCACAAGTAACATAGATGATTTCATTTTGTATAAGAGAGAGACAAGAATTTTAATACGACTAATGTAACACGTAGTAAATATGTCATATTAGAAGACCCACATAAATGTATAGATGAAATAGATTGAAATATAATTGAAATTGCACACGTGACACAGATGATTTCATTTGGTACAAGAGAGTACAGGAATTTTAATACAACTAATGTAACACTTAATGAATATGTCATATCAGAAAAATAATATTTTAATATAATTTATACAATTTTAATTGAAAAGTTATAAAGTTTAATATTAAATTAAAAAACCTAAAGAAAATGAAATACTTCTGAATCAGATATCCCTAAATTCAAACTTTGCTAATATTTTTCGAATTTTCAACAACTTGTAACCTAGGCCTCAAAATGTGATGATATTTTTTTATTTTTTCTTGTAGCATTTTCAAATTTATGATATTTTTATTTTTATGGGTATATTTTCACATTTTAATTTTTTTTTCAAGATCTTATATGTTGCACATGCCAATATTATAGTTCAATAAAATATTAAATTAACGAGATAACATGTTTAAAAGTGTTTAATTTTTTAAAAAAATTTAATTTAGTGACAAATTTTATAAAGTTTTCATTTTAAAGACTGACCCTCGAGATTCATATAAATCGAGTCAATCGTTACTTTTGTTAATTCGACTAATAGATGAACATTCACGTGATCTTATAAATCAAGTCAAACATTAATGTGACTAATAGATGGACATTTACGTGACATTTAATGGATATGTTATATTATTTATACAAAATTTAAATTACTAAATTAAAAATAAAAAGTTAAATATTAAATTTTAAAAAATGAAATGCAAACTTTGCTAACATTTTTCAAACTTCCTTCCAACAACTTGTAACCTAGGCCTCAAGAATTATAGGGTAGGCCGAAATTTCAGGATCTTGTTTAAATGATCTTTTAAAGTATCATAAAGCTGCCTGCATTGGTCAGGTTCGTGTTTCTCAAATCTTGTGATGTATCCCAATATAATCATCATCGATGCTATGCCAAATATGGACCGTTCATTTTCTACATTAGACTTTTGAAGTCACTTCAATGTCGAAACATCCGCATGTGTAGATTGACAAACGTGGCCTTCTTGCATTGATAGTGCTCTCCAAATGCGTAGTTTTGGGTAGAACTATAGTTTAGGGTTAACTACATCAGACTTCCACTTCATTTGATTCTTTTAAAATTTTTAATTTTATATTTACAAATTATCACTTATTTTTATATTAGTTTTATTATTTAATTAAAGTTGACATGTTTCGTTAATTTTTATTAATTTATAATTATAAAATAATATTATATAGTTTTATATTAAATCACCGTCATTATCATCAGTTGAAATCTTGCTGAGGCGTGAGTTTTGAGGAGGTCAAATAGTACACAATCTTATCCCTACCTAATAAAGATGAAAGTTTTATATTAAAGTATATGAAAAGTAATGAAAATAATAAAATAAATTGTATGATAATTAAATAATAAAATAAAGGTCTACTTGATATTTTTTATAAAATTAAATTATAATAATTCCCTTGTATTTCCTAAAGATTCTCTCAAATAAAAATAAAGAACGAAGTAAATAGAAAGATTATCAAAATCCCTCTCGTGTTTAAATAGATTATCTAGAAAACGTGTTGTTTTGAATGCATTAAGATATAACGAAAGGCTGACATAGATATTATGGGTCCTTTTTTTTTTTTGCTCACGCCTTATAGCTTCGTATATTTCCATATTTCACGAAGGAGCCTAACTCTATAATTTAATACCTTTATTTTAAATACTTTAAAAGGGTAATAAGCAAAGTAGTGTACTTATAAAACAAGGATTCTTTGTTTTCAGTCTTGATTAACATATAAGATAACCTTCTTCTCTTCTAAATAATTTAAGCATATTACTAGTTTAGGGATGACATTTCAACTATAATATAGTTGGATTTAGGCATGATTCGAACAGTTTAATCTGATTTGAATATAAACAATGTAATTTTATTTAATAATTTAGGTATTATGTAATTAAAAAAAGTATTTTATTGCATTTTAATAAAATAACGTCGTTTTAATATGAAAATTAATCCTAATTGCTTAAAAAAGTAAGATAAAACTCTAACTTTTGCTTGTTGTCATTCCTATATTAATTAAATAAATTTGTAAAGGCAACAAAAGAAAAGATAGACTAATGGCAATATGACAGTATCAAATCATCTTATGTCCATTTCTTATTTAATGGAAGAATGAGGAGGAAGGAGATAAGAAGCCACTATCTCTAACAAATCCTTTAGTAAGTTGAAAGTGTTGTAGAAATATTGTGAAGTGACAAAGTGTTCAATGTATTCAATTGTGAGTGATGGATATGCGTTACCATTAGACATTTCATCAACAGATAATCGTTTTTCTAATAATTAAGTCCATACTTCAATAGCCTTAAAGTATTACTATTTAATTCCTCTTTTCTAAACTTTTCTCTCAAGGGCCAATCATAAACTCACTCAATTATTGCTTATCAAGCCCAAAAAGGTCCTCTCTTAGTAACTACTAAGGAATGAAAAATTATACTTTCCCCTTCCCTTAATTCTCTTTCGGATTTATCGGTCGGCTTAGAAGGTACTTCTGATCTACGGTCTACCCGAGCGAAGGGTTAACCAATAGTTAGCCTAACCAAAGCGTTCCGACAAGATTCAAAAATAGGGTTAGCTAGTAGTTAGCCTAACCAAAGCGTTACGACAAGATTCAAAAATATTTGTATGTATCAAAAACCCCAAATTCAATAGGGTAAATGTCCTTAAAAGGGACAAGTTTTAGTTAATGGTGCAAATGTTGGCAACAAGCTCTCACTGAACAAACACGTATTAGTGACTTATATGTCGGAAGCTTACAATTTTGAGGATGTCGTACTCATTAACAAACGTCTGTATATGAAGATATTTATATTAATTTTCACATATGAAAATATAAAATTCAGACTTATGTGAGAATTAGCATCGTAATCCCTACTCACTTTCGTTGTTAAATTGACCCTTTCTGAAGAATTAGATAATCTACTCATACCTGATAATAATTTATAGTAAAATTACAAATTTTACATTATTAAAAAGTTAATCCAATTCCTTTATTATTTATTGTAGATGAAACATTTATTTATCATATTTGTTAGCAATAAATTATTTAAGATTTAACCTAAGAATTTTATTATTTAGCCTAAATATTTGTTGTTGATTTATTTATTTACCCGTCTCTTTCTTTGTTTGTGTATTTATTTACCTATTTTATCTTTTAATCTTATTCTTAATTTTGTTCTATTTTTTATATTATTAATTTTATTACTTGTTTTGTATTTTTATTTATACATATTTATTTGTTTATTTATTATTATTATTAGAAAAAATTTACAAATTAAGCTTTTTGTCTCCAAGTTCGCGAAAATCTTGTTTAGGTTTGGATTCAAGCACTGAACGTGCAATAGGTAGGAATCTGTGTATTCTTTTCTTCTTGATGACTTTTAAGCAACCGTCCTCATGTCATCAAATCGATCAAATCTACTTTTTGGATTAAGAATTAATAAAAAGAGAAGGGCATGTCTGTTCTCATGCACGCGTCTTTGTATGATAAAGGACTCTCAAAAAAAGTAGATTCATGTACCTATGATTGATCATGGAACATATATATCTTTACTACAATGTCATGTTATTTGATGACCCCATATCATAATTAGAAGAGCACGGCAGAAATAATTAAAAATAATCGGATTTCTTTGTCGCAAAAGGTTGAATCCCCAACCTAAAGGGCCCCTTACTCTCCGACCCAATGAAGCAATTAGGAGGATATAAATCAGGTACTCAACGGCCCGTCAAGGGAGAAATAATCAGATTTCTTATGAGCTTTTGGTTCAACATTACCTTAGTTTTTGTTGAGGTTCAAACATTGATTAATAAATAATTAAGTGAACACATCATAGGTGATTGTACATAATAAAGTTTCAAAATTAATTAAAAGTTAAAAGAATACTAAAAATTTTATTAATATTTTATAATTTGATAGAGTAATATTCACTAATTAAGGCTCTCTGATTTTGTATTCTAGTGATAGGAATTGGACCATATACAAGTAATAGTAGTAAAAAATTGTGGCAGCTAAAACATAAATATGTTCCAAATCTCATAGCTATCTGCACGTTTTCTAACTATGAAATAAATTTCGTAAGCAAAAATTTTTGGATATGAAAATATGTTCATAGTGAAAAAAAGAAGAATGTAAAAGGAATTTAAATGACGTTGTTTTCTCCATTTGAACGACGTCGTTTTGTTGAGATTGATCTCCTCTGATTTTTCTTCTTTTGTCTTCGTGTTTTGACTACTCAAACGATGTCTTTGTGTTTTTCCCTTCGTGATTCTTCTCTTGTGTTCTGGCTACTTAAACAACGTATTGATGAATTGTTTTCATGTTTTTCTTTTTATGTCTTTGCATTTTATGGTTAAACAATGTATGTTTCACCTACAATTGTTCTTATTCTCATTCTCTCATCGTAGTAGTTCTCAGGTAATTATCTTCTTCTCTCACTTCCAGCATTTGTTTTCTTCTCTTGTTTGTAACGCCTCAAAATCTCAATTTTATAAATATTACTTTTTAGGTCATAAATAATATATCCCGAGGTGAATAGTGATACTAAAGTCTTAAATTATATTTTATTTTATTTTACATTGAATAATATTGTTCAAAGATAACCGATTATTAAATTAGAACTCAAAATGAGTACCTTTTGAAGGTTTGACCAAAAGTTGACTAGTTGTCAAAGTTTGACTTGAGAAAAGGTAAAAGTGAAATATGAAATTATTAATAGAAATAAATGATATTAATTAAGGTTTTTTATGTCAGGTTGATATTTTTCTTATGAGGTTTTTTTTAGAAGAAGAAAAGAATGGATTAAAAGTTAAAGTTAAAGTTAATTTTGGATGTTTTTTTAAGGGAAAAAGTCATTTAGGGACCACGTGACATTAATTGCCACTTAACATCTCTTTTTCACCAAAGATAACCCCGAACAAGCCTCCTCATTCCTTTATTTTTCTTTCATTTTCAAGCTAACTTTTTTTACTTTTAACCCCCAAATCACCTATTAAACACTAAATCATCAACCTGAGATCCTTAAACTTACTATGTCAACCAAAAATTTGGGAAAAGATGAAGAAAAGGTATATAAGTGTTCTTGATAAATAGTACCTAAAATTTAAAAGATAAGTTAATGGAGTTTTAATTTTTTTTAGCGCATGATTTTGGTGTAGTTGCATGTATTGACGAATAAAATATATGAACTTGAATGTTTATGCAATATTATGAAGATAAAGAAGAGGAATTGAACGAGAGAGAGAAAGAGAAAGAGAAGGAATAAGGAATTTTGGGGATATTGAAGTTAATAGAAGCTTAATTTGAAGAATTGGACATCAATTTGGTATGTGTTCTTGTAATTCCATTTTTTCCTAAAAAATGTGTATTAGATAATTTATGGTTCTTTAGTAAAATTGGATATTTATGAAATTGTTCTTAAAATATTTAATTGGATTGTAAATGAAGTAGTATATGTGATTAATTTGCATTTTGGACTTATAATTTGTGTTTTCCCCTATTGGCATATATATGGTGAATTTGGAAAATTGATATACATACTATTTTTGACTAATTGGTAAGATAAATACGTCCTGAATGTTGTATAAACTAAATTAAAACCAACAACGGAAGAAAAAAATGACATAAAGAAGTGAAGGATTTTACTGTGAATTATATATGAATACATAAAAGTTATGTATGAAATCTGGTTTAGATGTATGAAATGTATTGAAAGATGGGTAAATTATTTGATCGAGGAGTTTGACATGGAGATGGGTAGTTGAGTAATGTGCAAGAGAAGTGTATTAAAGGTTATTAAAGGAGATTTTAAGTAAATATAGAGAAAAGTCTATCAAAATTATTATAAAGTGAATGGTAACGGCTAGAATAATAAGGTGTTAAATAGAGAATGTTGTAGTTCAAAATGTTGGGTATGCAAGAATATGGTAATACTTGATATGCCGATTCTATTATCGGATATGGGGCGTGACATCATTCCTCCGATGTTTACTTTTAATTTATTTTTTCAAAGTTTTTCTTCTGTTGCTTTTTGGGTTCCAGAGAGTTCTTGAATATTTGTGTTTTAGAATATCAGTTAATTTGTGGTTAAATTTAATTTGTCATTTCCTAAAATTTTTGTTTATGCGAGCTCCCTAGTAAGCTTTAATTCTTTTGATTGGATTGGATTACTATATTGAGTATACTTTCGGCACTTCCATCCAAATTGCGTAACTTAAGTTATTACTTAACCGTATATTTGGAGCATATAGGAAATAAGTATAAGGGATTCATTTCTAATAGTCCTATTTGAAAAAATTAGTGAAGAACTTAGCTATATTTGTTATACTCCAAAGACTTGACATTAGGCTATGTTATGATTATCATTAACCACATACATATAAGGTTAGTTAGAAATGTTGACATATTATATGTTTGCTAGGCTTAAGGAGATCAAGTGAGCTATGATGTCTTTATAGAACAAGCAGGTGAGATGCCTAAAAGATTAAATCCTCTACCCTCACTGGGCAAACCACTTAAGGCAATACCATAGGCAAAGGTAGATGTAGCGCTTTATTGTGACACATTTAAGTGTGATATTAAACTTCTCCTTTTTCTTAAAATTGCGAGGATGATTAAGCATATAGGCCATCCTTATTTCTAGCTTCATGGTAAAATGTCATATTAGAAAAGTGCCCCTAACCCTACTCTTTTTAGGTTTATGCACCAAACAAGGGTTATTGTTGCTTAGTCTAGATGATTCAACCTAAACTAAAGAAGTATTTTCATTTATTGGAAATCTTAAAGGACTTATACAATTGAAAAAAGAAGTTTGAGATAGTCATAAATGATGGGAGTTTAGAATATTCTAAAATATATAGAATTATCTAAAGATTCTTTTATTAACTGGTATGATACTGAATGCGAAATTATTAACATTAAAGGAATTGGAACAATATAAGAGGCTAAGTCAATTTTAATATTAAGTGTGACCCTTAAAGCAACCTGTAAAGTTAATTCTTTTATGACCGGAAGGTCATAAGTTTGAGTTATGGCTTTGCTTTGCATGACTCCCTCCCCTGTCATGAAGCCCTTACATATACGACATAAATACTAACCCTAATTCAACTTAGGAAATTTTAAAAGTAGCTATTTCACATACGACATAAACACTAATCCTAGGATTTATGGCTTAAATATTTCATGTTTCCTATTTCACATACAACATAGACACTAATATAAGTGTTTATGCCGTATGTGAAATAACTATTTTTATAATGTATCAACTAGGATTTATGACTTAAGTAATAACAAAATGTGAAATAACTACTTTTAAAATTATAACCATTTATTGTCAAATGTCAATAAGCTTTAATTTATGTTTTATTTTTTGACGCATCCTTTTATTTTTTGATTCTCTTTAATAATAAATCTGCATATGTGCTTTTATACTTTTTGTATCAGTCATTTCAAATACATATTAAAGAACACCATACTCTATTTATTTTTCATTGAATAAAGTTTCTCACCATTTGCTTACTGTAATATTATGTTATCGTATATCTTATTATAAGGTTTTTCAAGTATGTGAACTAATTGCATTCTTTGGTATATATAATCACTTTTTAAAATGAGGCATATATGATAGTGATAATAATGACGATGTAGATGATGGAATTGGAGAAATGTTAGAGGATGCAAAGAATTTTATGTAGACTATGGATGATAATACTTTGCCTAATACATTTGGTAAAATTACACAAGATAATTTTGAGAAGTTGTTGAAAGTAGCTCAAGAAGAATTATATCATCGTGCTTTAATGTCTCACAACTGTCTTTTTATTGTAAAGTTGTACTTGAATGTATATAATAGATTGAATAATAAATATTTTGACATGTTGATTAAGCTGCTCAATGATGTATTATCAATTGGCTACAAACTGCCCAAATCTTACTATGAAGTTAAAAAATTGTTAAGAAACCTTGGATTAGGATATATATTAAAACATGCTTGTATTCAAGAATGTTCTATTTGTAGGTAAATCAAAGTAGCAAGTGGATGATTAAAAGGGAAAAATATTCCTTATAAAATCTTGAGATACTTTTATATTAAACCACAAATACAAAGGATTCTTATGTCATCAAAAACAGTTATAGATATGAGGGGGCATAAAAAGAAATACATTGATGATAACATTGTATGTCACCTAGTAGACATAAAGTCAGAAAGCCTTTGATAGGAAGTTTTCATGGATTGTAAAGGATTGTCATAATGTTCGAACTATGTTAGCCTACGATGGATTTAATCCATTTGATAATATGAGTACTTCTTATAGCATATAACTGCTAATTTTTGATTATGATGATTGAATATATCATAAAAGTATTGTTTTTATTGTCTTACTATAATGTTGGTAAAATTTATCTTCAATGCCATTAATGTTGATGATTTAGGCTCTATTAATTATAATGATTGGATGTATCTTGATTATGATAATTGAACATATCATAAAAGTGTTATTTCTATTGTCTTATTGTAATGTTAGTAACATTTATGTATTTTTTTCTTATAGATATCCAATATAATGGCATCTGATAGAAACTAAAGGAAAAAGGTGGTTGTTGTATAAATTGTAAAATAGAGGAATGTACAACTTCAACTAGATCAATCAGTAGATGCCATAAATTCAATTACTACCCAAAAACGACATTCTATATCTTCAAGTATCACAGGTTTGAAATTTCTATACCTTTATGTGTGCGTGTATGTGTATTTCAATTTTTTCTTATCATATTCCTTTTTCCCATAGGAAATAGAACCTATTATAGAATATATCTGCAATATAGCAACATCAATATTTCGCTTTCAAATCATATATGATAACTCCATTTTGCCTCAAGCAACAACGAAGTTATTAGTGCAAGTTTGTTAATTTTTAATACCTTCAACTAAACTTGTGCTCAGATATTTATATATTTTAATATTTTCTTATAATTATTCATTTGTTATCAGACTTCAATGTTAGTATTAGAAAAAGAGGTTGAGGTAAAATTAGAGATTGAGAATTGCAACTAATCAATATTGTAATAAATTGCAAGTTATCAATATAGATTGATGCTCAGCAAGGTTATCCTGTAGACAAGGTCTAATATGCAAAATTATCAAGTGAATTGGTCTGACCTGAAAGTTCAAGTTTATGTTCTTTGCTTTCATGTTTGCTTACATTAATCTTGTTAAAAGATTTAACAACTACGTTATTTTTTTCACTTGATTTAGGAAAATTGTGAGAAGTCAAAGGTAAGTAGATCAAAAATGAAAACACCTCATAATCAAAGATTAAAGTTATTTGTAGTTATCTGAAATGAATATGTAAGATATATGTTTACAAGTTATGCTTAAATCAATAAACATTATATTATTTACTGTGTCTTGTTTTTATTCCATAATAAAGTAAGAAGGAACTACATGGATAAGAGCATGATATGATTAAACTATATAAAGTGACTCATTATAAGGAAAGTAGTAAATGATGAGTACTAGAAGAAGTAGAAAGTAACTAAGTAAGTATAAAAGTTTGTTCATTATTTTTCATTTATTAATGCAGTAGTAAGTAGTGATATGTCGATTGACTTTTTTTTTTTAAATTTTAGAATAAGGTGCAAGAGTTATTGGAGAAGTCTAAATCTTAGGTGAATGAGCTCAATGCCAAAGAGATTTGTGATACAATATTTGGTATTCATTTTGGTTATGTAAAAGGCCTTAGCTACGATCTTAAGCTAAATGTTTCAACCTCAGCATATAAAACGATCACTGAACACCTTCATAAGGAAAACAACATGCTTAAAACTACATTATAGACTGAAGGAATTAGGGAATAAGAAACTTAAGCTAAATTAGCCAAATATAATATTTTATTCAAAAGGTTACTTGGCCTGGATTGTGATGGAAATGAAGAGGAAAGTAAAGGGTGTTAATTCTTTCTCCTAGATTTATTCTATCACTTCTTATATGTACTACAATTTAATTATAAGATCTTTTCCTCGGATTACAACGTAGATGAAGATGCAACTGATAAATGATTATTAGTAAATGATAAAGTTATGCGATGTCTACTTTAATCATAATCAAATACTTAGTTTATTAATACCCTCGCAATATTTTTAGTTGATTTTAACCAACCTAGACCTAGACAACACTAAATAGTCATTTGAGTTGTGCTTAAAATTTTTGTAATATGAGCATCTTTGTCAATATGTGAGACATATTCAAATTTGTGAAGTTATTTCTTTATTTATTGTTTTATCTATAAGAATTGTTCAAGTTGTCATTAATATCTTGTATAAGAGCAAAGGCTCATCCTTTAATGTTATAATATTTTTATTGATACAATTTGTTGATATTTATATAATTTTACTTTATATATGTAATACACGACGTTTTGAATTAATAATATTTCTTTACAATTTAATTTTGTAATAATAAAAAACATATTCATAGATTATATACAAAATGTATTATTCAATAGCATGGATTAAAACATCCCGCTGCATTATTAAAAATGTAACAAATAATTAATTGATATGTTTTAAAAAGATGTAGCCAAATAACATATACGAAGGACAAAGTCAAAAATTATTGATTACATTTTATTTTTCTTGCCTATAATTTTCTGTTACAGAAAATTGACAACACTTAGTGTGACGAAACAGAAATGTCATAAATGATAATTGACAACATTTTTGGAACAATTAGCCACATTTTTTTTGTGTAACCTATTGTTTACTTTATTGTTTCCCTTACTTTTTCCTTAATTTCCTCCATATTTGTCCCCTCTTCTACTTCACAATTTTTCTTTACATTCTTCAATTCTCCTTGCATGTAGACAAGATATGGTTATTCCCCCTTGTGATGTATAAAAAATTACTATTCGTTGAGACGATTATAAACCGACATTAACTGCTTCAAGAGATGACTTTATGTTTTTAGGTACCTTAACCTTACTGTACCAGGATTCTTATATTCGTGTTACTTCTTGTCTCTTACTGTTCTTAGTTTGTTGCTTTCTTTTGGAAGTTTCTTTTTAATGGTGGAAACCTGTAAGCTTGCTGATTAATTCTCAGCAAGTACAAGGGAAAAATTTGCAGAAACTCAAGGTCTGTTTCGCTAGATATATACTCCATCTGAGAGTCTTGGACTTAGACACAACTTGTATTGCAGTATATGCAGAGGTTTAATGGCTGATCTATAGGTTTATAAGTGAAGCTAATTGCCCAAGTTCTTGAACAGTGTTTGGCATTATTATAACCAGCAGTGTCAATGTCATCCTTTTTGTTTTTTTGGTTGCCCCGTTTATTTCACTTGTCTTTTGCTTTACTTAAGTTCCTCTTCACTGAAATGCTCTTTGCCTCCCTTTTTCTTCTTTAATGTTGCCTCACCTTTTGTCGCTGTTTTTGCAGATTCATCTCTGTGTTCTGCAGCTAGGGCTTCCTCTTTGAACTCTTACCTATCTGATAATAAGGAACTTTTTTTTAATATCTTTCACTGGAATATATAGTGTTGCATCCTTGCTCGGGACTAGCATGCTATAGATCTTTTAAGAGTCTACACAAGGGGATAGGTAATATTCCCCAGTTCTTCTGATCTAAGAACCCTAGTTCTAAAAGGTAAGTCACAAGTATCCTATACGATTCCAATTTCAGTTTCACTTATTCATCGTCTGGTAAAACTTGTTCAGAATTACAGGAGGTGATTAGTGGTTCTGTTATATGAAAATTTGCTTTCAAAATACCACTAAATTTCCTTTTTCTTTCTGAAAAGAATAGCAGTGAAGATTGAAATTGGACCAGTAAGATCTCATTGCTGATATGAATTGACTATATCAATCTTATAAGAATTCTGCAGATGATCCTAGGAATGAGAATTTGGAGATAAGAGGGAAGTGACAGAGAGATTTTGAATCTATATAACGATCACCAAGTGAAATATTCCACAGGTTTTTGTTACCTGATTGTGAGTTAGTACTCCATAAGGTTTCCAAGTAAATTTTAAGAAAGAAAAATACCCACAGATAATTAAGTTCAAGAAAAAGGCTGCTTTGCAGGTTAAAAAAGTGAAAGAAGTTAGAAAAGAAGATGTTAGATTTGCATAAGTACACTTCTCCACATACAAACTTGAACTTTATAAAGTAACAGTAAACTGAGTTTCTAATAATTCATCAATGTTTTGCAGGTAGCTAGAATATTTATAGTGGATGGCTTCCTCCAGCTACTCCAATTCTCCATGTGCAGCTTGCAAGTTCTTGAGGAGGAAATGCCTCCCAGATTGCATCTTCGCACCATATTTTCCTCCAGAAGAGCCTCAGAAATTTGCCAATGTTCACAAGATATTTGGGGCAAGCAATGTCAGTAAGCTCCTGAATGAAGTACTCCCTCACCAAAGAGAAGATGCTGTGAACTCTCTTGCCTATGAAGCTGAAGCAAGGATGAAAGATCCTGTCTATGGCTGTGTAGGTGCAATCTCAGTTCTCCAAAGGCAAGTTTTCAGACTCCAGAAGGAACTGGACGCTACAAATGCTGACTTGATCCGCTATGCCTGCAATGAAATGCCACAACCTGGAAGAAGGGACACTCATGGAGTAGGGTTTTATGACCAAAACCTTAGCTTCTGGAACAATGACCCTTATGGTGGTGACCATAAGACTGGAGATGGTAGCAACTTGCAATAGTTGATCAATCATAAGAATTGAAGAAAACCCATCTAGGGTTTCTCGTCATTTGCTACCTTGAATATATCCTAACTACAGATAAGAGTGGAAGCTGTGCCTGTTATTTTCTAGGTGAGAACTCTAAACTAATTAAGGTTGTTTCAAGTACATATAGAAGCATTTATATTATCTTCTGGACATCTCTCCCTGAGTAGAATGTCATGTACAAATGCAATTTATGCCAGAAATCTACTTCTTCTTCCTTGCTTACAAGCAGACTTATCAAGCACTTCCCTTTACAGGAGTCTCAAAAGCTCTATGTAACATTACAGAAGCAATACTGCACCACTAATTATATAAACCAGTTCTTTGTTATCAGGTTTATTTTATTTATAATGTACATAATACTTTATAAAGTATATTTTAAATAAAGTATTTATCATCTTTTTATCAATACCATGCAATCATTTGCAGGATCAAAGGCAACATTAGATTAATCTAACATTTATTCTCGCCGACCTAAAGCTATGAAGGAATCTGTACCAGCTACCTTGTTTTGTTTGAAAGCTATATAGAATTATTTAAAGATTCTTTTAGCAACTGGTATGATACTGAAGGTGAAATTATTAACATTAAAGAAATTGGAGCAATACCAGAGGCTAAGTTGATTTTAATATTGATTGCGAGCCTTAAAGGAACTCGTAAAGTTATTCTTTGATGATCAGAAAGTCATAAATTTGAATTACAAAAATAACGTTTTTATAAAATGCTTATAATTAATGTTCTTCCCTCGATCACCGTAAAATAGAGAGTCTTGTGTATTAAGGTTTGCCCTTCCATGCTTAAAGTTAACATTTTTAATTTTAAAGATTGAGATGCTTAAGGATTAATTAGAAATAAAGAGAACCAGCGTGCGAACCACCTGGCCTCAATCACAACCCTAGTTAGTCCAGGATTACATATTTTTTAGGAGCCTTCACTAATAATATTGGAACTCATTCACTGGGATAAGCAAAGAGCATTGTACCACCAAAGTATGCGCTAGTTAGCTTGTAGTTGGATTTTGGTTTTATTTTTCTTTGCATAAAAAAAATAATAAAGAAAGTTGAAGTTTCTTAGCATTGAAATATGAATTATTGAATAATTTATTTGAAATACATAATTTATTTTTAAAATATAACGATTATAAATTTTATTTAATTAAAAATTAAAATAAAAAATTAATGTAAAAGAATGAATTGTAGCTTTATAATTAAGATGATGGTATAATCACTTAGTAATTTTTTTAAAATTATCAAATATTGAAATTTGTGTATTTGAGTATTTACAATTTTACAAAATTTATAAATATTAAAAATGAGTTGCATTTTTAATGGGATTCTTACTCAATTATTGTAGTCTTTGTATTAAATTTTTATTTAATTTATTAATTAGTTATTTATAATATATAATAATTAAAAAAAGAATGATTTGAGGTAGGATTAGGAAGGGCCACTACTTCTCATCCTTAACCGCCCAAAAAGTGTCACACCGACAAGCTGATTCGACAACAATTTACAACGTCTGTGTGATCGATCGGAAGTTGAGCTCATCAAAGGACAAAACTGACTCGGCACCACCAAAAGTTAAAACATAGTAGCTATTATAGATCACGTTGTGATGATTTCCAGCTGATTGATCGGATTGATTGATTAGATGCTCGGCTTAAAGGCCCAGTGGGCCTTGCCACATGCTCTATGAACAGCGTCCTCTACTAATTACTTAAGTAGTACTCTATTGTCCAAGTTGGACAGAAGAGATGCTACCTTCCCAATAGCTTCGTTCTATTTCTAAGTGTCACCTCTCTTCTTTCTTTTTTTTTTCTTTTTTTTTTTTTTCTGATAACTCAGGTCCGAGTTTGACCTGATTATTTCAAATTTATAAGCCACCCATTCAGACTTATAGATAGATAAATTTGAGTCTGATCTTAGATAATAACAGAGATACTTGCTCTAACGGATGGGCCATCACCAGAGGATTACATCACCTTAAATAAAGACTGTTCATTCCAAGGCTCGAACCCACGACCACACACAATCCTCTCTCTCTTTCTACCGCTAGGCTACCCTGTGAGGGGTCTAAGTGTTACTTTCTTGGTTTGCGGTTGTGTTGTGTCTAGAGATTACAACGAGTGCAAGGTTTCGAGGTCCCACCATGTTTGAGGTAGTGATCTCGAGTTCGACTCAGATTTGATCAATTTTTTAAATTAAAAGTATCAAATGGGGTTGTTTTGTTTTGAAAATTCTTACCCAAGCCTTATTTTGCTTGACTAATTTTTGGTTTAAAATTAAAAGTATAAAATGATATGATTTTACTTTAAAGTGTTGGGTTTTAAGCCGAACTGAGCTTGAGATTTTGCTTCAAAATGTTAGGCCTTGAGCTCAATTAAATTTGGATAGTCCAAACTTGAGCCCAATTAAAAGCATAATTAGGTCTAAAAAATTAGGTCTAAGGCCCAGCTCCATGCATATTCAATCCAAACTTAACTTGTTGACTTCATTTAAGGTCAGGTTAGACCGGATTAGGCCAGAACCCTTTTGTCATTCTCAGTTGTGTCTAGAATCGAGTCTTGTTAATTATAGTTTAATTTAGATAAAAGTTACGAAATGTTCTTTAACTTTGTTTATAAAATTTAAGTTAGTTCTTCTTATTATTTAATATATCGTGTTATATTTTAAATTTTTAAATATTTTAATAATACTCCAAATCCTAACAAATGTTACCATTTTTACCCTCTTTTATAGGGATCAATTCTTCTGTTCTCGTTTTTGTGTGTCACTCTCTGCTCTCCTCCATCCATCCATCCATTAACAACTATCCTGTGCCCCATTTTTATTGTGCAAGGAATACTGTTTTAATAATGTTAGGGTATAGAGTAGTAATAGAATATGAGTAAAATTTTACTTAGATTTTTTGTATCACACCTTTGGCCTTTAATTTATTAACCTCAAGTTTAGATAAGTTTGAATACTAAAATTTGAACTTAATTAAATCAAACTTACTTCTTTAATTTATATTCATACTTAAAATGAATTATATTAATTTTAAATAAACATATATCTATTATGAAGGTTAAAAACCTAATTGAAATGATCTAATTTTATTTGAAGATCCATATATCTTCTGATATAAAAATGTAGGAATTGATATATAAATATGTGCAATAAGAAGACTACATTCTTATAATCCTTTGGCTTTTTACCAATACTTTTTTCTTTGTGCTTGTGGATTCAGGTATGCTTTCGTTATATTTCTTCTTCTCGAATGGTCTTCTAGATGATATTTATTTCCAAGTTTTATCAAGTGGTATCCAGCCGATCTTGTCCTATAATTGTTTGAATATATTTTTGTGATGATTATTTGAAGTTTTGATAATGATTTATGTACAAATATTCATCTAAGCTATAAATCCAACATTTTATGGTGATTTTGATTAAGTCAAAGTCAATGAGTCATAATGTACAAAGCTCTTTATTTAGTGAAAGTGGACGAAGGATTATTAATATACACAGTCTTCCCTTTATACTTTTTACAAAGAAACAATTTCCCATATTTGAACTTGGTCACAAAGCAGCAATTTTTGATTAAATTAAGTTAAAATCAATATTTGGCTTTATTTGTGCAAATTAGCTCATTAATTTGGTTCAGTGTAACGAAAGTCTTAATCATGGAAACTTTGATGATCGGATAGTTGTGGAGAGCTAATCCCTCTTTCAACGAGAGTTGTTCTCTTACTTACTCTTAGTGCTGTGCGAGTCTCGGTTTCATTTCTTCTTCTTCTAAGGTAGTTAGCTCCGCCTACGCAACCAAAGCTTATCAGTCTCATTCAAGTTACATAGTGGTAGTTCCTATTTAATTTTGACCTCTTGATCTTTGATTCGAGAGAGAACCCACCAAGACTAATAGACAAGTAGGTCAAGAATAAGAAGTCAGAACTAGTAAGTCTTTAATCAAAGATTTTGAAACTCGCCTCAAAACCTGTGTGGTGGGTGGAATCAAAGTGTAAATAGGAGTGTTCTACTCCGAATCAAGTGGCCTTGGGAGCTCTTTAGAGTATTGAAGTTATAATTTAACGCTGTATGTTAATTTTTAAGAAAGGTATGGAAATCGTTCACTAAGGTTGAAGACGACGGTGGCACAGTTGCTAAAGTTGTATTATCTGTCTGTCATTTTGTTTCAGGTAACTTTGTCATTTCTTATCTTAGCTATTCCCCTGTGGCATGGGCCATGCACTTTTTCTTCTTTTTTGTTTTACACTTGGTGCTTTTAGCGGGGCCCTTTTACTTTACGAACGTTATTTTAGTGAGTTAAAAGATGCTAAAGCCTTCCGTTCTTTGAACGCAGTCACGAAGTGACATTTTCATGCATATGAACAGGAGAGTATTTGGGAAAACTGTAATATTTTTGGACCACAAGCTATCATATGCATTATGTCATCTTCATTTTAGATCAGCAGACATTGTTAATTAACAAATATATATATTTAGATTATTATCATTTTTTGGCACCACAATAACAATAAAAATTATTATTTTGGAACAAACTCATAATTTTAGTTTGTTACGATTTTGTTTATATGGATTAATTATGCCTATTTTATGTGCATTTGGTGTTGCATATATCATGTTTGCTTATGGATTTAGTGGTTAATTTTGAACGACTCCAAAATTAAGCATACTTGATTCTTCACTTTGATTAGTTGAAGTGGTATAGTCACCAAAGTGAGCTTCGTGGAAACTTTTTCATTGTGAATTATTAAGGTATTGATGTGTTTGTTTGTTCATATGAATAATATGTCAACTCAAAGGAAGACTATTTGTTTGGCAGACATCACTACTTGGTTCTGGTTACATGTGAGCTGATTTAGTTTCTCTGTACAACTAATATTGATAATGCTTATTTTATTATTGTCAACATTAATAGTATTTCGGTGCTTGGTGACATCAACATTAAGACTTAAAAAAAAAGGTGAGTATGGCCTTGGGATGTATGGATTTGAACCTGGCACTGAGAGAGCCGCATCCAACATCTCCTATAGATCAAACCTCTTGAGGATCGAAGGGTTTTTGAGAGGTCGTGAATCTTATAATCATGAAAAATGTTATTCTAAAGATGTTTATGGATGTTATGTTTGAGAAAACATTTGCCAAGAAGTTCCTTGACACCTTTAAGCGCTTTGCCAAAAACGATTAGGTGGATATATGTGCAATTTTAAGGAAACTTGTATCCATGATGAGTTAATAAGAGTAACTAGTTCTGAACTCCGTACTTTGCACGGGTTGTTACAAAGTAAATAATGAATTTTAACTACAAAATTAAAAGGCAAACACAAGTACAAAATTTACATATTATATGTTATAAAATAAGATTATGATAAAATAGGAATCTGACAAACAAAATGAGTCTCAAAAC
>JANIPM010000001.1:42590073-42602917 GCA_027478405.1 Erythroxylum cassinoides
AATTTTCTACTTACTATTTTTAATACTATTAATATTATTAATTTTATTATACCAAATTAATTATCTTATTATTATTATTATTATTATTATAATAAATTGTGTACTTTTATTATTATTATTCTTATTATTAATCGAGATAGAAAATAGGGGTATATTGATTTTCTATCGAAGAAAACATATTGTCAAAATTTAGAGAAACTATGTTTTCTGATTTCTGTAAAACCGTTGTGATTTTTTTATTTTCATAAATAAAAAAATCACAACAAAGTAAGCCAAACACATTTTTCTTACCTATTTTTCTTTTACAAAAACGACAATAAAAAATGAAAAAAAAGAAACAAACAGCCCCTTAGTTATTCTGTGTTTGTTTATAATCAAATGCAGGTTTAAGGAATGGAGTAGGAATATGCTTGGAATAGAATAGTTGTTCCATTGAACCAAACAGGCTATAGTCTTTAGTTTTAAAAAATCATTTGATGTGACCATATGATGTTGCAAGGCAGTTCTTCATGTTTGATTAATTGATCAACTTTTGCAAAAAAAAAACATATATTGTGACCTTCCTTTGTTATTAATAGAGAGGGAAGAAGAAAAAGGAAAGAGAACAAACACATATTATCTCCATTATTTACTAATATGATTAATAGAGAAATACAGATGGATTAGAGTCCAAAGGCATATGGGTTATCCAAGTATCTACCAAATAATTGCTCCATTTGCCATATTAGATCTAAGTTATACGAGTTGTGAGAACGTAGTTACTAAGTTAAGAGTTCAAAAGATTTCAAAAGATTAGGCATTTACTGCTCTTCTTGAAAAAGATATCTTGTCAATAGAACAAAACATTGGCACAAAGCAAAGTGATGAATTACCTATCTTCAACAACAAAAAGTTGGGAAAATTGAGTACACAAAGCCCAACAACATTATGTAAATTACCCTTTTAATCATCTTTCCTATAAATCATAGTTTAACATCACACTAAGTAGGAGCTTCCCTCGAGTCTTACTGAGCGCTTGGTTTACAAAGGGCAATGAGAATAAGAATATGAATGAATATAGTGAGGAATGAGAATAGATATAATCATTACAATTATGATGGTTGGTTAAGATGAAAGAATAATTACCATTACCATTCATGATGTGGTTTTTTAAAATCTTGAGAAATAAAAATTTGTTAAAAAATATTTTTATATCAAAATTTAAGTATATTTTAATTAATTATATTTTATGCACCCTATTTATAATGACAGATTGTTTAAAATCAAGTATATTGCGGTATTTCATTTCCAATATCCCTTGAAGAAAAAAATACTCCTGTATTTTCTTACATCAACATATCATTAGTTACGTAATATCCTCAAAATATAGTTTAATAATCTAAAATATTGTACATTTCATCGACATAACCATAATATCCACCATGCCATTGTTATAGTAAAATCAAGTAACATAGTTTAATACAATTTACATTCTTCTAATAATGCAATTGATGTAAAATATTTTTTGTATACACAATACCTTAACCAAAAGCCTTCAATTGATGCAAAATAACCAGGTTAATACTATAAACATTGTTTACATCACAACTACAAAACACCTAACGAATACAAAATAACCTAGTTGGGCAACATCAATTGCATCATAAGTTCATAATACTTACAAAAATATTAATATGCTTCCTCGAATGATTTATAGACTAGAAGATGGATAGAGGAATTCAAGTACAAAAGATTTTTTTAAATGACTTGGCAAAGAAAACAAAACCTAATCTTTAGCAAGATCATTACAGAAAAACACAGTAGCCTTACCAACATCCATTTAAGATATGTCAATATTAAGAAGCTCACTAATGAGCTTTTGCATCTTCTCATTAGTTAGAGAATCAGATTTAGATTTTACAATCAAAGCATTTGTAACAGCTGCATATTATAAGGCCATTTGTTTGCAAATAGACTCAAACTTAACAATGAAACTTTCTAACCTTGACTCAATAGTATTCTAAAGTGTTGATGGTCTTTTTTTTTCTTGTAAGAATTTTCCTTTCTTGGTGACAGGTTTTTTCATCTTTTTATTCCATGACTGCTGAAGGAATAGTCGAGGATCCTTATGTATCAGATACCACAATAAGTTCATCTTCATTGTCCGATGAAGAACACATTGTCATATTCTTTAGGCTATTAGCCTTAGCATTTACTTTAGTTATATCCTCAGCTTTGAGCCCTGTCGCTCTATCTTTACCCCATATCATGTCCAATTTCTACAAATATGGGAATTTAAAGTTCCATATTCCAGTTGCATTCTTGTGATTCTGTAAAAAAAGAATTACAAGAAGAAGAAGATTAAAAACGTAATAACAAGAAAAAGTTATAATTATGAGAAAAGAAAATACTAAGATAAGAGTTTAATCAACTTTTAAGTTAGATGTCCTTACCAAGCACCATTCATCAAACCGTTGTTTCTCACAATCAATCTTATGCTCAACATCATCCCACCGATAGCCACTTTGTATACACATTATTGTACTTGTTTCTTAACCATTTAATCTTAGAGTCAACGTAGGGATCAACATCCTTATCAAAATTGGGAATCTTGCTCAGCAATAACTTGTGCACTTTAACTATATAATTGTTCTTAAATCCCCTATCCACTTTTTATAAAAGATCACAAGCTAGTTTTTGCAAAACGTTGACCAAAGCTTCAACCTCATCATCCTTCCAATACTGCTTATTCTTTCCCCTCCCACGGGCAGCCATAGCCATTCCTAATAAAAGAACGACAATATAAGAGTTATCGAAGAAATAACATAAAACAAAAATAACTTTGTTGAAAAATTTAAAGCATGCACGTGTAGTATAATAACTCACAAACACATAGTCAAACAAACAGAGATGTTCACATGGGTGCATTTCAAAAGTAATCCAATAACTCAAAGTTATATATTCTAATAGTAAACAAACAGAGATGTTCAACATTCAAGTACATTAATCGAAACCAAAACATTTCAACAATCTAATAAGCATATGAAACAAACATATCTTAAATTGCTAATATACATCATTGTCATTGGATCTAGTTGTCCATATATTATACATATTGGTTAACATATTATTCCTGAATGTAAACTTGTCATCAGTTGGACTAATTTCTATAATGTATTCCATTTCATCATCTTCTTCACTCTCATCTTCCTCACTCTTCTCTTCATCTTCAGCGATTAACTCATGTGGATCAAAGCCCATGAACTTGCGAATGAAGTTGTGCAGAAGGGAACAAGCCATTATAATGCGAACTTGGGTTTCAATTAAGAAAATGAAGGGGATGCATGGATCTTCCATCTTCCTTTCAACAATACAAAGCATCTCTCAGTAACATTCCTTGCTTTGGAATGTTTCATATTAAAGTATTCCTCTGCTGCCTCTAGTCGTTGGCCATCAAATTCTTTGAGATGATAGAGTTATACGGAGCAAGAAATCCATTTGCATTGCAATATCTAGAGTTAACCAAATAATAACATACTTTATAATTAAACAAAAAGTTAAGATTGAGTAGCATAACTCCAAGAGAAACAAAATTGGATATTGTAACAGAAATTGAACTCGAAGGACTCGTAGGCCATAAGGCTTTGAGATTGCATTTTAATGTATAATCATTTTAATATGTGCAAAAATTGAAATATACGTGTGTGTACGCTAACAATATGCATGAGCATGAAAAATACATTTTCTTAATCTCTCATTGATCCCTCATGTATTGTACTTTTGGGTTCCAACTCTTAATATAGGGACGGAATGTTACATTTCTCCCATTTTTAATAAATTTCGTCGTCGAAATTCTTATCTGATTAATCAGGAAGGCAGGGGTATTATTTCCTCAAATATTCCTCCGTTTTCTATTTAACTTCATCACTAGAATAACTTCTTCTAATTGACCATAGTCAATGTAATCAATCAATCCTCTAATTATTTCTTCAGATATCACACTATCTTAATTGTTTCCTTAATATAATTTAGGTTACTCAAAATTTTCACTTCACAAGCCGACAATACATCTTTGTCAGATTATATCATTATTTCTTAGCATGTTCATATATCACATATTATGAATATGAGGCATCCTTATTGATAATGCAACTTATAAGTTACTGGTCCTATGCTCTTAATAACTTCATGTGGACCAATACTATTCGAGCTTAGTTTATCTTTTTTCCTAATTTGGGCACACCTTACCAAGGTGGTACTTTTAGAAACAATTCATCTTTCCTTTGATAATTCACATCTTTTCAATGTTAATCCACTCTACTCTTATGTCTATCTCACTATATTCCATAACCTCGATGTTGATCCATCAAATTCATTCATCTTTCATAAGCCACTTAATTTCTATTACAGATTCATTTTACTCATCAACAATATCTCGAATCAATTCTGGCATTCAACCTTTTTTTGGCCCTCTTCATTTTAAGGTAAGGGCGAACGATCCTTTTTTTCGTATAACGCCTCATATAGTATTCTAATGATATCACTATGATAATGATTGATACGCTTAACTTAAATTAATACCACACATTGACCTCATGATCCTATGAACTCCAAAATATAAGTTTTAAGCATATCTTCAATAGTTAAGGTTGTTGGCAATTCAAACATTTAGTCACTTGATTCTACATTCTTAGTCGCTTAATGTTGTTTTGGTATGTTCCTACTATGATGTATAGGATAGGATGTTACTTGTGCTTTCTCTAGTAATCTCTTTGTTCACTCATCTTTATCGGGTACACATCCTTCTTATTTCAATCACAAGTATCATTTTTCCTATTCAAACTCAAAATTCATATTCATTTTTAATTACTCAATAAGATTCATAGATTTTGAATTCTCAATTCGGGCTTTGTTAAACTTTTTATATGGGTCTGATCTTAAATTCAACAGCTAATAATACTTTGGTTTGCCTAAAATTCATCTCAACATTCTATGCTCTTCAGTGCACTTGTTTGGTAACCTCAATATCTAAATTTATGATACATTGTTATTGAATTTTCTGTTCAATGCATCATATTACAACACTAGCTTTACTGAGAAATACTCATTTGTACATCATAATCTTCCAATAACTCTATCCATTGTCTCAAACTCATTTTCATTTCTTTCAAACTTAATAATTACCTCAAACTTTAATGATCTCTATAAATTTCGAAATGTATTTGTATATATAATGTCTCCAAACTTTCAAGCAATCACTATTGTAGCAAGTTTCAATTCATATATCAAATAATCAACTCTTAAGACTTTAATATTTAATTGTCTCCACACATATGAAATCATTTTATTATGCTGCATTAGGTTTTATCCTAATCTCTTATACAAACATCATTGTATACTACAAAATCTCCAAATCCAGACGATATAATTAATATCGGTGTTATAATTCCTTAAACTTCTCTGTATATATTACTTAGGGTTTCTCACTTCATGATTACCTCTATTTTCTTGGGTCTCCTAACATGCTATGTTTAGATACTATATAACCCAACATTTTATTCAATCAATCTAGGATTCACTCCTATTGAAATTGGCATAGAATTGTTTCTACTTTCATGATATGTAAGATTTCCTCAAGTATCCAAAATATTCTTCTTAACTGTTCAAATACATTCAATATCTCATCTATGATCATCGTCACTAATTGATCTGATTTTTTTTATCACTTTAATCTTCAATGTCATGATACTATCGGCGGCATTATTAGTCAAACAAATATAGCCAAAACTCTATTTGCCCATGATTAGTTCTCGTAATTCCTTAAGTAACTAATTTCTCATTAAGGTAGTATTATCTCATATTATTTTTGGTTTCCTAATTGACTTCTTCTCTCAAATGATTTTCTCCATTCATTTGATTTCCTCTGATTTCACATTGACTTGCTCTAATGCCTACTCATTCATACTATTTCTTCACACATTTCGATTGATTGGAAATCTTAATTTCCTGTGATGGTAACACATTTATCAGATCTGATTTATATCTCTTATACTTAATGTCACCTCAAATTCAAGAATCCAATCACTTAGTTGGATACTTTACATCAACAAAATGCATACACTCTCAATATCATATTCTACATCTTATGCTTGAGTCTCCGTTAGGATTAGGACTCCAATATCATGTCTGATTTACTCCTTCATTGATCATTCTATTTATTCCTTCATTGATCATTCTTAATAATAAACTATCTGGTTTGCTTAATCTAATTTGGTGAAATTCTTATTTGAAGAAGATTTCTTGTTTCTAGCATCTATCCTGTTTATGTAACCTTTATCAATCCAATGTTTCCATCACTACTTATCAGACATTCTTAGTACCTCAAGAAGATCATTTTTTTTGTTTATTAGAAGGTCAAAATGTTATGGTTACCAAAACCCGATGAAGTAGTAGACATCATTATTGTCACATATGCTTAGGTGTGTATCATCAAGGTCATCCCATTCTATCCAGAGATTTATTTCTGATAGATCACCAATTATCTTACAATAGTAATACTTTGATCTCAATTGATCCTAGACAATATTTCTCTCTTTATCCTTGCCACGATCGGGGTTTCCTCGCATTGACATATACTAACATCAACTTTACTCCGATTCTCTAGGATTTACCTCTTCTAGTGTTACATCAAGTTATAATGATTCAATTACCATATTGGGTGCATTAACTCTTCTCGTTTGATTCTTCATCTTTTTCTTATTCTCATTCTTACATAAAATCCTATCTCATATGCATCTCTAACTTTCTCCTTACTACTTATCATTCATCTCATGTAAAGTCAATTATGTGTATTTCATTCCCCTTTTATTCTTTCCTCATTTCTATCTCATCTTCCTATTGTCATTTATTTCACCTTCCATATGTATATCCTCAATCAATTCATAATTATTGATGCATAATCATTATGAAAATTTGATCTCAATTCCCCTAATATCTTCTTATAATGGATCTTATCTCTTGTTACATTAATCAACTAACCATTTCAATTCCAAATTCATTTTCTTAAGATCATAACGAATTTATGTTTTCATTACATTCTACTTATACACTTTAATCTCATCATTACTACTTATATCACTATTTTTCTCAAACAATCTATGAAAATATATTCACATCTATAGCACATTTTGAAGATATATCACCATAGTATAATATTGATGTCATATTCAATAATATATCCACCAATACAAATGCGTTGAATCTTAATCTGTCATATCTAACCAAATACCATTTCTTATTTCTAAATATCTACAAATTTTCATTTTCTCATATTCTGACAGATCATCATTTTTCTCACCATTTCTATCAACTCAAACTCGTAACAAGTGCTCATGCATATGACTCATATAAATGCAACTCAGACTGGGGATCAATTGCTACTGTCTGTTATGACATGACAAAAAATGCATGTATCTTGACATATATTTTGAAAACGCCCATGTAAGATACTAATTTTGGGCTCTGACACCAAAATGTAGCACCCCACCCTCTCAAGACATGTACTCGATATCCTGAGTCATGTCCAAGTGCGAATCCTATAAGGGTGGAATACTAGAACAATCAAACACTTGAAACTCAGTACAAAATTTTCACATTTATCATACACGTATACGGAAATCAATAATCAAATTCGGGCCCATTTTTTTGTTTCATTACGTCAAAATCACATTTATATTATTACACTCAAGATCATTCTCATTTACAAACCCTTTTCCACTTTGGAAAGTTATTACAAAACATCATATTCAAATATACATGTTACAATAATTGTGGAAGACTCAATTTAATACAAAAATAAGAAAATATAAATGCAGACGCAGACGCAAAAATACAAATGTAGACCCAAATTGATCTCGACGTCTACCTCTTACTTGAATGTAGTGGCTATACTCCCGTTTGTCCAACAGTGTAACTCTTCTGAGCTTGAAAAATATTGCAAATTTGGGTGAGTTTTGTAAATTTAGTGATTGACCATCCTTGATGGCTCACTCAATCACACAATACATATAGTACACATATTCACATAATGCACATCAATTCATTAATAATCATATAGACTTACAGATAATTCACATTCATTGGAAATATATCTCACATACAAAAATCATTCAAATTATTCAAATCATACACATCAAATGCATATGTGATGCTTATGAGACTCACTTTCAATTTGTTATTGTTATGATCGAGTACCTATAACTATCCCGTATCTATTGTGGATATCGGGCTCATTAATAGCTGTCCTATATCTGTTGGAGATACCGACCTCATTTTACATAGTGAGCCTTTGGCTCTTATATACTTTCTGAGCTTTAAGCTCTTTTTCACATTTATGCTTTAAGCTCTTTTTCTGTTGGTACTCCGGTCACAATAGCCTTTATCTTTCATGCATTCATGAAATGAAATGCATCACATTCACATCTTCTCAATCAGTTACTTTATTTCACTTTACACATATCATTGGACCTTAGTCCGACATTCAACATAAAGTTGAGAATTACTTTTTCATTTATATGCATATTCACATTTCTCTTCAAAACTCGGTCTGACATTTAATAATCAATTTGTGTATCACATATTTTGTCAAATTCACATACAAGGAGCACTTCTGTTATTATTCATGCATTTATCAAACTCCTCAGACATTCAATGTCTAGAATTAGAACAATCACATTTCATTTCAATGGCAATTCAAAGTAGAAAGTTAAAACATAACAAACAATGAATGAGACCATCTAGGTCAACTCACAGTATACTCCAAATTAGTATTTGCTTTCAAGTTCTGGAAACGTCTGAATGCGGATGTTTATCCTACACATCCAAATTATGCAATATACATATTGCACACACATTAATAACTTTGCACAATTATAAGCATTTTTTTATGCACAAATGTTTATATGGGTTATGTACAATGCATGCTCAATGATAATCCCGGGTATATTATCAAATTTCACATCTTATCCACATTCTCATTTTATAACTCAATTATTCGTCATTTCATTGTTAGTATTGTTTGCTATCATAATATCAAATTTTCATTCACTTTAACTTAATACACGTTACTCCTCTTCTTTGAATCACAACTTCAATCATATAAATATCTTTATTTCCATTATACACATGTCTTTGATGCTTTAATACTAACAATTCATTCGCTAATGTTATTATAACATTATATAATCATATAGTATACAAACTCTCATTCTAACATTATATAATCATATAGTATCCAAACTCTCATTCTTTGCTATAAATTCTCCAAAATTCCAGACCTTTGAGCCTATTTTCTATGATTAATTAGATAATGCAAATGAAGTAATTTGAAAATACTTCTATAAAAATGTTACCTATTGTCTTAAGTTTCTAACACTAAAATCATTCAATTTGGTTTAGTATTTTGAAAGTTATACTCCAAATATTTTCGGACTGTTCTCATTCTATAACAGTACATTATACTCAACTTCCATCCAGAAATTGAAATTCTTAGAGATTGAATTAACATTCAATATCTTCAGAAAATTTGTAACCCTATGTCTCTAGTTTACTTCAAATCAAAAATTATCCCATTTGGATAACTATAAAAGAAGATGTTGTCAAAATTTTGAAGCATATTCAGTGAAATCATACTAGTTATCATATTCTAGTACTCCTCAACATTTTCATCTTAAATCCATTAATCCCAACTAAATTTAAGTCATGGCCGTGCACCATAAACTCATGCCCATGCATCACAACAAAATGAGTCACAGGAATGCAACCATAATGCACGACCTTGCACACCAACATAAATAAGTCACGGCCGTGAATCCTCAACACACGACCGTTCACACTTAATTGGACTAGTCCCCTATTTTTCACTCAATCTCTCCTAAATGATTTCAGCTGGCTAAGATTTTTTGTGAAGATATAGATTAATGTGTTATGAGTCCAATGGTTCAAGTTCGATGTCATTTAGAGTCGGAAGGAGGAGATATAGCCAAAATACTGAAAGATGTTTGAATTTCCTCCAGCCAAAGAAGTTTCAGTCGTGCTCATAAAAGGAAAGTCACGATCATGCAGAAGCACAATTGCGATTTACCTCTTCCTCTTCCAAAATTGCGATCTTGCAAAAGCACGATCATGATTCTTCTCCTCCTTCCGAACCTCAGCGATTTCTTCTTTCTTCTTTTCTTTTTAAACCAACTTCTCTAACACATCTCAACCCCATTTTCGACTTCCATTTAGCTCCAAACATTTAAAAACAACTCCATAATTTAGATTAAAACACCAACATTAAAACGGAAAATCCCTCACTCATCTTTCTCATTTATGCTTTTCTTTCCACTGCTGCAATTTTTCATCTTATGTATATTTTCCATTTTCCTCTCTAACTTCCATCCAACTCAAATCTTGCACAAACGAAATCTAAAATCCATGCTTAAACAAAATCATCAAAAACAAAAAAAAAGACTATTCATGCATTTTACCATTTTTTTGCACTTTCTTCACTGTCATTTTCTTACATTTTTCTTCACGTATGTGCATATATATACACAGTGAAAACAGAGCCCTCACATCTGTTTTCTTCAAAAAGTTCTACACCTAGTTATACATATTTTCTAAGATCTTTCAACTCCAAAAATCATTTCTATAATCTCTTAAGATATTTTTATCATCAAAAATGAAAAATCAACAAATCCACATTTCCATCTTATTTTCACGAAGAACATGATAAGTGTCAAATATGCAATAACAACTAATTCACCATTTTTGTTTCATAAAACAACAACTCTAAAGGATTTGCACAATACTTACTTGATAAATCTTCAAATTGGTCAAAATCTCAACAAGCCCTAATCTCCATGCAACTCATGTATATCATTATGGAAGTTGGCAAGTTTCGGTTTTCTTAAGAAAAATGAAAGTAAACCAAAGTTGGGAGTAGCAAAAGGATAGATGAGAATCAAGTTTTTCTTTGGAGAAGATTTGATGAAAAACTCTGTGTAAAAGAACAAGCTTAAAGAAGTCATATAAGAAGAAGATATTTTTAAGACAAGACAAACAATGTCCTTGTCTTTCAAAGTTTAAAGGAATAGTAGTAATTTTTTTTTTTAAGATCAACTTTACAAGTGACACTTGTCACTCATCCATCTTTTAAGGCTTTAACTAGTTCTCAACAAACTAGTTCATCCATAACTCCTGTCTTTTTTATTCCAATTATCACCAAAATTTTCCAATAACATCTTCTCACAAATTCTAAAGTCATCTTTAACTTTTCAAAAATCATTTTCAAAATTCTCCAATATCATTTGGTTTCTTATTTCTATTTTCTATTCACCAATTTACTTGCCAAACGACATTTTTCCTAGTATAATAATATTCAATCTTTTTGGAAAATTTTCCTAAAATTCATCAAATTCTAAGTCATCAAACATTATCACCAAATATTCGAATTCAAGAATTTATACTCTCCAAATCAGTCCATAGCACATAAAATGCACAATTCACATTGTAAACACATTTATGAATCAATTATACCCTGCAATTGTCAATAAATGCATGTACAATCATTTTAATGTGTGAAAAAATTTAAATATATGTCCGTGTATGTTAACAATATGCATGAGCATGAAAAATGCATTTTTCTTAATCTCTCATCAATCCCTCATGTATTGTACTTTAGGTTCTAACTCTTAATATGGGGGCAGGACGTTACAGAGTTGTCTTACCCTTTTCCTTCCATGTCCAATCATATGGTATAAACAAATTATGTTTCTTTATAGGCATTTATATTGTGCACAAAATAGGAGCTTCGGAATCTAAGAAATGCAAGTGCATAAATGAAGAACTTATAGGCACTCGATCTGGATATTTCTTAATGATCTTGTTAGATTCTTGGAGTCATTCACCTACATCAAATCACAGACAACATTTAATGTAAACAAATATATATGATTTGACTGTTTTATTGCCAAAGAAATTAGTAGTTACGTTTATTGTCAGAAGTCTATTCGAATTACCATCTCATTTATATTCCATCAAACCACACTGAAAGGATTAGATGAAATTCAAGGTTGAATGGCGTCATCCATAAATTTATGTTTGAATGAGAATACCTACTTAATCATAATAAGCATGCACAATTGTTCCCATTTTAAATATATAGTATAAAATGATTGAGGATTTCATTGATCGTTATTTTCCTTAATCCTTAGTAATCTACAAATTATTAGATCCTAAGCATAGAAACAATGATTTGAGGAATAACATTCATTCAATGCTTTTCTCAATAAACTTATGCTTTTCCAAATTGCCTACTTGCCTAAAAAATTAAAAATTGGTGTTTACTCCAAGGATAAGACAAACTGAACAAATCCCAAAAAAGAAATAAAAACTGAAAGCAGAGACAAGAAATCTAAAAATAGACTAGAATCATGTTACCTTGGTTTGCTTAAGCCTTTTGGAGGTGAAGGCAATATCTTCCTTCTAAAAATAAAGGTGGTGTGTACTCATTTCTACAACTAAGATACAAATGTATCACTACAATTGTCAAAATTGCTATTATTTTACAATTAAAAATAAAGGATTGTATACTATAAATCTTTATGAAGTGCTATAAAATACTATGACAAAGCTCAAAAGGAACACCCATAGAAATCAAAATATCAGGTTGGTTGAACAACAAGATAAATTTTGGACAAATGCATCAATATCCACTACAACAAAAATGACATACGATAACATGCGATAAGTGTTATTAAATATGAATGGTAACACTAATGAGTATGCTATGACAGCCCATGTTACTAAAGATATGATGCTT
>JANIPM010000001.1:42691808-42701819 GCA_027478405.1 Erythroxylum cassinoides
TGGAAGAATATTCGGCCTGGGCTCATATGCAAACACCTGTTATTCGCGCTCTTCCCTTTCTAGTACAGCAGCATCTGCTCGGCCATCGCAATCTCATGATGTATCGGAGCTCCGGGCCACAGTGGACACATTGAGGGAGCAGCTAGTTAATCAAAATGAGCAACTGCTTACTCAACATCAGCAGCATATGGAGGACATAGCTAAGGTGCGGGAGGAGATTAGTCTGCAGATGAGAGAACAGCTGAGAGCAGAGATGAGTCAGCAGTTGAGGGAGGAGATGAGGATGGAGCTAGAGCAGGTTTCAAAAATGAAAGAGTCGCTGGACCAGCTGGAGCAGGCAGCTAAGAGGAGAGAGGAGCTTGAGCGGCTTACTCATATGAGAGCGGAGGTGGCGCAGATGACCGTACAAAGACAGCACGCGGAGGAGATGGCTAAGCTTAGGCAGGAGATGGAAATGTTAAAGAGGGGGGGCACAGTTCAGAGCACCAATGATAACCACAACATTAGCATAATTTTGACATTTATTTGCAATTAAAAAACATAAGAGATTTTTTATTTCTTATTTTTAAAATGTTGAATTAAATTCTTCATATTTTATTATTTATTAATTTTCTCATAATTCATACTATACATACAAATGAACATATTATGAACAACTAATATAACGCAACATTAATAAATACAGTATGCATATAACATAACATTATTATAACAAAAAAATAAAAAATAAAAAATTTTTGTTTGTACCGACGGAAAAGTTTCCGTCGGTAACTAAGTTAGGTTTTTTCTGACGGTAAATGTAAACCGTCGGAAAATATGACAGCCGATTCCTTCCCCATATCGACGGAACATATGACCATAGCTAAATATCTCCGACGGAATATTTGTTGCCTGTTCCGTCGATAATTACATATCGACAACAACGTCTCGTCGTCAAGTCCGTCGCAAATTTGCGACAGATTATTTTGGTCGGTATTTTTACCTTCGGACAGATTACCAACCGAATTGTTCTCCTCCAATTTCCGTCGGTGATCACATTCATCGACGATTTTTCCCACATTTACCGATGGTAATGTCCGTCGGTAATAAAGTGATTTGTTGTAGTGATTCCTCACAACAAAAAAACGTTCTCTCTTCTTACGTTTTTGGCAATTCTTTGTCTTTCTTCTAATTTTGTTATTGGAATGAAAGTCATATGTGGCTAAACTCAATCGTTCTGATTCAAAGGGATTCAACACTCCAATTGTAATCTTGCGAGGTCTTGTGTTTCAAATTTACGTTTTAATTCAATTATTTCTTATTTTGAGTTTTCATATTTCATAAACGATTGATATTCAATTAATCTGATAACTTAATTTAATATTAATTATTCTATCGCTATTCATGAATTCAGTGATTCGTAATTGTCATGAAATATTGGTACAAGTAACAAATAAGTTATTTATGAATTTTCATATTTAATTTATGATAAACAAGAAAACTAAATTGAATAGTTACAACTATCTCGATTATTAATTTAGGGTTTAGTCTTTTTTACAGAACTTAGTGCTATCGTTTATAACAGAATATGTACATCGATCTATATCATTTAATTAAGTTGTAGAATAAAATAGAATTGATATGGAATGCTATCACACCTAGTCAATAGATGATAAGTTTTTGTTTATTTGTTGGGTTTGAACCAATTAATTTAGAAAAATGTGAGACTTATTACGCCTATCCTAATATGTTTCGGACTAACTGCTTAAATCGTGAAAATATTCTTTTTAAACCAACGATCAACGTTACAATTAGATGAGATCTTTCCCTTGATTCGGAGTGGTAATCTTGACTTTCTCATATTTAAATTAATTTAATTAATTTGTTTATGTATTAATTTCAGTTAATCAGTTATTTAATCCCCCCAATTTAATTTTATTACTTGAAATTAAGAGTTAGTGTTTAGTTCTCTAAAGATTCGACCTAATTCTACGACTATTATAAAAGTTTGAAGGATTAGAATTATTTTGAGGGCTTCAACAACCTGACCAATGTTAATGGGAGTGGGAAACTTACCATGAATATGTCGTTAATGTTGGCAACAAATGCTTGTGGATTGGGATCTATAGATCTCCAACTTCCATTGACCAACACTTGGAAGCCACCAGCTTGATCCTGATGGAGGACAGTTAAAGAAGTAGGATCATAGTGAGATCCTGTTCCAAAAGTTAAATCAGGATTCTAACATCGAGGGTGGTAATTCAATCTTATGATGGAATCATTTCCTTGGAAAAACTCTTTGAAGTAGCCTCTGTCAATTCCTAGACTCATCCTTAAAAGCTCCATGATCGTAAGAGAAAGTGTTCACAGCTTCACAGTATTCCTGGTAAAGCTTCCTACATGAATCAATCTCAACGATGTTTAATGTTAGAAGGTTCAGAGTTAGAGAGGTGTCGGTCAAAAATGGGTGGTGATATCTCAAAGAAGACGAGCAGAGCTGTGGATGATCTTAGCCTTGATATAGTGAACAAGCTTCTGCATGGTCCAATGCAAAATTTGAGATGTGATGGAAGTGACAATATGCATGCTCTGAATAGAATGTCCAGCCTTGAGATGGAAGTAGCTGTATTGGAACAAAAGAAAGTATTCTTGTACTTTTTACGCTCTCCAAACTCACGCAAAATTCTCTATTCCGGTTATAATGTTCCAACTCTGTACTATTAAATCTCATCCATATATTTATGTAAACTCTACTTAAATATGTAGATGAGATTTAATAAAATATGATAGGAACATTATAAGCAGAGGATCTGTTTCCTTCCGAACTTGACCAATATTTAAAATTACTTCGTTTTGACCATTGGACAGTAAAATTAGACAAAGGATATAAACTCGAAAAGAGAGAGGATCCTCAACCTATTTTACCCCGTCTAACTCTATTTAATGGCCAAAACAACATCATTTTTGCCACTGAATAGTAGTTTAGAGACAGTCCAATCATATCCAATAGCTAAAATAACATCGTTTTAGCCATTAGATGAGGTTGGACATGATAAAATTAGATAGAGGATCCAAACTCTGAACAAAAGCTTAGAGCCCAACAAAGTTAGAAGTAGTACCATCCTAATATTGACCTCAAAATGATACCCCAATTCATCTTTTTAGAATTGAATAAGGAAAAAAGAAAATTTCCTCAACTTATTAGTGAGAGAAAGAGTGTTCATGACTTCCCAGTATTCCTAATAAAGCTTCCTACGTGAATCAATCTCAGGGATGTTTATTGTTAGAAGATTCATAGCGACATGGTTGGTCTTGAAGTCCTAAAACAAAAGCAAGTCTTAGAATATCCTATATAGATTAAAAATGAAAATATTAAAGGGTTAATAAATGATAAGGACCAACTAATTAAATAGCTAGTTCTAGTTATTTTGATAATGATTAGACTCAAGTCCAATTCTTATTAATGGGCTTTATACTATATCCATATTAAAAATTCTAATATAATATCAAAGTAAGTCTAGTTCGGATTACTAATTCTAGTCACTTTGACAATGTTAGACCTAAGTTCAATTCTTGTTAATTGATTCCACGTTCCACCCATATTAAAATTTTTACTACCAAGTTTAGTTCTCTTACCTAAAATCTCTAAAATCTTTTCCCATTACATTCAAGAAATATTCTTTAACAATGTTTGAACAAGATTGATGCCCATCTGCAAGATATCGAAAAAAATTGTTTCCTTCCATGGAATTTTGGAGGAACCTATCAGTGAAGCTACTGGAGTATCCGAAGGAGTCACTGATCTTTATTTGACCTCTTTGCTTCTTAGAAAGTTTAATGCCAAAGAACAAGTCCATGTGCTCATGAGCTTTAGCTACAAGTTGTGAATCGACTCCATGATTAACGATGAGAAAGAATCTATGTTTCCTCCAAGCTTCATTGACAAGTTAACAAGCTTCTGAGACAGCTGAAAGGTTTCCATATAAAAGGCTTCCCAAGTCGATAGGAGGGGTCTCCATATCTAGTTCATTTGGCATCTATTTCTCCGATAACCACACGATGATTTCTTGTTAAAGCACGAAATCTCTCTCCCTAACTCTACATGTACATGATCCTCCGACGACACTCTTATCCTTTTCTACATTTGATTTGATACATTTTTTACCACGTAAGATTGGTTTGCTTTTAATGTATAAACTCATGCACCTTATCCTTTTCCACATTTGATCATTACACATGCAAAATTAGATTAAATAATTTGTGCATTATTATTTGATTTATTTGCATTATTTATTAATTGATTCAAATGTTTAGGCTTTATTTAAGCTTAAGGTAACGTGAGTGATTAATATGATTTTAATCGATTGGGAGTAGCCACATCATCTCAAATTAATTACGATTATATATTTAGTTTTAAGATCACATTAAATCATTAATTGTAATTAATCATATGTGATATGATAAAATCTACCTACAGGAATTTTGTTATATTTGTATGATTAATTAGAATAAAATATCGAATTATATTTTTTAATCTACCCACAAGAATTAAGAAAAGAAACATAATTCGATAGTTTTGTCATAAAGTTATAGATGAATCTAATTGAGTAGAACTTTAGCCCACAGGCAAGTCTTATATCACTAGATTTATTTGTTAAAAGCATGATTTACATTGGTAAAGCGTGAATTATTATTAGTCTCAAATTGTATATAACAAGCATATATTTTTATTTTTGAATTTGCAATTACTTAGACTGTGAATATTTCTAATATTAAGTGTGATATTTCCAAATTGAGAGGTGACAACTATAAGGTATGGAAGGAGAAGATTCTGCTTCATTTGAGTTAGATGGATATAGACTATGCTATTAGGAAGGATGAACTATTAAGTATGATGGAAACCAGCACTCTAGATGTTGTTGATCTTTATGAAAAATGAGAGAGATTTAATCGTCTCTTCGTAATGTTCATAAAGACCAAAATATCTGCTAGTATTCGTAGTTCTGTTGAACAACATAATAACATTAGGGATCTATTAAAGGCCATTGATAAGCAATTTGCTACATCTGATAAGGCCTTTGTCAGTACCTTGATTATTCAGTTGTCATCCTTGAGGTTTACTGGAATAAAGGGTGTACACGATCCTATCATGTGTATGAGAGACATAGCAGCTCAGCTGAAAGCCTTGGAGGTTACAATATTGGAATCTTTCTTAGTACATTACATTCTGTGCACTCTGCCCCAACAATACGATCCTTTCAAAATTTCTTATAACACACATAAGGACAAGTGGTTGATCAATGAACTGTTGACCATGTGTGTGCAAGAAGATGAGAGGCTGTTGATGGAAGAGGGTGAAAGGGTGAATTTGACTGTTTTAGGAAAGAAGAGATAGGGTGATATTAAAAACAAGGGAAAGGGCAAAATTTCTCTTACAAGAAGAAGGGACATATAAGAAAGACTGCACTAAATTAAAGAACTAGTTCGAAAAGAAAGGTACTCTAATTTCATTTGTTTGTTATGAATCTAATATGGTTAATGTTAATCATAACACATGGTGGATTGATTTTGGTTATACAATCCATGTTTCAAATACCTTGTAGGGTATGCAAAACTTAAGGAAGCCAGTGGGAAGCGAACAATACATCTATTCAGGAAGCAAGACGATTGCACATGTGGAAGCCATTGACACTTGCAGTTTGACTTTAAGCAATGACTTTATTTTGTGATTGGAAAAGACCTTTTTTATGCTCCAAATTTCACTTGTAGTTTGGTTTTAAGCAGTGACTTTATTTTGTGTTTGGAAAAGACCTTTTATGGTCCAAATTTCTTTAGAAGTTTGATTTCTGTATCAAGACTTGTACTTTTGATTTTTCCTTTAACTTTTAGATTTTGGTTTCAGTTAATTTAATGGATTTGAAGTTATTGGTTATGGTACATTATCTGATGGTCTTTATTCCATTTAGTTACAAAATGATGATGCCTATAATTTGATACATGTCACTGCTAGATTGAAACGATGTATTGTGAATGAAGAATCCTCTATGTTATGGCACTGTAAATTATGACACATCTCTATTAAGAGAATTAAGAGATTAGTAAATGAAGGGGTACTTATTACTTTGGATTTTGCTGACTTTGAGACTTGTGTGGATTGCGTTAAGGGTAAGCAAACTAACAAGTCTAAAAGTGGTACCAAGAGGAGTACAAACCTGTTAGAAATTATACATACAGATATTTGTTGTTCAGATATAGGAGCAAATAGTCCGAAATACTGTATCACCTTTATAGACGATTATTCGCGATATATGTATCTCTACTTACTTCGTTCTAAGGACGAAGCTTTGGATGCCTTTAAAATGTTTAAGGTTGAAGTGGAGAATCAATGTGAAAAACTGATTAAAATCGTGAGATCAGATAGAAGTGGAGAGTACTATAGTAGATATACTGAAAGTAGACAAGCGCCTGGTGCTTTTGTGAAGTTTCTTCAGGAATATGAGACTGCTGCCGAGTACATCATGTCTGGTTCTCTAGATCAGAATGGTGTAGCAAAAAGAAGAAATCGAACCTTAATGGATATGGTGAGAAGTATAAGGAGTAACACAAACTTTCGCAATTCCTATGGATCGAACCTCTAAAGACAGTTTTGTATTTATTAAACCTAGTTCCAACCAAGGCTATCTCAAAGATACCTTTTGAGTTATTTAAAGGTTGGAAACTGAGTTTGAGGCATATACACGTTTGGGGATGCCCATTTGAAGTGAGAATTTACAACCTATAAGAAAAGATGCTAGACTTAAAAACCATTAATGGGTATTTCATTAGATATGTTGAAAGGTCTAAGGAGTATAGATTCTATTGTCCATCTCACAACATTAGAATTGTGGAATCAAGAAATGCAAAATTTCTTGAGAATGACTTGATTAATGGAAGTGGTCAATTTCAAGACATAGTTTTTGAAAAAGGCCATTATAAAGCTTAACTCTCTGGTTCAAGTGATAGATTAATTGTCATTTACACCCCTCAAGTTGAAACGGGTGTTGGACAACTAGTTACTGAAGTTCCACAAGATGTTAATACCAATCCAGAAGATCAAGTTGTAAATGAGAAACAACCAGAAATTGTTGAGCAACCAATTGAACAATAGGTTGAGCAACAAGCTCTTCGTGAGGATGATGATATAACATTGAGGAGATCTACTAGGGTAAGAAAGTCAGCAATACCTAGTGATTATATAGTGTATCTACAAGAGTCAGATTACAATATTAGAGCCGAAAATGATCCTAAAACGTCTTCACAGGCTATGAGTTCTAAGGAATTGGACCTATGATACAAAGCTATGAAAGATGAGATGGATTCTATGGCATCTAACCAAGTCTGAGATCTCGTTGAGTTGCCGAATGGTGTAAAGGTCATTGGATGTAAATGGGTATTTAAGACAAAGAAAGACTCACAAGGCAACATTGAGAGACATAAAATAAGACTTGTTGCCAAAGGGTTCACTCAGAAGGAAGGAATCGACTATACGAAGACATTTTCTCCTATATCTAAGAAAGATTCTCTTCGTGTAATCATGACATTGGTAGCTCATTTTGATTTTGAGTTATATCAAATAGATGTAAAAACGACATCCCTCAATAGTGAACTATAGGAAGAGGTTTATATGAAATAACCTAAAGGATTCTCCTCTAGTGATGGTGAGCATTTAGTTTGCAAGCTAAATAAATCCATATATGGATTAAAATAAGCCTCCCGGCAATGGTATTTAAAATTCCATGAGGTTGTCACTTCATTTGGTTTTGAAGAGAATATAATGGACTAATGTTTATACTAGAAGGTCAATGGGAGTAAAACTTACTTTCTTAGCTGTTGGAAACCTTATACATGCTCAGGTCTGCACTCGACCTGACATAGCATATGCTGTTGGAATTTTAGGTAGATATCAGAGTAATTCAGGTGTTGACCACTGGAAAGCATCAAAGAAGGTTATGAGATATCTTCAGGGTAAAAAGAACTGCATACTTATGTACAGGTGAACAAAGAACCTGGAAGTCGTTGGATACTCTGATTTAGACTTTGCTGGCTGCATTGATTCAAGGAAATCAACATTTGGTTATATTTTCATACTAGTTGGTAGAGCTATATCATAGAGAAGTGCCAAGCAGACCCTGATTGCTATTTCCATTATAAAAGCTGAGTTTGTATCATATTTTGAGGCCACCTCGCATGGTGTATAATTGAAGAGTTTTATATCTAGGCTTAAAGTTGTCGATTCAATTTCTAAGCCATTAAGGTTGTACTGCGACAACTCAGCTGTGGTCTTTATGGCAAAAATAACAAGAGTGGAAGTCGAAGTAAACATATCAACATTAAGTATTTAGCCATAAGGGAATATGTGAAGGAAATGAAAGTTGTCATAGAGCACATTAGCACTGATTTGATAATTGAGGATCCTTTAACTAAAGGTATGCCACCTAAGCAGTTTAAGGATCACGTAATGCAAATTGGATTTAGTTCCATAATGTGATTTTTTATTATACATTTGTTGCTTTAACGGAACTCTTATTTAATTTGATATTTTCTCATATGTTTTTGTACACACACATATTTGATTGGTTTTGAGAAATATAATCTAATTTGGACCTAGAATAAGCATATGGTTTATTCATTAAGTTTAAGGGTTAATAATAAGAAATTTTATATATGTAATACATGGAAGATAATACTCATTATAAGAGGACCCATCAGCATGATTCATATATTTAGTTTCTTGTTATGTTTGGTGTTGGGTTAAATGGATCAAGTGGGAGAATGTAAGATTTTTTCAAATCTTCCTATTGTTCCTATTATTGAGAATATGGTCCATTTAATGTTTAACCCTTAACCACACAAATGTTAACGCCCATACTTCATCATGTTTCATCGTCTATGATGGGTAGAGCCGATAAAGCAATTTATAAACGTTTTGGGTCCCTATCCTCTCACACACACGAAAAAAAATATTCAACACCATCACATTGTGAACCAGAGGCTAGAAGGTTCCAAATTATCAGAGATGTTGCTGAACATCATCGGAGCAATGGGTGGAGGTATTTTATTTGGTTATGCTTCCATTGCTAAATACGTGAATAACATACATGTATCTTGTTTACAAGTGAAGTGATTTGTGTTATGCATGTATCTTGTTTACAAGTGAAGTGATTTGTGTTTTTGAGTTGCATGCTTGATTTTTCATATCCTATCTAAAGAAACCATGAAATCACCTTCTCCCACACCACACGAACTAAGAACCTATAAGCTCTTCCTTTTGGATCAGTTATCCCCTCCTACGTACATTCATGTGTTTCTTTTCTATTCAGAATCTGGAAAAGAATTTAGCAAAAATGCCGATGATCACCTTAAGACCTCCCTTTCAAAGGCATTATCCCACTTAACTTTTATAATTGTGGAAGTGTCTATGCCAATTATTTACAATGAAAGGGGAACAATGAGGCTCCATGATTGTCATCTAATTCTCATATTGCTATAACCATCTCAGATGCGTCTGAGTTACAATCTAGGCTCGTAGTTACTACCCCTGAGTTTTCAAATTGTGATAATGAGGAAAAAAATGAGGAAGTAGATCAAGTGAAGGAACTTCCAAAGGATAGAAATGTTAATTCTTTCTTACATGATAAAATTGCAGGATCTTGGAATCTAATAAATTTTCACAATAACATATGCATACCTTGATCCATCGTATATCTGAAACTTGATAATCTTCTGGAATCTTCGCAAGATATCCTTTAGATTTTGTTTTCTCTCTCTTGGCCTTTGTTTCGTAACTTTCCGTATAATTTTGATGGAGAGATATATGGAAGACTTTATAGGTAGAGAGAGAGAGGTAGTTATTCGTTTAAAATTCACTTATTTTCATTATCCTTTTCTTTACGTTCCATCATCGTAAATACATCATGTTATTTATTTTAATTAAACCTAATATCTCTTATTCAAATAACTAATGGGATTTAATATACTTAAATGATTAAACCA
>JANIPM010000001.1:42734003-42752104 GCA_027478405.1 Erythroxylum cassinoides
TATATTGCAGTTAATTAATTATTAATAATATTTTAATTAATAGTTTTTGGAATTCAATCAAGTGAAGCACAAGAAAGTGAGAAGTGAAGTAGTCTAAAGAATGAAAGAGCAAAAGAGCAAGACGTTACTTTTGAATGGCACAGAGTGATTCTTGATAAAAAATACAGGGTAAAGAATTATACTTAATAAAAACCCACAATAAATATATAAACTTTGATGAACAAACAATAGTTTTTTATTTAAAAGTGTCTTCCTTAATCTTCAATGTAATTGAATTCTTATACTTGGAGGAGTGAATTCAATTTATAAAGAAGATGGATTTCAATTACATGCATGAATTGAATCCATTTATTTTTTGTATTTCCAAACACCTGAATTGAATTTAATTGCAGTATTAAATTCAATTCATCCCTTTACAAACACCCCCTTAAGGCTTGAATTTGACTTAATTCATTGTTAAAGTTACTCTCAATAAGGATGAAAATGGGTTGGATCTAGGTTGGCCCTCAGTCTAATGAGCCACGGGCAGGCCTGATCAGTCAGGCCTTATTTGATTTTTTAAAAAAATTAAAAAAACGGCGTTATTTTGTACCTTTTCATCGGAGCATGACCTAAGCCCTGGTCGAGCAAAGTTTTGGTCCGGTCACAGGCGAGCCAGGCTCTGGTTATATTTTTTAAAAAATTTAAAAACAACATCGTATTTTACATTTCTATCGGGCCATGGGCCGAGCCGGGCCAACTCGGGTGCTGCCTAGCTCGGCCCATGGCCCGCCTGTGGACAACCCTGTTGAGCCATGGCGCGATCTCTACCGGTGGTCCGGTAAACCACGGCAGAAGTTGACAGTAGCATATAATATTTTAGTGACAAATGGCAAAGACAGGTGCAAATTTAGTACAGCTAAAAAAAGTCTCAAATAAAGACAGAATCTGCTGACTTTTAGAGGCAGAAAATGGATGCCAATCTAGAATCATATTTTTTATACCGCAGGTAGGGTTAGTGCATCTTAGGTAGGAAGGATAATCTAACATAACCATATCTTTTGGACTTGACTTATTCCAACCAAATTAAGGATTTTTATCAATAATTAATTATTTAATGAATCAATTATTCAAATAACATTTATAGACTCCAACTTATCACATTTTTTTAATATTTAAATAGAAGCTTCATAAGAGGACTGACGTCACCATTTGGTTGAAAGGTTTCTTCAAAGTTTACTCAACCTCATTGATTCAAACATTATCATATCAAATGACTGTGTTCTCTCCTTAGTTTAGTTCTTTTCAATTTTGGTGTTCAAGATGATGAAGGATAAAAAAGAAGGAGAAGGTATAGCTACCAAAGTCATAACTAATAAGTATGAAATCGAACCAAGTAAAGGGACCTCCATTAAGAGTCTCCAATGCCTGAAGTCTTAAGGGAAGATGGAGACACTTGGAATTTTCAAGATTTGAGTACAAACAAGGAGAAAGGTCAAAGTAAGTGTGAGGATATTAGTTGTTAATGGATTGAATGCGAGGAATGTGGCAATGGATGGTGGCTGGATTTGGACATCATATATGGCTGTTCTGCACCTTCATCTGTAATCATTTATAGCCCCTACCCAAAAAATTTAGAGACTGATGGGAATGATTTCATGTTCTTTCTATCAACCCACCAATTTGCTGGCTCTGCTCCTTCACATAACCCACAAGTCCACAAAGACGGAAACATATAGAGTGAAGCTTTCTTCACTAAGAAGATAAGAGCTTCCATGCATCCCTCAACTCAAAGATGGCTTCTTTTTGCTATCATTCACACCATCTTTGTCCCACTCTCTCTGTCTGATCCAAGAACTACAGAATCTGGACTCTACTGTGGCGCTTCAAGAACAAAACTTACTGCTGTCTATTTCCCAACTTTTGTCAGAGTAATGGAAGATCTTGCGAAGCTCATAACCAATGCCCATTTCGCCACTTCCCATCTTAACTCTACAATTCCCATGTATGCCTTAGCGCAGTGTCACAATGATCTCTCCCAAACCGAGTGTCTCCTCTGCTATGCTACCGCTCGGACCAAACTTCCTAGTTGCCTCCCTTCTATATCTGCTCGCATCTATCTCGATGGCTGCTTCTTACGTTATGAAAACTACAGTTTCTATCATGAGTCTGTGTCCTCTGCTTTGGATACTGCAAATTGCAGTAATGAAAGTGTTCCGAGTTTTCGGGATGATATTGAGAAGTCGGCGTTTGTTACCAATGTTGGATATGCCATTGGCAATGTTACTAGTACAGCTGTGGAGAAAAGAGGCTTTGGGGTTGCGGGGATTGAGAAAGTTTATGCCTTGGCTCAGTGTTGGGACAGTATTGACAGAGAAGGCTGCAGAAAGTGTTTGGAAATGGCGGCGAAAGCTGCGAAAAGTTGTCTGCCAAAAAGAGAAGGAAGGGGTATGAACGCAGGGTGTTACTTGAGGTACTCGACTGAGAAGTTCTACAATGAAGGAGGAGATTCAAGAAATGGAAAAGGTGAGTTTCTATTCCATTTCTGAAGTGTTTTATTTTGTCAAGAATTGCAGAATCTGGTGTTTCTGGTCATGTTTGTTTGCTCTGTTTTTTTTTTTTTCCAGTTTCCATGCTCAATTAAAGAATTTGGTGAAGTAACTAACGAACTTTCTTTACTTTGATTCAGGATCTTCTGGTAAAAGAGTCGCTATTGCTGTTGTTCTTGCAACCACTGCATTCTTCATGCTTTCCATCTTTGCAGCTTATATTATCCACGCAAGAGTATCCAGGGCGAGAGAAGGTAAATGAATGGCAAATAAAAGATTGTAAGAGCTCCGTCTATGCTTGTAAGAGCTCCATCTACGGAGTTCTTAACCTCTTTATTGTTCTGAACTGCTGATTTATCTAATGCAGAGCGCAAAAATCTAGGTAAAATCTCTATCAGTTTCAAGAATTCGAGTTTGTGTTTCAAGTATGAGATCCTGGAGAAAGCAACAGATTACTTCAGTCAATCCAAGAAATTAGGCCACGGAGGATCTGGTTCTGTCTACTTGGGGGCACTGCAGAATGGAGAAACAGTAGCTGTAAAGAGACTGATCTTTAATACCAGGCAATGGGTAGATGAGTTCTTCAATGAAGTGAATTTGATCAGCGGGATTCAACACAAGAACCTCGTGAGACTTTTGGGTTGTAGCATCGAAGGTCCTGAGAGTCTCCTGGTTTACGAGTATGTTCCTAACAAGGGCCTCGATGGATTTCTTTTTGGTAAATCTTTTTGTCTCATCATCGTTTCAGATTCATTTACTGTTGGAAATTTAGATTGGTGATGGCTTTCTAAATGCTTAACTGTGCAGATAAGAACAGAAACAGAAGTCTGAATTGGAAGGAACGGGTTCAGATCATTCTTGGAACAGCAGAGGGGCTTGCTTATCTTCATGGAGGTGCTCCAATAAGAATAATCCACAGAGACATCAAAAGCAGCAATGTTCTTCTTGATGAGAATCTCACTCCAAAGATTGCAGATTTTGGACTTGTTCGATCCATTGGTCCTGATAAAACTCATCTCAGCACTGGAATTGCAGGGACACTGTAAGCCTTCCACTCCTTCCATTTATCCAACCCATATCTGAAAGTTCCAACCAGCACCTAATCATTTGGTTCATGCAGAGGTTACATGGCTCCGGAGTATCTAACACGAGGACAACTCAGTGACAAGGCCGATGTTTATAGTTTTGGAGTACTCGTTATTGAGATTGTAACTGGTAAGAGGTGCAACGCATTGGTAGAGGAATCTGCATCACTATTACAAACAGTAAGTCCACGAAACTTTCTCTTATCAAAAACTTTCCAGGAAAATGTTTCTCCAATCAAGCTATTCCTGACAAAAAGAAAGTTTTGAAATGATCATTCTTTAAAACTTTTGGCCTCCAGGTATGGCAACTCTACAGATCAAACAGGGTGGTTGACGCTGTTGACCCTTGGCTGACGGGTGATTTCCCAGAACAACAAGCGTCAAGTGTGCTTCAAGTTGGTCTTCTCTGCACACAAGCTTCAGCTACCTTGAGACCAGCCATGGAGGAAGTTCTTGAGATGCTAAGCAGTGAGGACTGCAATCTTCCAATTCCAAAACAACCACCGTTTATTGTCAATGCAGCTATGCTAGCGCCAGAAAGCTTCAAAGGATCTTCTAGTTCAATGAGCTTTGTGTCTAATAAAGCAACGAAACTTGAAGGTTGCTACACTTCTTCAGATTCCTGTAGCTTGCCTAGTTCAAATGGCGTGTCCAGAAGCCAACAATAGAAGAGTAAGATCTCTTTTCAATTGCCAACTTTTGTTAAACACAAACATGTTCTTAGGATTTTTCATCTCCGAAATCCGTTTTGACTGGGATTCAAGACGAACTCGGAATTGAAATGCAATTTTTTCCAAGACGATCGACGTCGTTTTGCTTGCATTAAATGCATATGTGAATTTTTAACACGCCAAACTTGGCTGGACTTCAGATTAAACTTAGCCTTAGGGGTCTGATACCGGTCCATCCTAATGCTAGTCCTCAAACTCCCATTGTTTTGTACCTTTCTTTATGATCGATAGAAGATTGTGAAAATCCCTACCTAGTGATGTACATGGATGGTAATCAATTGGTCGAATTATAAATCAGGCTTAGGTCCAGGTCGGTTTGAGACTCAATTATGCTAAACAAAACGAGACTCGAATCTAATTAAAAAACGTTATTTTACAATTCTATTTTTAAAAAAATTCTAAGGGAATGACTCATGTACAGGCTTATTGTCGTCCCTAACTTTATAAATAAAACTTGAAGAAGATTAGAATTACCTTTTAATATAATTGTGAACATTTATCAAATTTGCTTGTAAAATTTAATTTTAATTTTAATTTTAAAAATAATATTTTAATTTAGATTCAATTATAATTATAATTAAAATAAATTAAATTTATTAACTTCAGACTAAATTTAAACAGATTTGAATGGTTGTCAGAATAGCTTTGGTGATGCTTAAAGTGAAAGTCATCAAGTTTTTTGGTTAGGTAAACTTTTCTTTGCTTCGTCCATTTCAATCTTGTTAATATAATCAACAAAAGTTTTAATGAAATCAAAGATATGAGATTTAAGGTATATAGATGACACTTAGGTGAGCCTTAAAAAATGGGAGCTAGAGATAGATATTGCATTTAGGTGCCGAGTTATTTAGGTTCGGCTCGATTTCAGGCTCAATACTTATAATAAAAATTTAAAAAGTTATATTCAATTTCTTAATTTTAAGAAATAAAAAGGAAGTCAGGCTCGGGTCATTTTTTATTTCTTAATTTGAAAAATAAAAAATAGATCAGACTCACTTGAGCTTGACTATCTTTGACTTGATTAAGGTTCAAACCAAGTTTGGGTTATAATAGAAACTGTGAAATTGAGCTTGAGCCTAGGAAGGTCCAGATATGACCCACCTATTGTCATTGTCAGCTAGAGAGGAATTGTCACCATATTACCCATTGTCATTACTAGTAGTAGATGAAAAACTACCAATCAGATATTATTTTTTTTGTTGGGACCTTTTCTCTTTGTCTTTCTTCCTTTCGACATTTTGAAAGAAAAGGACTTTTCAAAATTTCAATATTGTGGACTAATCTTTTTTTTTTGAATTACAAGGAAATCAAAAAACAAAACAAGCTAATTAATGCATATGTCTTCGGTGCCGCCACGGGCGTCTAAGAGGAAACAGTCCAAAACAGTCATCGGAGGCTCCTGGAGAATGTGCAATCCTGAACTGATGAGGGTTACGATTGGGGCAAAGTGGTCTTTACATTGATTCCCTTCACAAGGAACATGTTAAAACTGCACCTCACAAGCTCTTTGGAGTAAACTTTAGGTACCTATCACTAAAAAATTTTCATCAATCAAAACAAGAGTGGAAGAGGATAATATGTTGATAACTTCGAGACAGTCCACTACAATAATGACTTGTCGGTAGCCAAGGTCCCAGACTGGATTAAGTCCCGAGTGGACTAATCTTAACATAATTTCTAAAAGATTGTCATTTTCTAGAAGAATGAAAATTTTGTGGACTAATCTTAACATAATTTCTAAAAGACTGTCATTTTCTAGAAGAATCTTGAATGTGATAGTCTAATTATTGTTGGACTTTTTAGAAGAAACAGAAAATAAAATTTTATGATTAATTATGTTAAAAAATTGCAACGATTAATTGCAAATATAGAAAACGTTTGTAAAAGTCATCTAACTACCCATAAGCTCTTTTTACTTGTGTTTATCTAAATTAAATAAAAGATTAATAAATAATTAATTAACAATTCAAATATGAGCTTTTAATTTTTAAAATATTAATTGACTTACAAGTTACTTTTTTCTGTACAAAACTTCACTTTATAATTTTTTCAATAAAATGATAATTTTTTTAAAATACATTTATTTTTATGTGTTAATTTCATTTTACTTTCATTAATAAACTATAACTTCATTATAAAAAAATTTATTATATAGTTAATCTCCACTAGCTACTAGTTAAAGGTAAGACTGCGTGCTGCTGGACCTTTCTAAATCTCATGTGTCTGCGAAATTTTTATTGAATGTTATTGTTGTAGTAGTAAACCTCCATTAAATAAATTAGCATACGGTCAATGAATCACAATTGGGCTAAAGAAGCTTTTGTTATTTCTTTCTTGTTCTATTGTTCTTGATATTTCATGTGTGTTTGTCTCTTCTTGAATTAGTAGGTGGGTTTTTTTATCTACATTGTTGAGTAACAAATTTTGGTATAATAAAGCAAAAATTGAACTCTATTCGAGTTTCCTTTTTATGGATTATGGGTTTAAATCACGAAATCGTTGAATCCATTATCATTATCAGACGATAACTTGAAAACCAACAACTAGCAAATCAATCCAAAAAGGTCAAGCATTTGATCATATCGTCTTCGCTTGTTAGGGTTTAGGATTGGAGAGAGGTTTTAGGTTTGAATTCTTGAAGAAGAGGAGAAAGAAAGAGCCTTTGGAGTGTGGAACTGAATGGTTTCAATTCTCTCTCTTTCTATCTTCAATTTATTTATCTAACCATAAGTGCTTCTCCCCACATATCTGGTCTGGCTTATACCGTTGCTCCTTCAGCTCTCTAATGTTTCTAAGTTCATCATTTGGTTTATCACAAATTATTAATTTATCATTTGTGTGGTTATTAGGTTTTTGGTTAATGCGATTGTCATAAAGCTTTAGTTGATTTGTTTCTCCTTGCCATTATTTGTGTTTGTTAGTTCTTCTTGTTACTAAACTTTTCATTCAAGGCTGTCATAAAATCCCTAGGCTTATCACGTGGCTTAGTTTTTCATTGGGCTTAGAGTTATTGAGTAGATTTGGTATTGTTGATGTTTTTGGTCCCTTACACTTGCTTTCTTCATAAATTTTTCCATCTGGTCTGGGTTTACTATCTCTTTTGGTTTAGTTCTTTTTGTTTATAATTTCAATATTTTGTTTGATTTGTTTTATCTATTCATTACTAGATTTTAGTGTTTTACATAATCCTAATTGTTAGTGGTGGTTAAGATTTTGAACCAACGAATTTTTGATTGGATTGGGGTTAGTGTGTACTTGCAATTTTCAATCCTTTTTTGTGATGTCCTTTTTATAATTTATTAATAATCCTTGTTTCCTATCTCGAGTAACATTGGAGTCATTTAGGGACTTGTCTTCTTTAGCTTGTACTGGCAATTGGGATAGAAATGGTGGCTTGGACTACCGATGATAAAGTAAGGGTTAATCCTTCAGTGAGTTTTGGGTTTAAGAAAAAAGAAGATGTTAACAGATTACAAATAGGTTATTGGAATATCGCCCTTATAGGAAATTCTTTAGAAGTAATGGAGATTTTAGACAAATATAACATTCGTATAGCATGCATCTATGAGACAAAGTGGACGGGGACTAAAGTGAAAGAGATAAATAAGTTCAAACTTTGGTACTCAGGGTGTTTGAAGTGGCAAAATGAGGTAGGTATCTTAGTTGTTAAGGAACTTATAAATCATATTGTAGAGGTAAAGAAGACTAATGATAGGATTATGTTCGTAAAGATTATGAGAAAAGGTGTTATTCTCAATGTGGTGTGTGCATATGCATCTCAAGTAGGTTTGGATGAACAACTTAAACGTCAATTCTGGGAAGAGTTGGATGAGGTGATTCAACAAATCCTTTATAACGAGAATTTTATTATAAAAGGAGACTTTAATGGTCATATAGGGGCAACCTTGGAGGAGTATCCGTGGACAGATGGAGGTTTCGAATATAGGGATAGAAATGATAGTGAGACTACTTTGTTGGATCTTACAGTAACATTTGACTTAATAATGGTCAATTCTTAAAAAAAACAAGGAGCATTTAATGACTTTTAAGAAAACGAGGAGCATTTAATGACTTTTAAGATTAAGAGGGGTGTTTACAAAGCTCTGTTGAATAATAACACAGGTAGAGAGAGTAACCAATAGAGTAACGTACAAACTGGTTAAGAAAAAGGTGAAGAAGACAATCTCAATAACTAAAAGCAGAGCATATGAGAATTTGTACCAAAGACTGGAAACTACAAATGGAGAAAAAGACATTTTTAAGTTGGAGAGGGCTAGGGTACGAAAAACGAGAGATTTATATCAAGTTTGTTATATAAGAGATGAAGCAGGAAGGGTGCTCGTCGCTGAAAATAACACCAAGAGAAGATAGCAGAGGAACTTATGTAGTCTTTTTAATGAAGGCATAGAGGACAACATCTTTTTAAGTGATCCTAGCATATACAAGAGGTTTCATAACTTGACTCATTATAGGTAGAATACAAGAGAAGAAATTAAAAAAGTTTTGAGGGAGATAAAGAGCGGAAGGGCAGTAGGGTCTAATGAGACACCCATTGAGGTATGGAAGAGACTAAGTGAAGAGGGTCTTACTTGGCTAGCCAAGCTTTTCAATATGATCCTTAAGTCTACCAAAGTATTAGATGAGTGAAGACTTATTATGTTAATTCCTCTATAGAAGAACAAATGAGACATCTAAAATTGTAACAACTATAGAGGTATTAAACTACTTAGTCACACTATGAATTTATGGGAGAAGGTAATTAAGAAGAGAGTGAGAAAGGATACTCCTATCTTGGAGAACCGGTTTGGCTTCATGTTAGGAAAGTCCACGATAGAAGCTTTACATCTCTTAAGAAGATTAATGAAATACGACATGGAAAGACAGAGTAATCTATACTTGGTTCTTATTGATTTAAAGGGTGATCCTTGGAGCAACTAGTAGGTCACAAGTTTGAGTCATAGAAATAGCCTATTTGAAAAATATAAAGGGAATGTTGTGTACAACTAATGATCCTCCCCCAGACCTCTTAAAGCGGAAGCTTTGTGAAAAAATTACATGTACTCAAAGAAATCATATGGAGGTGTTTAGAAGTTAAGGAATTTTTTAAACCCCATCTATGAGTTATTAGGGATATATATGAAGAAGTAAATATTATAGTAAAGACGAGATACAAAAAAAATTCTATCAAAATTGAGCTACACCAAGGCTCCTCATTAAGTCCTTTTTTGTTTGCAATAGTGATGGATGAGCTCACCAAGAATATTTAAAAGGATGTGTCATGGTGTATATTGTTTGTTGACAATATTGTCGTAGTAGATGGTATAAAAAAGAGTGTCAATGTCAAACTAAAACGTTGGAGAAATACAGTAAAGTCAAAAGGTTTTAAATTGAGTAAGATTAAGATTTAGTACTTAAAGTGTAACTTTTTGGGTTATAGGATGACTTCCGATATGGAGGTAAAGATTGATTCAGAAGTTATACCACATAAAGATCATTTTAAGTATCTAGGGTCTATCATCCAAAATAATGAAGATATCAACAAAGATGTAGTCCATCGTAGCAGATCAGGGTGACTTAAATGGAGAAATGCATCAAGCGTCTTATGTGATAAGAAGATACCACTCAAGCTCAAAGATAAATTCTATCATTTAGCGATTAGGCTAGCCATGTTATATAGGACGAAGTGTTGGCCTATTAAACAAGTGCGTGGTCATAAGCTGTTGGTGGCAAAGATAAGGATGGTTCGTTTAATATGTAATCTTACTATAAGAGATAAGGTAAGAATGTATTTGTAAGAGACAAATTAAAGGTGGAATGTATTCATGAAAAATTAAAAAAGACGAGGTTTAGGTAATTTAGACATATTAAAAAGAGGCATTATGACGCTCTAATGAGAAGATGAGAGAAAATAGTACTTAGAAACTGTAAAAAAAAAGAAGAGAAAAGTCTTAGAAGAATTAAGAATAAGTGATCAAAAATGATATAACTCTATTGGAACTTACCGAGAAGATGATCCACAATAGAAAATTTTAGCGTACTAGGATACGAATAAAGGATCTCTCATAAAGAGGTCTTTCTCGTTCTCTTAGGTCTTTTAAATATTTTCCTTTGAGTTTTTCATTTTATAATTTTATATTTAGCCTTAATTTTTTGATTACGTAGTACTTCACTCCTAGTTATATTTGCCTAAACAATTTCTTACTTAATCTAATTACTTTCTTATAATGGTTAGTTTAATTTATTCTTGTAATTGTCTCTTTTTTTATTTTGTGTATTTATTTATTTATTTTATCTTTTACTGTTAATCTTTTTTATGTTTTTGATGTACTGTATTATGTAGTGCATTATATATTATATATATATTATATATTATATATTACATATTACATATTTTAATTTTAATTTTAATTTTATATCATCATTATTTTGCATTACATGTGGGTTTATCAGAAATACCCTTTTTACCAAGTACAAATAAAGTTGCGTACTACTGGACCTCCTCATAACCCACATTTAAGGGGGACTATCATTGATATTGTTATCGTTGTTGTTATTCAATGAGTCCCAATTAGATTTAAAATTTAGAATGTTCAATTTAATTTAAATTTGATACAGAGTTTACAAAATTTAAAAAATTGTAAAAAAATCAAAAACTATGAAATGTGTTAAATTTAATTTCAATTTAAAATAAAAATAAAAAATTTGAACTTAAGATGAAACTTAATATATTTTTTTGATAGAAAGGAAAATTACATAATTAGCGCGGAAAAAAGATTCCAGACATATCCTTTAAAAAGATAAATCCCTATTGGTGGATTTATAAACTATGTGACTCCTACATCAAAATGGCCTGCGTAGATGACCAACCAGTCAGCACATCTGTTGCTCTGTCGGTAGATATGTCGATGAGCGACAGTCCAGTTTCTCGTGAATAGTTCATGAATGCCTCTGACGATGGGATTGAGCGTCGTCGCTCTATGGGCTGAGGAAGAGAGGAGATCTATCACCGCGGTAGATTCCACTTCCGAATCGATATGACGATAGCCCAAATTCCACACGTATGTTAGTCCTGTATAAACGCCCCAGAGTTCCGCTGACAAGGGTGAACACCAGTCTAGGTTCTGAGTGAACCTGCCAAGCCAGTTACCGACACTGTCTCGTAGTACCCCTCCTACTATGGTTGAAGCCGAGGTCCGTTTACATGCTTCATCTGTGTTTAGCTTGATCCATCCAGTCGGGGGCTTGCTCCAACCGGTTCGCTGCACTTGACAGGGCCGAACTCCAGGAAGTGCTCTACTGGGCCTCTCAACTGAATGTTAGACAAAACCTGCATAAGACAAAATAAGAGAGGTTGGTGAGGAAGATCAAGTAAACCGGGCATAAAAAACTGTCGAGTTCCTCTATTGTCATAGGAACCAACAAGTAATTCCAAATAGACAGGACCAGTCATGCCCAAATTCTTTGCGGTGGGTTTGGAGATTGTGAAGAAACCACTCCCGAATCGTCGTAGTGAAAAAATCATTGGAAACTAGATGGGGAGGGAATGAGGTCCATACTTGGTGGGCTTTGATGCAGTCACGCATTGCATGAATCGATGATTCCTCCAAGTTACAATGATAACAGTCGCCATCTATAGTGATTTGTTTACGGACACGATGTTGGTTGGTGAGTAACCGATAGTGAGCGAGGAGTCAAAGGAAAGAGCGAATTTATGGTGGGCCCTTCCATTGCCACATAACCTTCCAGACGCCATGAGGCGAGTCAGATTCATTATCCATGATTATAGAATATGTGGAAGCGACAGTGAACTGTCTGGTATCAAAAATACCCCAGATCAACTTATCCGGCCCTAAATAGGCCTTCGGAGGAAAGATCCCAGCTATTGACCTGCAAATGGAAGGCGGGAGGTAATAATGAAAAGTGTCCCAGTTCTAATTACCATCTGCATCCACATATTGTATAACACTGAGATTACAAATGGACTCAAGGATAGGGCTTAGAACATGGGAGATAAGGGGTCCTACACCCACAACCCCTGGGTCTAGCCAAAACCTGGTCCTCTGGCTATCAATATCATCCAATTCGTTCCTTGTAAAACTAGGTGTCAAGTTGTCTTGATACTCCGCTAGACCATTGATCCCCCTTTTACATCGAAGGATGGGGGGATATGGCTTTCATCAAAGTTATATTTCTCGGAGAGGAGTTTCACCCATAAGGCATTAGGCTTGGCAAGCATGGTCCATCCTAACTTGCGAAGAATGCATCGTTGGTGGCGCGAAGTTGTCTAATACCAGGACCCCCAAATTCTTTAGGTTTGCAGACTTTCTCCCATTTTACTAACGGTATCCTCTTATTGTCCTTATTTGTCCCCTATAGAAATTGTCGCATGAGTTTCTCCAGTTCATCACAGAGGCTACGGGGCAACCGGACCGTCTGTATAGTATAACTGGGGAGGGCTACTATAACTGATTGCGTCGGAGTGAGGCGTCCTGCCATAGACAGGAGGTTGGCAGTCCAACCAAATAAGCATTGTTGAACCTTGTCAAGGATGAATTGATAGGTTCTTTTGCTCGCTCGTTCATGCAATAGGGGAACTCCTAGATAACGTCTAAGATCTTTAGTCTGTATAAAAACCAGAGCTTTAGATAAGCTACGTGTCATTGAAGGGGGACATGTTTAGAATAGTAGCATCTAGATTTGTGTTGACTGATGCATTGGCCAAAGGCAGCACAAAACGAATTTAAGATGTCCCGAAGCACGAGCACTTGGTCCATGGCAGCTTTAGAGAAAAGGATGAGATCATCGACAAAGAATAAGTGAGATAGAGGAGGTCCATTTCTACTGAGTTTAATAGGTTTCCACCTCCCTTGGGTAACTGCTTGAGTAATCAAATGACCTAATCGTTCCATACATATAACAAATAGGTAAGGTGATAATGGGTCGCCCTGACGGATGCCTTTGGATGGGTTGAATTCTTGACCAAACTCGCAATTCCAGTTCACTTGAAACGAAACACTGGAGATGCACTTCATTATGAGGTTAATCAAGGAATCTGGGAGTCCAATGGTGATTAAAGTGTCTTGAATGAAATCCCATGATAACCTGTCATAAGCTTTTTCGAGATCCACTTTCAAAGCCGTTATTCCTTTCCGTCCCATTTTGCATTTCATCGTATGGATAACTTCCTATGTGATAATGATATTATCCATTATTAAGCACCTGGGGACAAAAATGCTTTGTGTCGGAGCAACCAAATCGTCCAGGTAAGGTTTAAGTCGATTGACAATGATCTTGGTAATGGCTTTGTAAAGAACAAAACAGAGTGCAATGGGCCTAAATTGTGTAATCAATTTGGGAGACGATACCTTCGGAATGAGGAGCAAAATGGTGTGAATGAGTGTCGCTTCCCAAATTTCGTGGTGAAAAATTCGTTGGATGAAGGCGGTCAGAGAGGGGCCAACTATGTCCCATTGGAATTGGTAGAAAAGGGTTGTGAACCCATCGACTCCTGGGGCCTTGTTGGGAGCTATACTGAAAATTGCTTCATTTAGTTCCTCCAGACTGAGGGGACGACCCAGGTCAATGTGAGCCTGGTGAGGGAGGGGAGGGAACTGGCCCTAAAGTTGTCAGATAGCAGGTTGTGTGTACTCGGCTGTGTAAAGCTTCTCAAAATATTGTTGGGCTAACCCTCGAATGCTTGTAGGGTCTAAAAGCACATTACCATTGCCATCATGCAAAGCACGAATCCACACTTGTCATTGTCTGGCCGTAGTGATCGCGTGGTAGTATTTAGTATTGCGGTCTCCCTGATCTATGCATTGTCTTCGGGATTTTTGGTGCCAGTATAACTCCTTTTGATACAGGACCTGCTCCAACTCTAACCTAAGGTATTCCTCAAGTTCACGGATGGAGGTCGAGTCCGGGTCGTCAAGAAGGTTCTGGATGCCTTCGAGTCTAGCCAAAAGTCTCTTCTTATGGTGGAATATATTGCCAAACGTGGTCTTGTTCCACTGTTGTAACCGGTCCGAGAATAGACTGCTTGATCCACTAAGATCTTGAGGATTCGGGTGTCAATTCTCAACTACAAATAGACCAAAGCAATTATGAGTAAGCCACGCTAATTGAAATATGAACGGCCTAGTCAACGGAATAATGTGCATGCTATTCGTAAGAGAAATGAGGAGAGGCTGATGATCGGACTTCAGGAATGGAAGGTGGTTAACAGTTGTCTGAGGGAAAGTTGTGTGCCAAAGATTCGAACAGAGGCACGATCTAATTGAGCAAGTATTAGCCCTCGCCTCCACATGTATCGAGGTCCTGAGAATCTGAGATCTGCTGTTGACAACTGTGCACACAGTCCCGAAAATGAGTGTTGACAGCGGGAACCTCCTCGTTTGTCAATGCTCTCTAATTTGGCATTGAAGTCTCCTCCCAACAACCCGGGTTTAGAGGTGATCCTAGTGATTTGTCTGAGGTACTGCCATAAATAATTCTGTAAAGAATATGTCGGAATAGCATAAATAGTAGTGAAATCAAAGGATATTTGGTCCCACTCGATACTAGTATGCACAAATTGACGATGCGTTAGTAAGATGCGGACCTCATTCTCAGCTTTCCAAAGAAGCCAGATTCCCCCAGAAAACTCTTTAGCTTCGACCCTGAAGGATTTGCTAAACCCCAAACTCCTAATAACCTTAAGTGCTCGAACCCCACTGATACGTGGCTCAACCAAAACAACCAGGATTGGTTTGTGGATCCGAATATAGTTTTAAATAATAGGCTTGAAGGTTCTACCCCTAGCCCTTTGGCAGTTCCAGATTAAAATTGACATAACAACTGGTAAAAGAGGGATGTCTAGGCTGCATGAGAGTAAACTGTGGGATCAGTCGTCTCCTGACTCGGTAGCGACTCTGAGGCCTGCGTGATCTCCTCCATATGAGTGTCTGACTCGGTATTGGTGATCATACCTATAACTGTGTCATCTGCCGGGTCGAGCAGTCGTGGTGGGTTTGAGTATGACTAGATGAAGCGAGGTCTTCAGGACCGCAGGCCATTATGGGTTCGGTATCAATGGCCTTGTACCTCATATCAGCGTGTATGGGCAATGTTATGGATTAGGCTTGGGAAATCACCTCGACATGGGAGGGTATCGTTAGGGCGACATGATCCTGGATTGGGCTTGGGGTTACTTGGGATGTGAGCCAGCTGGGCAGCAAAAGAGAAGGCTGCCTCGCTTGGGCTTGGGCCTGCTTGGAGTGTTCGGTGGCCTGGTCCAATGGGGAGGGGGCCTTTGATCTTGCGACTTCGGGTTACTTCGTTGTTGTAACGCTCCATTGCTTATGTGAAACGACGCCCGCTTCTGCCTTAAGTCTTTGGTCGACTTCTGCATTAGGGATTTCTCCCTAACTAGAACCTTCTGCATCGTAGTTAGGATGTTAACTTAGAGCGTGGCCTCGTTCGAAGGGGAACTATCTGTTGGAGAGGCCAACATCTCTTCGGCTATCAGAGCCATGAATCTCGAGCCTTGATGGCTCATGCGGGGGATGGCGGAGTTCCTTGTTTGACAATGTGTGTGGGAGGACGGTGGTCAACGGGCCCTTCTCTGGACTTGCATCCAAGGTCCGAACTCTGGGTTGTTGCTTATGTCCGAAGGAGGTGCTGCGCAAGGCACTAAGGGAGGGTCCGAAGATTGTCCTAACGGTTGTCCTTCGATGGGAGGCACGGTGTCCAAGGTTTCAGGTGGCCGTTTAGGGCAAGCCGAAGATCCATGTCTGACGACTCCACAGGTTAGACAGATTTAGGGAAGACCCTCGTAAGCCAGTTTGATAGGTTCACCGTCGAGTTCCACGATAGATCGGAGCGGTGCACTGAGGTCTATATCCACCACAACTCGCGCAAATTTACCTCGGCAAGTGTTTTGCGTATTTAAGTCGATCTTGACAGTTCGTCCAACCAAATTGCCCAGCGCGATAAGGATTGACGGGTGGTAACGAGCCACCGACAGTTCAGGGAATCTTACCCACGCCACCACGTGCATGATCTTTCCAGTTGTCGGGCGGAATTCCGGGTACTAGGGTTGCACTAAGAAGGCGTGACCCGCGATGATCCGCGAACCTTGGGTGAGAGCTCGTATGAAGTCTTCCTCTTCCACAAAATTGATGAGGTAAAAATCATTGTCTAAATCCACCAATTTCATGGGGCCTTGAGGTTTCCACATTGTAATCAGTTTAGATTTAAGCATGTTAAACCCCAATCCTTCGGCCGAGTAATTTGATTACTATAGTTTGTGCCCAAGCGTGGTCTAATTTGTCTTTGAAAGTATGTGAAAGTTCTAGACCCAGGCCATATTCGCCTTGAATGATTGTGATATCCACATCTGTGATTTCGATTTTTTCCTCTTCAGGCCATTCCAGACCCTACGCTCCAGAGCCAGGTTCAGGGTGGTCAGTCACCATAGCACTATAACTGAGTGGTGTGTTCTGGACAGTAGGGGCAAGGGAAGGGGGGTCTTCCTCCCTCTCTCGAATCCGAACTTTCTTTGCAGCATGTTCATTGGGAGCGTTTTCCATTGATCACACCGGAGCAATCTTTCTTTGAAACTCAATATTATTTAAAAAACTTTAGACCGAAGTTTGTTACTATAAAATTCCATTATAATCAATCCGATTCATTGCTAATGATACATAGAACTTCGGTGAGTCGTGTCTTTCAAGAGAGAAGAACGATAATTTGGAGAAGAAGCCTCCACTTTCTCCCTTCTTTGAATTTTTGCCTTCTGTTTTCACACCAACACCTTTCAAACTCGCTGTGTGTCTCATTACCCTAAGCCTTGGTCAGTGACAAACGCGTTTGATTCGTTTCTTGCGGATGGTAATAAGTCAATTTAACGAGTAGAGTCATAACCACCTGTACACAACAAGTTTCTTAACACGACCGTACACAAGTTCCTGTAGGTTGAAGCCAACCAGCCACCAAACTTGTGCTTCTGCCCCCTTGCTCTGCTTCTGCCCCCTTGCTCCCTTGTGGTCCAGCTGATAATAATGTGGATATTAAAATTTTGGGTTTAAATTTTTCTAAAAAGTCTTCTTAATTTTTAATTTGCTAAGAACTTCTTCTTTTATAATTTGATTACAAAATAACGATAAAATATGTTCGGTATGAATATTATATATAGGTAGATCAAATTTTATTGATTCGGTAGCTCAATTCAATTAATACATGTGATTATAATAAATTAATATCAATTTAAATTAATAATTTAAAATAATTATAATAAATTATCAATTTATTTCAAATGTAATCAATTCGATTCCATTTTAAGAGTTAGATTAAATCGTTATGCTAATATTTAATTAATTCATATATAATATTTATGTCAGGTACATCTTTTTAAACGAAATATAAGAAAATAATTTTTAAAAATTAAAAATTATGAGAACTTCTTATATAATCTTAAATATTAAACAGGTTTTTAAAGTGTTTTAAACTACAATTAGAAGTCTAAAAATATTTATAGAATTTGTGTTAGTAAATTATTATCATATTTTTATATATAATTCTCTTTCTTATATCAATAAAAATTTGAAAGAATTTAACAAATGAATTTATATACTACATTAAACATTAATTTAAAGTTTTAAGATAATAAATTATGCATTCTATTTATATATACAATTCATTTTATTTTTATATTTTTCAAATTAGAATAATTTCACCTTTACGGGTGATTATAATTATTTCTTTATAAATATGCAAAT
>JANIPM010000001.1:42771101-42787615 GCA_027478405.1 Erythroxylum cassinoides
AAAAATCAAGAAATCAAGATCAAAAATAGAAAATAAAAATTCAAAAAAATATAATTCAAAAACCCAAAAAAACCCGAAAACTAAAGATCAAACAAATAAGTTATTTTACTAAATTTAAAAGTAAAAATAAAAAATAAAAAATAAAAATGGGATGTCTCTCTAATTTTGTTCATAACCATACACTTGAATATTTAATATTTATTACGACAAAAGTAAATATTAATTTCCCTGCCTTAGCTGATGATCGTGCTTCTTAATGAAGTTTCTTTGTTTTTTCAAAAAAAAAAAAAAGAAGTAGTCCAAACCTATTGTCCTTAAACCTACAATTTGAAGAAATTTAAGGGGCTAAAAACGCAATTCCACATTTTCGTTTTGGTCTTCACATTTATTTATTTACACACAGATATAAACGTGTGTGTGTGTGTAATCTTCCAAGGTGCCAAAATCCTCCCTGTGCTTTGTTTCCTTCCAAGTTCCAACAGCTTCAAGCTCCCTCTCTCCCCCCTTCTCCTCCTTCATGTATTTTCAGCCCTCGATTACCAGTCTATTACGATCCTAACTCACACTCCCAAACCCCCATCCTCTCTATCTCTTTATTTCTCTCCTCCCCCTTCCCCTTCCCCTTCTTATATTTTCATCCCTCGATTACCAATTTATTACGATCCTGCCCCCCCGCCTCCACCTCTCCTAATACCCTTCCTCGGTTGCGGCGGTATAACCTTCGCCTCTTTGTTATCGGATGAAACCTCGAGTCACTGCTCCTCGCGATTTCTTCTAGAAGGTTCTTTAATTTTCTTTTCGTTTTTCGTTTATTTATCTTAATCTCTGAATACAGCTTCGAATTCGAGTTTGTTGTTTTCTTTTTATATTTTTTGGTGATGTTAGTTCGTTTCGCATCGATTGGGTTTGTAGACTTTGATTTTCTGTAGAGCAATATTCCTTGTATCGGTAGATAGATAATGAATGCACGTATTCAGCAATTGTTCTCAAAGCTTGCTTGTCTTCACGTTTCTTTAGGGTTTTGTTTCCAGAGCTTGTGTTTGTCTAATTCTGTTCTTTTTTTATCCCCCCTTGGAATCCTGTGTTATATTCAGCTTAATCGTTCAGGTACTTTCCAGTACGGTTTTCATTTGAAAACTTTTCTCCGTATAAAGCATGTTGAGTGGATTGTGGCTGTGGGGTAATTTTTTAATCTGTCATTTCAAGAACTGGAATCCCACTTTTGAGTTGAAACTTTGACGTAGGCTAAACTAGGGTATATACATATGTTTTTTTGTATATGAGAATCAACTTGAGTTGAGATGAGTATAACTGTCACACCATAAGGCCTGTGACATTTTATCTCATGATATGCATCTTAATGGTGGTCAACAACTGAATTTATTATGCTGAGACTGTATCATCTAAAGGAAATCATAACTCACGTGTCCAGATAATAGATCCCATAAAGGTTGTTATGTGGTTACGTTTAAACTAGTACATTGAGAATGAGCTAATGGGTAGTACATTTGTACAATTCAGGTTATTTCTTGTCAGATTGTACTGGAACTTGTAGGGGTCACGAAGTGCAAATATTTCATCGGAGTTTTAGGACCACCTTTGTCTACTATTCTCTAAAGAGATCAGTCGTTTTATTGTGCTTGCCCATTTACGTTTGTCGTTATTCTTGAAGTCAGTTGAAACCAAGGTTACACATAGTTTATCTATTGCTTGCCAAATGTATTTGGTCAATAGATTATTCTTTTGTTTCTGACATCTTATCATGATATAAAATCAAAAATTTTGAGAGAAGCCACTTTGATTATGTGGTAAATTATTAATACATGACATAGTCTTTCGAAGAAGAGATGGCTGGTGACAGGGAATTTCCTGTGGCATTGTCTTATCATCAGTAGCTTAGATATTTGATGGATAATTTGGGAAATTGTGATACTTAAAAGTAGTAATTTTGAGAGGCTCAGCAATAGAATCACATGCAGAATGCATGGAGCATTCGGGCTACCATTTGCATGTTTCCTTTTGAAATTGTCATTACGTACATAACTTTTTTTTATTTAAACTTTTTAGGAGTTTTAACGTGCACTTTTAGGTAGGAACTTATATTCGTAAATGTAGTTAATGGATCAAGTAAGACTTCACTGTCTTTCATTAAATATATTAGCATTTAATTATCCATCTAAGCACTCGAAGCACGAATTGGTGGTAACAAGTTTTTAGAGTAATGTGAAGCTCTTAAAAATTCTTGGTTTCAATGTTCAAAGAATGGTTGGGTACTTGGAAGATGCATATGCATGTGCATCCTAGATTATGGCATATATGCCCATTTTTTCTTTTTACTAATATTATAAAAACAAGGAAAAGGACAGATAATAAGTGAATCGGTTTTGGCATCATAAATTTGGTAGACTATCATATATAAACTCTTTTGCATCAATTTTTCATTGGGGAGCTGCTCAAGCTTGGGACTAGCTGATGGCTGGTTCTTCGCCTAGCTCCTGTTTTAGGCATAATAGCATAAAGTTTACTAATTTCCTCTTATATATTGGTGCTTATTTAAGTAATTCTTGTGTATAATGCATAAGTACCCCTGCAGCTAATTATATACGATTTGTTAAGTTCGTAAATGCTTTTCATATAGCAAAGATCAGTACAAAGCATTAGCTGCTGAAAGTTTCCAATATTGAAGACTCTTTTTGTCATATACTCCATAGCTTTCAACACCATTCTACCAGATAGTGTGTGGCCTGCGTAAGTTATTTCTGAAACTAGCTGAGCTATAGTTTTAATGATGTGAAAGACAAAAGTGAAGCTAAGAAAAGGAGGAAAAACACTAGACATGCTGATAATTATTCATAAAAGGAGTTGTATAATATTCCATTTCTAGTTAACATCATTGATGTCAGCCGTCATTGTGGGCTCGAACTCTGACGATCTGCAATTGATGCTTAATGTACGCAAGAAGACTTGTGACAACTTGCGAACAACCTCTAAGCAACAACTGTTGGATGTGAAGTGTATTTGTTATTTTGCTCAAGCATCAAAAGCATTTTGGATTTACTCCCTATCATTATCATTGATGTCTCTCAGCTTAGTGCTATGTTGAATACAAGCATCAAAAACATTTTGGATTTACTCCCTATCATTATCATTGATGTCTCTCAGCTTAGTGCTATGTTGAATACATACGATGATTCTACATGTGTCTCTTTTTGGTGCTATGTAATGATATTATTTGAAATTTACCTCTTTGAATGTTCTTCTGAATCTTTATCCTGATGGAAGCAGGACAATGCGATGAGTTTGCTACAACTTTTTGCCTTTTTTGTTTATAATAAGAACTTAGACCATTGTTTATATGTTAATTCATTTATTTTCTTTTTCCTGATTTCAGATTCTTATCAAGTTTCTGAAGAGTACGCAGCCTCATTTCCATATCAGCTTTGGTACTGTAATGCTATAAAATAACGCTTTAATTTTCGGTGCTATCTAATGGAGCTGAAAGGTTCACCTCGAAAGCCAGAGGGCCTTTCTTCGTCTGATTGCACTAGTGATCCTGAGGAGGAGGAAGTTAGTGATGAGGATGATGATGATCGTAACCACAAGCATCGGAGACGAGAGACATCTCAATCACTAGAGAAAGATTCTTTTGAATCAACTTTTACAAGGCCATACAGGAGGCACAGCAAACAATTTGAAATTGGTCATCCTTTCCAGGAAAATGAATCTCAAGCTAGTGAAACCTGGAAAAATTATAACCTTGGTCCTATAGAGAAATACGCCACAAAGTTTGATAAAAGACGCTCTGGCCCTGGATCCTTGTCTCGACTGCCTCAGGAATTGAATCACAGAATCAATCCAAGTCAGATGTTCTTTGGAGATCCTGGTCCTGTTAGGGGAAGAGGAAGGGACCCTGGTATTTGGAACCAACGCGATAGTAGGTTCAACTCAGTTGATATTGCTTCTCAAATGGTTCAGCAGGGGCCCATCAGTTCAGGTCTCTTTTCAGGAAGGGGTTTGCCAAGTGTTTCAAATACACAGACTACTTCCTGGAATGCATTTGGATTGATTCCAGGAATGCCAAATGGTGCCATTGATGCTCTTCATCCTATTACTTTGCAAGGATCTTTCAGGCCAGCCGTAAATCCTTCATTGAATATGGGCATTCCTCGTCAAAGGTGCAGAGACTTTGAGGAGCGTGGTTTTTGTCTCAGAGGTGACATGTGCCCAATGGAGCATGGTATCAATCGCATTGTTGTTGACGATGTTCAGGTGTGCAAAAATAGCTATTTTCCATTGATGTTTTCCATTATATTTTCTTTTCTATTCAAATTGAAAAGCTTTCCTTGAAAAATTAAGAATTAGTTATACATTTTAGAAATTGAATGGATTGGGTCACTTTTTAAGTTTTTATTATGCACTCTGTTCTGGGTCTTGAGTAACCCACAGAAAGCCATGCAAGAGTCAGGCAAAAAGTACTGATGTATGCAATTTTTATGGGTTTGGCTGGCTCTTTTGTGGTCCCAACAATTTAATGTACAGCTAACCAGTTCATTGTCCACTTCAAGTCTAATACATGGCATATGCCCTTGAAAATTTGATTTGCCTTCCTAGATCCTCTGAGAAATATATACTGTTTCTATTTGTCTATCAAGAACATATAATGATGAAGCTAGGGTGTCAGTTGTACAGTTCATTTTTTAGTTGGTATTTTCAGTATTCTTAAATATTCTTGAATGGATACGAAACATAACAATTAAATTCTGTTGGGTTTTTTACCCCTTTCAATTGATTATGCTCTGCACGGTCTTGTTTTTGTTGTTGTACATACCGTGGGTGCTTCTGAGTCACTGTTATTGTCGGTAAGGTAGTTGATGATAGTTTTTATGTAGAAATTATATTTACCTTTATCTAAGTTTTGAGGGGATCTCTGAATGGTGGAGTCAATTGTCAGATCAATTTTCATAGGGAGCCAAAGTAAGATTAATGTGTTGCCGTTCCAGGACAGTTCCTGATGCTGTAAAATTGTTGCCGGCAGGCAGGGAGTGCAGTGTTTTAACATTGTTAAATAGTCTCATTGGTTGAATTGACTTAGTGAACTTGCTGTACTGGGAACTTCCTGACTTTGATATGCAATATTATTACTTTAGGAGTATGTTCTTGATTTGAGAACATAGTCACTTTACCACTGTTAATTTGTTCTTTGTGCCAATTTGCAGAGCCTTTCTCAGTTCAACCTTCCTGTTTCTCTTCCAAGTGGACATCTGCTTGGAATTTCTACCGGACCAGGGGCTCTTCCCACTGTTGGTACTTCTTCAACCACAATGATGAACAGTAAAGGAGTGCAAAGCAAAATCAGCAAGTCTGGAATTGTTGATGAGACTGTGTCTTTGAATGATGCATATTCCACTTCTGCTAGCTTGGGTGGTGCAGAATTGTATGATCCAGATCAACCTCTATGGAATAAAAGTATCCCTGAAACATCAAGTCCAGTCTTACCACTACATTCACCCAAAAATGATAACACTGGAGCCTTGATGGGTGTTGATCCTTCTGGTCGTCATCATTTCAAGGAATTTGATGGTGTTGATGCTGACTTCCCTGCTAAAAACACTAGAAACGATGCTGGTTCACATACAAGTTCAACTGTCTGGGGTAGAATCCGTAGTTCAAAAAATAGGTTAGGTGTGAAAGACAAAACTGATCAAACAGTAACCACCTCTTGTATGGAGAATGGACCGAAAGAAGATCAAGATGGATCAGGTATTTCTTGGCTAGGAAAACGGATTATTAGCAAGGATGGTGGCCAAAAATATATGGATTTACCTGCCAAGAAACCAAACGAAAGCTTGCATAATATGCATAGGCCACCTCAAAAAGCACTTCGTACTCTTTTTGTCAATGGTATTCCACAGAAAGGCAACAAAAGGGAGAGTCTTCTTTCTCATTTTCAAAAATTTGGTGAGGTAATTGATATCTATATTCCTCTGAATAGTGAACGAGCTTTTGTTCAGTTTTCTAAAAGGGAAGAGGCAGAAGCTGCTCTGAGGGCACCTGATGCTGTAATGGGTAACCGGTTTATCAAGTTACGATGGGCCAATCGGGATAATATACCTGATGAAGGCGTGAGCAGTAGCAGTAGTGTACCTATTCCTCCTCGTGGATTAGGAACTGCTTCTATTCAACATCACCCCTCTACTAATAGAGGAAGAGATAATTCACAAGCTACTGCTTCCATGAATACTACTGCCCCACCTGCTGATCCTTCTCTTACTGCAGCTGATCACTCGAAGCCTGTCATGACAAATGGCCCCATAACTCCTCCCGTTCAGAAAAAGCTTGAGACCTTAGAACAATTGAAGGAGGAACTTCGCAAGAAACAAGAGCTGTTGGACCAAAAGCGAAATGACTTCAGGCGCCAGTTGAATAAATTAGAGAAACAGGTAATACCAATTCTCTGTTCATGTAATCTTACAATTCGCCATTGATACATGATTATACTTGTTGCTTGTGATTTATGTAAGAAAATGAAAGGCTAAACTGTAATAGTTTATCTGCATATTCATGCTCTGTATTGAAAGATGCTATGAAAGCTAATTGCTCCTTTCTTTAACGGAGTGCAAATGCCAGTCTGAAATTGGTCAGCATAGAAGTGATCTGTTGGTGGGTGAATTAGTGGAGGAGAAACAGTGATGCACCTTTTTATTCATACTCTTTAGTAAAGATCGGGATTAGCATGTTCTCTGTAAATGAATCGTATGTAGAAGCATATTTCCCTAATTTGTTCTCGACTTTGGTCTTTGCAGGCTACAGGAGTCAAGGGTGAATTAGTGGCAGAACCTGCTGTTAAGAGGCATAAACTGGGAAATGCTGCTGATTCTCCAAAAGATACTGTTCCGAGGTCTTCTGATTCTGTTCCTACTGCAGTATTGCCACATACTGAGTCTTCGTTAGAAAGGAACAAATCAGCAGATAATGTTGTGTTATTTAGTCCCAAAGCAAGTACTACGATGGGACTACAGGAATCACTGGGGTCAAAGCAGCCAGTTCGTTCATTTGCACCTGCAGGACATCCTTTTACGGTTAATAGATACAAGCTGGATAACCGACCTACAACTTTTAGAATTCTCCCGCCATTGCCGTCTGGTTTAACAAATGTATGTGCTCTCTATCTCTCTCTCTCTCAACTATGACTAAATACTCGATGTGTCTGCACTGGCTTAGTCCTTCTATAGTATCTTGTTAAGTTGCATAGTTGTCAAGGTTCAGTTTATCATGTTATGGTAGACTGATCTTTTATATTCTCCCAGATTGTTGCCTTGAAGGAACATTTTTCTTCGTATGGCGAGCTATTTAGCGTGGAACTAGAAGATGTTGAACCTTGTGATGATATTGATGAGTCAGAGTCAGAGAGCCTGAGAAGTAGATCGGCTCGTGTGACTTTCACTACTCGCCTTTCAGCTGAGAGGGCATTTTCAAATGGTAAATGTTGGGAGGGTAATAATTTACAGTTTATGTGGGCACAATTAAGTACTCAGAACAAGGATCACGATGGGAGGGAAAATACTCTAGCAGCCCCGAAAGGTCCTAAAAAAGTTGATACACAGCCAGCTGAAGGCACAACACAAATGGATCTTAAAGAAGCCTGTGCATCTGGAAATGAAGAGCATGAGCATCCAGAAAGAGACGGAGAGATGGATCTGATGGAGTTACGTGAAGTTCCCAAACCCTGCTCAACGTCTGTCTCAGGCGAAAGATCACCGAAGCAGGAGGAGCCAAGCCGGAGTGCAGTGTCCGGGGAGGAAGAATCTTTACCTAGTTTAGTTGCAATTTCAGGGGAGAAAGAGTAGGCAAGGTACGTTGTTGATCGGCTAATTGTTGGAATTGTACAGTGAGGTAAAATGTTTAATCTATTGAAAATTTTCGCAAGTCCCCGCTGTAGAAATTTTTTGAAACTTTGTTTCGCAATAGTGTCTTTAGTTCCTTCTGTGTAAAAGTGGAACTTTCTTGTCTTGGATTGCCCAACCCAGGAAAGGGTTTGGCAGTCAAGTGGGGAAAAACCTTTTTCAGCTTTGAACTATTCCTGAAAGATATTTTGGGGATCTTGTCCCATTTCTGTTTCGATTATACCATAGTAACTGAGCCAACCCACCCAGGAAACGTTTTGATGCAACAATAATGAATACATCATTGCTGATCACTACATCAAGCATTCAACTGTTTAACTTTTTTTTTTTCTCCTGTGTTAAGAGACATTGCCGACGAAGATACTATGAATCTGGTTCTGTATCCGGAGATTTTCACAAAGGCTACATTAGCATCTCTCTCTTTTTGATGTTCTGTGGTTCGACAACTCTTCATTTCAATTTTTATGTTTTGAAAAATATTTTGTTAGAATGTTGCTTAGTTAGTATACCTTTCTCTAAATTTTTTTAACTGGAAAACATAATTTAAATATCTCTAATTTCCTTGCCCTTTTTAATATTACAAGCGTGGAAAAAGATTTGGATTCTTCAGGTCAAGAAGCCCATTTGCAGACTAAAAAATGGTTCAAAATATAATTACGGACTATTCGGAAATTTTTGAAATGAATTCATTAACAAATTGAGTTTAATTACATTAATTAGATTGAATTAAATTTAATTTAATTCACTATTTGAAAAAAGTTCAATAATATTATAATTGAATTTAATTATACTGTTTGGAATATAATAAAACTAATAGAATTTAATTATACTGTTTGGAACATAATAAAAATAAAATCAATTATTTTATATGACATTTTTACTCTTGACTAAAAATACATGAACTATTATAATTTGGAAGCTTAAAAATGTATGAACGAGTAGTAGTGAGATGGGAGGTGTCGATTCCTAAAGAAGGTGTTGTTGATCTTCTTTGTGGGAGGAGCTCCTTAAAGCTGCGTCAGTTGAAGAGTAGTAAAATAAGAGGAGCTGCGTCAATTGAAGAGTGGTTGTGTCAGTTGAAGAAATAGGATTGTTGTATGAATATTATTGAAAGAGTAATTTTTCAACGTTTAAAAAGAAGAGTTAAAATTAGTTTGTAGTTCAATTTTCGTAATTTTTTAGCTGAATTAAATTTATAAAAAATGATAGGTCAATTACGTATATGAAGTAAACTCATCTTTTTTACTATTCCAAACAGTTGATTGAATTCAATTCCTATTGCCCTAAGCAGGGTGTTAGTTTACTATTTGTAAATTAAAATATGTAGAGAAGACGAGATGAGCCATTCCAATCGCTACGACGCCGTTTCGAAAGATAGTTTTGCAACAAAATTGAAAATTCCTCCGCTCCGCGTCTCAGACACGTATCTAGCGATGAAGTAACTTGTCCTTTTACTTCATTAAACTTCATTCCTACGACAGTCACTCATTCCCCACGTTTGAGAGTATATAATCTTGTCAACTCGAGGCCTTAAGGTGACCACGAATGTAAATCTGATAATTTTGCCACTTAGCGTGCTCGTAGAGCGCGTGTCCTTATTTTCTGGAGACAGTATGCAGAAAATAACACCCTTCTGTCCGGACAGCAAAAGCAACATTTTCAAAATGAAAATAATATTCAACGTTAAAAAAATTAAAAGCAAAAATTATGTAATTTTTAATTTAAGATAACAATATCAATTTTTATTAATAATTTCAATATTTTTTTAATTTTTTATTTAAATTAATAAAAATTAAAATTTAAATAATTATGAATAATTACAATTTTAAATTTAATTATGCATATTAATATACTTAAATCAGAAGAAAAAAAAGAGGGAAAATAAAATAATTTGCCGCCAGAATAAATTTTAAGTCTCGCATCTCGCGGTTTTTTGAGCACGATATTTTGGTTCCGACAATTTCCAATATATCGCATACGGACAGCAGTTTCAAATTCAATTTCTGGACTTTTTATTTCTTACTTTATTTCTTTTCGTCTCTCTCTATTTCTCTCTTTCTTTGTTTAGATTTTTGAGTTGAGCAAAAAATGGACTGACAAAATTGGAAACCCTAATTTCATTTCCATCTTCTTCGTGTTTCAGGTACTTTGCTTTTAGTTATTATTTTTTAGTTATCGTATCTCCCTATTTGTTCTTTTCCTTCTGTTTTTTTTTTTCTTTTTAATTTAGTTCAAGTATCCATCCTCTTGTACATGTTAAGAAATATCTACGTATGTGCAGGTGAAGAAAAATGAAAATTTTCGTTTCATGTTTATCAGATGTAATTGATGATCTTGTGTTGATTTTTCACGTTTCTTTTGTCTGTTTCTCGTGTCATTTGGTAGGTGTGTTCAGTTGTGAAGCTTTGAAGTGGGAGGTTGAATTTGTTTGCTTGATAAAGTTTTGTCGTGAAGAAAAGATGGAAGCTTCTCAAACCCCACGTAAAACCCTGCCTAAAAGTTCTTATCTTGGAAAGGAACCGCCTAAAACCCTAGACCCAGATGCCAAAACTATCGAATATGGCTATAGAGCTGCTTCTGCTGGAAATACCCAAGAAAATGGAGTTAGAACCTCTGTGAAGAGAGAACAAGGTTTCAGTGTTGGTGGTAGGGACCGCAAGAAGAGTCAGGACTTCAGTGAGAGTGATTCTGAAGACGGAAAGATTAATCCTTTGTTTGATGGAGTTGGGGGTCTTGAGGATTCTGAGATTAATGGAGTGTCTTCTTTATTAAAGATGCAGGAGAGTAAGGGTTTGAGAAAGCTTGGTTCTGTTTTGGATGCCATAGAGAAAGATGAGAAGAATAATGCAAAAGGTGGCGCTGCAGATAAGAAACCTGGGAATTTAGGAGGGAAGAAGGAGATGGATTTAGAGGAGGATATGGGAGGTGAGAGGCATCAGTTTGCTAAGGGTGATTTTGTATGGGGTAAGGTTAAAAGTCATCCATGGTGGCCTGGTCGGGTTTATGATCCTGTTGATGCGTCTGATTATGCCAAGAAAATTAAACAAGGAGATAGAATTCTTGTGGCTTACTTTGGAGATCATACATTTGCGTGGTGTCATCCATCTCAATTGAAGCCTTTTTACGAGAATTTCGTGGAGATGTCAAAGCAGAATACCTCAAAGAACTTTGGCATTGCAGTGGAGAAGGCAGTGGAAGAAGTTGGCAGGCTTTTGGACTTTAAGATTACCTGCTCCTGTGCACCGAAGGAAAATTTCATTGGAGTCGGTAGATCACTGGCTGTCAATGCGGGTATTAAGGAAGGGCTTCTTGTTCCTGAAGGTGGGGTTGAAAGATTTTCTGCTGTGTTGTTTGAACCATCAGAACTGCTTGCTGTGTTGAAAGGTTTTGCACAGGTTGCTGATGATACTAATATTCTCAAATTTACAGTATTGAAGTGCTGGCTGTCAGCTTTTTACTGTAGACGAGGCTACCAACTACCATCTTTTTCAGATCCGCAGCCGATTCCAGGCCTTGAAGACAATGGAAGCAACTTGATTGTTTGTCTGGGTGATGCTAGTGGTGCAGTCGAAGCCAACACTCGGGGGCCAATTGAAGAAGACTGGCTTTCCCCACATAGAGGTCATAAAGATGGTCAAACAGATCAGAGCTTGTTGTCGAAGTCACGAGGGGGTTCAGGGGATGATCAGCATCAAAGAAGGAAACAGAAAAGCATAGCTGAAATCCTGGGAGGCCATGTAGATGCTGGTGCTGAAAGTAAGAAAGATGATGAGGCTGAAGAGGAGTGTGAGTCTATCAAATTAACAGCATTAGCTGAGACAACTAAGAAGAGAGGCAGAGGTAGACCTAGAATTGTGAGAGGGGAATTAAATCATGGAGAGCAAAGTACTCCTGGCAAAATGGGAGGTGGGGAAATTTTGAATGTGTCTGCATCTTCCTCTGGGAGGAAGAAAAGGAAAGGCAGTAATGAAGCTGCTGAAGAGGACAAAATAAATGTGGAGGATGTGGCTAAAGGAAGAAAAGAATTGGACAAATCTGCATATTCCCTTGGAAGGAAGAAAGTAAAAGTTGGTGCTGAAGCTGATATTGAAGGAAGCAACAATTTGACATCCAAACCGAGGAGGAAAGAAACAATACTTTCTACACCTCTTGTACCAGCAGATACCAAAGTTTTTAGTCCTGAAACTGGTGCCAATGTGGTTATGAAGGAAGTTGGGAAGACACCCATGACAACAGGAAAGAAGAAAAAAGATTCCACTGTTGAAAATGTTAGTGGGAAAGACCAGAAGGAAGAAATGAAATCTGCAGGAAGCAAGAATGGTGCTGGAAGCATTCAAATTGATCATGATGATGGACAAGAGTATATTGAGCAAAGCTCTTCACCAAGAGAGAGAAAGAGGAGTAAATACTTGTCCCCTCCCTACACAGACCTTAAGACAGTCCACAGAAAGAAGGAGCTTGAAGCGGAATCTCAGAAGGCTTCAATTGAAATTCAGACTGGTGATATGATGAATAAAGCTACTGGTCAATTTCTGAAACCCTGTCAACTTCTGCAAGATCCTAAGGTCTACCAAAATGAGCCCCTTCAGGAACCTCATGCTGGGAATGATCCTCAAACCACAAAACATGGTCAGAGTATTATTGATCCAAAGAAAGTTAATGTTCCTGCAAATGCAGTGCTTTCTCAAGTGCAGTATGCTGCATGCAATCCTCTGAATTTGAAGGAAAACAATTCCCTTGAAGTGGTTGGGGAATTTCTTTCTGCATTTAGAAATTCAATATCTTGCAACGAGTCCAGTTACAAACTCCATAACAAGCATCAAACAGGGAGAAAGAGAAAGTCTCAAGAATCTCAAGTTGACCCGTTAAACTTGGAGGAAACTAGGGCTGATGTCATTTCACCTGATAAAAGTTCTCAAAGGTCAAAGATCGGAAAGGGTGAAATGAAACCTAACAAGCAGCAAGCTGCCCATCCCCCGGAAACAACACTACCTAGCAAAGAAACAGACAAGAAAGCTCCAGCAGCTGCCCTTTTTGTGACATTTGGCCCTGGATCTTCATTGCCAAAGAAAACTGATCTTGTTAGTATATACCAGAAATATGGAGATTTAAGTCATGAGGAAACAGAAATGTTTTACAATAACTACTGTGCTAGGATTGTATTTCTTAGAAGTTCTGATGCGGAAGAGGCCTTCAACCAATCTCAACTTGTCAGTCCCTTTGGAGCAGCTAGTGTAACTTTCCGACTTCGGTATCTCTCTGCGGAGACCAAGACTCGTGAACTCAAAGAGATATCAAAGCCAAACCAAGTTCTTCCAGCAAAGGATGTGACAAACACCACTAATGATTTATCTACCTCACGATCATCCTCTAGCGTTGTGTCTGAACTTGGGTATGTAAGACAGAAGCTTGGGATGATGACTGCAATGCTGGGGACGGCAGATGGGAAAATGCCTCCAGATTTGAAATCTCAATTGCAAGGTGAAATTAAAGGTCTTCTGGAGAAGTTGAGCACTATGTTTTGACACTTAAAGGACTTGAGGTTCAAAGTGATGTTCCATAGTCCTCTCTTGTTCAGAACCATACTTGTATTCCTTTATAGTACTATTAATCGATGTGCAGGTTAAGAGGATAGAAGTCTTTCCTTTGAGCTATTATTGGCATGTAGGACACTTTTCTTCTTATGTAATAGTATACAAAGGAATTCATGTGAAACAGGGGATTGAAGCTTGTTTTGGTTCATGAACTCCCTGTATGATACAGAGGGAACATGTCTTGTAGGATAAAGTTTTAATCTTTCGTTGCAAGGACGGAGAACAGCTCCCTATGGATAGCTCTTTAGCGTGTTTTTTACTATTGACAGCGTGAAAGAGAACTGGAAAGGGATTGGAGTTCTTGCTTTAAAGAATACATTGTTAGAACCATCTGTGCTTGTTTTGCTACAGATTTTTGTTAAAGAGCAATATTATTATTAAAACCTATACAATGTTAAAGAAAGGGAGTGAAATACAGGTCTTGTAATTCCGAGCAAATGTTAGTGTTGAACATGGACTTTCTATGTACCCTTCTATGCATTTTCCATGAACAAATACAAGACTTGCTTGTCCAAACACGAAAGTTACAACAGTAAGCACACCATCCAAACCAAACTGGCTGGAATAAAATCAATCATCGACAGGATCCTGGGGGGTTTCATCAGCACCTCGTTTGATCGATATCACAGGGCACTCTGCGTGCTTCTGACAGAACTCGCTTACTGTACCCACAAAGACCCTGGGAAAAAGATCAGCAAGGGAAATGTATCAGTTAAATGAGTAATTATTATGTACATGTTCATCAGTACAAAAGACTGTGGTAAATCATTTTACAATCAAAAATGATGTTTAAGCATGGAAGAAACCTACAAAAAAAATACCTCTGAAAAGGGCCAAGACCCCGGCTTCCAACAACTAGAAAATCCGGTTGGACTCGCTTCACTTCAAAGCAGATTACTTCCTTTGGATCACCCTTCTTGATCCAAGATTCACAAGCAATCTAGAAGCATTTGGTAGATTATGTTTAAAACCAAAAACAAATTCAAGATATGGGAAATATCAGTTGTTAAAAAAATTCCAAAGATCAACGAGGGTAGGTATACAGCAAGAAATATCAGTTACCCCAAACTGATGACACTGATTAACAAAGTACTCCAATAGATGAAGGCCTCTTATCCTCTCCCTATACTTCATACTTTTAAAATCATCAGGGGATGCATATATGCTATCCATGTCATCAAAACCTGGACGAGAACCAGTTATCAGGTAACATTACTTAAACCACATTAAGAAGAGGGAAAACAATAACATCACACTACATTAGAAGGCAAGGGATCAATTAATTATCCAAGAGGCATAACAAATACTAGAGCTAATACCAAAATAATAAGAATATAACTTGCCTCCTCACTGTAATTTGGATATAAAAACCTTTGACTCAAGTAAGCTATCTAAAACAAAAATTCCATCCCTACTAAGAGGATATATGCACTGCTACCCAGCAAAAGTTATATGCATAAAAGGTGTTTTCTGAAAGTTCAGAGAAGAAGGAACACCATTTATGTAGATGGGAAAAAGTATTTTATCTAGAAGTGGGCAAGATACATAGTTCTCTTCACTATTCTTTATGCCTTTCCATCTGTATAGATTGTCTAATACTAGTCTACAAATAACTAACTTTTACAGTTTTGATACAGTTTAGACGACAACAATTACGAAACTCAATAGATAACAAGTGCTAAGGTAGTTTAATGAGGTCTAATGAATCAAATGGGCTGTCTTAGCCTCACTTTCACAAATCATTTACGTTTAATATCACGCCACCATTGCAATGGGTAATTGCTCTAAAGATACCATCTTTAAGAACTTAAACTAATAAGTCATTAACACAAACGGCATAAAGACATAAATACCAGTAACAGAACACAAGAAAGATCGTGCAAAAAGCAATATAGTCTCATGACCCAAGACCCAAAAACTTGGAAGATTCAAACTTGCTTAGCTCTAGAGAGACACAGAGAGAGAGAGAAAGAACCGTCTTCGTCGGGGACTTGAACATGAACGAAAAGAAGTTTGAAATCGGAGGTATTGGAGCGAACAATTTTCTGGAGAGTCCACACGAAAGCTCGCCGGCTACTGATGGAAGGGTGTGGGTAACCTTTGATCGTTGACTCGTTTACCGCAATCATTATCCGAGTCGGCTCAACTTCCATTTTCAGTTTCAATCACTGAGTCCGCGACTCGCTCTCTCTTCTGCATGTGCTTTCGAGAACACTCTTTAAGAATTGTGAACGCGGGGTTATAATAACGAAGAAAGGTGCGTAGTGCGCGCATAGAACTATATGATAGTGTAAACATTATGCTGGACGCTAACGTACGCCCGGCACCACCTGGCAGTTTTTAAGGTAAGTCACCGTAAGAGCCATCGTTGCGTTGGCCTTAAAATTGGCTGGGCGTACAGTCACTTATATTGTCGTATTGATGTGAAAGTACATAAATGCCCATTAAATAGAAAGATAATATCATTCCAGATACCTCAATGATTGATTGGTGTGATAAATAATTTTATTAACATATTCGAATATTTATTATTGGAAAAAAATTAAAAAATCCTCATTTTTATGATTGATTTTATTTTATGTGATTTATTTCTATTGCACAAAGAAATAGTAAAATATAAGAGTATATTTAGTATTTACTACTAAATTAAGTGTATTTTACTGAAATAAAATATCATGTGTTATTTAAAAAGAACTAAAATAAACTAACAAATTAATAATTTGTTTATTATTTTCCATTCAATTTATATTTGAATTAATATAATTTTTAATATTCTAATAATTGTAATGTGATGTATTAAATAATGGTAATGTGATATATATTTTAAAAAGTAAAGATTAAAATACTTATTTTTATGGCTTTTATATATCTTTTGGCATACTTAATATTAAATTTCTCTTTAAGAAGATTCATTATTGTTTCCATTTATTATTTTTTTGTTTTTTATTTTTGTTTGAGTATCTAGTTTCTATTTTTTCTTTCAGTTCATGTAAGTGATATTTGTTTTCTATTTTTG
>JANIPM010000001.1:43325130-43336040 GCA_027478405.1 Erythroxylum cassinoides
ATAAATCATGATAATCTGTGTCTATTAGTGTTATTCTCTTAATGTTTTGCTGCTCGATTACTGCTATTGCTATTATGTTGTTATTGTTGCTATTTTTAGTGATTTTATTGCTACTGAAAATTTACAAAATATTATTAGCTGATTCTATGATTATTTAATATTTTGTTGAGCGTGTGAACTTATAAATTAGGTCACTTATGTATAGATATTAAATTTAATAATAAAAATATGCTTTTAAATTTACACGTTTGTCTATTGTTGATTTATTGAGATCTTTTTTTACTTCGCCCAGGCCTATAAAATGTTAAGAATGGCCCTGCTAATGAACATGTTTAGGCATTGGCCATATAACTTTTAGAGTCTTCTTAGGGATATATTATGATGCTTCTCATTCATAATAAGAATATAGCCATGTTTAAAGAGATTTGAAACACCTTGAACTAGAAGTAGCATAGAAAGACAAACTACTAAAATGGATACAATCTCAAGCTAATGAACACGAAGGAAAAGAGCTTAAGTATAATTAGGAAAAGATTGGAAAGTGCGAAATGTCCCACAAATATGACGCATCATCAAAGAAAGGTATTAAAATGTCAAAAGAGAAAGCATGAAAAGAAAAAACCTAATTAAAATCAAGTGTTATAATTACGAGTAAAACGGTCACTCTCACATGATTGCACTAAGCCAAATTAGGTATAGCCAAAAAGTGTTAATCTCACCAATTATGTATGCTCATAAGTAATGATTGATAGTTTCTTTAGTTAGATTGTATACTTAAAAGCAACAAGATATATAGATTGAGATTGAGCATATTTTGTAGATTTATGTGGAATTCCAAGAGATATCCAACATTGTTATAGTTAATGATACATAAGTGGAAGTGTTAGGATATGGTACTTATAAGATGAGGATGTGCACTACACAAACCTTTTCTTATATGATGTCTTATATTCTTGTGGAATATATTGTAAACTATTTTCACTTTTAGCACTTTGAAATTATGTTTTTTTCTTTTAGATGAGACTAAGAAGGTTGCTATATCATTTAGTAGCATCATTTATGACTGTTTAGTTTCATAAATAATAAAAATTTTGTTATAAATGTTGAAAAGGCTTGTTTCCTTAATAAATATTATTCCTTTTTCAAATTATAATTGTGTATCTAATTATATTAAATGTAACACAAGATTATGACATACATGTTAAGAAATAATGGTTAGAATAGTTCAAAAAAGCTTCTTAGGATTTCTTGATAGGATCAACCTAGTGAAGTAGAAAAGTTTGTAAAAAGCATTTTAAATAGGTTTAAAGAGCCTCTTATCCTTTCTAGTTTAGAAGGCCCCTTCGTTGGTAAAAGGCTCCTCTTTGTGTAAAAAAGCAAGATTACATATGTTCTAAAAAATAAGGAGTCATTAATGGCGACGTCTCAGCTTTTTCAGAAAGCCATGTGCAGATTGAAAAATATAAGTACACGCTTGTCAGAAGATACACAACCGATTACACCTTCTCTTCTAGTCTATATGTCTACTCATCTTCTTACTTAGTATACCTTAAGCAAACTTCCCTAGTTTTCTCACTTTTGTCATTCTCATTTTCTCTACGCCCTAACTCTCTACATTATCTCTTATTTTCGTTCTCAAACTACACGAAGCTCACCTACAATGGCAAGTTTCGTTCCTCTATCCCCTCTCAGTTTGGGTATAAGCTAAAAAAAATTTGGGTAGAGAAGAAACCAGATAGAGTAGTGAACTTCTTGGGTCCTACCTCAGAGCAGAGGTCTGATAGGATACCATAAATCATTGCTTTTTAAAGAGGAAAGGTTTGTTTATTGTTTTTCTGTATGTGTTTGTATAGAGAGTAATGAAATATATACAAGAATGTACAATTGAATCTGACAAGACTTGTACGACATATTCTAAACAATCATAAAATAACAAATTATGGTAGAGGAGTAACTAACATACACAGTGAAGTTTATACAGTGTTGAAATATCCCTTAATACACTCCTGCAAGATGAAGTGTTTAGACAAAACATTCATCTTGGTTCGAAACAAGTCAAATTTGGCACGAGAAAGGGGTTTGGTTAAGGCATCAGTAATTTGATCATGCGTGGAAATATGAGATACTCGAAGTCGTTGAAGGTGAACCTATTCCTGCACAAAGTGATAATCCAGAGCCAGGTGTTTCATCTGAGAGTGAAAGCATTTGAAGGAAATGAAAACATTAAGAACATCTGATTTTCGTTGTATTGGATATATCTAGACATATTTCGAATAATGATCATCAAAGACAATATAATAACGAAAACCATCAAAGGAGGTTACTGGAGCAGGACCCCAAACATCCGAGAAGGTCAACTCGAGCGGTTGGGAGCTGCGGAGATGTTGAGTAGAGAAGGGAAGTTTGTGACTTTTAGCACATACACAGGAGACACAAAATGGCGGGAGTGTGGAGAGACAGCAGAGTTGATGGCAAGAACAAAGGTACAATAGAATTTTATTGGATGGATGACCAAAAAGATGATGAAGAACATTAGGACTGGAAATGTTGGTAAGAAGAGCAACAGGGTTAGCGGAGGGTAGATGAAGGTTGTAAAGATCACTGGGACACATCCCCTTAAGAAGCACTGCCTTCGTCCGCAAATCCTTCACCTGAAAATGGTAGGGAAAAAATGTTAGTAATAACCAACTTCAAATGGGTGATGGTTTCAACCTGCCCATTACTCATACTGGTAGCTTCCTAGTAGAGGAGTAACTAACGTATACAGTGACGTTTATACAGTGTTGGAATATCCTTTAATATGCTCCCGCAAGATGAAGTGTTTAGACAAAACATTCATCTTGGTTTGAAACAGGTCAAATTTTGCACGAGATAGGAGTTTGGATAAGACATCAGCAATTTGATCATGAGTGGAAATATGAGATACTCGAAGTCGTGGAAGTTGAACCTGTTCCCGCACAAAGTGAAAATCCAGAGCTAGGTATTTCATCCAAGAGTGAAATACTGGATTGGAGCAAATATATGTTGTACCAATGTTGTCATAGAGAATTGTTGGAGGAGCCGTAGAGTGAATTTGGAGTTCATCCATTAGGTTGCGAAGTCACAGTACCTCAGCAGTGGTATTGGCAACTGCCTGATATTTAGCTTAGGCGGAGGATCTAGCAACCATGCATTGGCGCCTTGACAGCTAGGATATTGGATTGCCGTCAAAATAGATGACATAGACAGAAGTGGACATTTTGGAATCAAAGTTGCCACCCCAGTTGACATCACTGTACGCAGTGACAGTGAGATGCACCAGTCGACAAAGGAGGAGGTCAAAATCATGAGTATATCTGAGATAACGTAGGGTGCGTTTGAGCTGTTTAAAATGGGGTCTAGGGGTCGATGCATAAACTGAGATAGTTTTTTGATGGCGTAATATAGATCCGAGTGGGTGATTGTGAGATATTGGAGAGCACCCAAAATACGACGATACAGGGTGCCATCAACTGAAGTATAACCATCATCAAGCTTTAAGACACTGGAGGTGCATAATGGAGTGCAACACGGTTTTGAAGCATCCATAATAAAATTATGTAAGAGATCATGGATATACTGTTGTTGAGATTAAAAAAAAAGACCATTGATGGTGGGAATGACCTTAATGCCTAGAAAATAGTTGGGCGTGCCAAGATTCTTCAGAGAAAATCGAGAGGAGATGGTTACCATGAAGTCTGGAAGATGAGAGCTGGAGTTTCCTGTTAGTAACAAATCATCAACATAGACAAGAAAGTGCATAGTGACATTGTGAAGATAATAAATAAAGAGGGAAGAATCACTAGTGCTTGTCGTGAAGCCATATTGAACAAGGAAGCCTCGAAGTTCAGTATACCAGGCTCTTAGTGCCTGTTTCAGACCATAAATGGGTTTGTAAAGTTTACACACATGCAGGGGAAATTCTGAATGGACAAAGCCCGAAGGCTGTTTCAAGTACACTGTCTCCTGAAGATGACCTTGAAGAAATGCATTGTTTACGCCCATATGATGTAGGGCCCAAGCTTTCGCAAGGGCAATGGTAAGGATCACTTTTATTGTCGGATGTTTTGCAACCAGGGAGAAGGTATCCTTATAATCAAGACCCGGATATTGATTGTAACCTTTAGCAATAAGACAAGATTTGTAACGTTCAACTGATCCATCAAGTTTACGTTTGATCCGAAAGAGCCACATACAGCCCACAGGTTCAAAAGGTGGAACTAACTCCCAGGTGCCATTCTGAACTAGAGCATCGCACTCAGCAGATGCAGAAGCACACCAATGAGAGTGTCTAAGAGCTTCTGTGATGGAGCGAGGTTCCTTCGTATCAGGTAGGGGATATTTATTAATGTTATAAATTTTTGGTTTGAAGATGTTGTTTTGAGATCTAGTAACCATCGGATGAAGTCGTCGTGAAGTTGGTAAGGGAATTGTAACTGGTGTTGGTGTTGAGGGAGGAGCAGATGATGGTGTAGTATTCGCGGACGGTGGCAGTGTGTTCTTAGTTGAGGACGATCTCATGAGACCAAGAGGAATAAGTTGGGTAGGAGGTGTAAGGAGGAGAGGATGGTCAACTGGAATTGGAGATGATGGAGATGGAGCGAGAGATTCATATGGGAATTTATCGTCAATAAATCGAACATGTTGAGAGATATATACTTTTTGGGTTTTAGGATCAAGACACTTACAGGAAAATTAAGAATAACAAAGAAAAATACAAGGTAGCAAGTGAGTTTGTAGTTTCTGATCCATATAAGAACGTAGCAAAGGAAAACATAGACATCCGAATGCATGAAGATGATTGTATGTGGGAGGTGTTTGATGAAGGAGTTCATAGGGTGATTTCATGGAGAGGAGGGGAGTAGGTAACGGTTGATGAGATATACGGCTATTAGTGCAACAGAAGTCTAGAATTTTGACGGTAAATGGCTAAAATGTAGAACTAATCTTGTGGTTTCAATTATATGACAATGTTTACGTTCAGAAATGCCATTGAGCTTTGGAGTGTGTAGAGGAGTGGTAAAGTGAGAGATGCCACGTTTGGATAGGTATAAACATAGTTTGATAAACTCACCACCATTGTTGGTATATAAGGATTTGATTTGAAACCCAAAAAACTTTTCAACAAAGCATTTGAAGGAAAGGAAAACATCAAGAACATCTGCTTTTCGTTGTATTGGATATAGCTAGACACATTTCAAATAATGATCAACAAAGACAATATAAAAACGAAAAACATCAAAGGAGGTTATTGGAGCAGGACCCCAAACATTTGAGAAGATCAACTCGAGCGGTCGGGAGCTATGGAGATGTCAAGTAGAGAAGGAAAGTTTGTGACTTTTAGCACATGCACAGGAGACGCAAATTGGCATGAGTGTGGAGAGGCAACGGAGTTGATGGCGAGAACAAAGGTACAACAGAATTTTATTGGAGGGATGACCAAAAAGATGATGAAGAACACTAGGACTGGAAATGCTAGTAAGAAGAGCAACGGGGTTGGCGAAGGGTAGGTGAAGGTTGTAAAGCTCACCAGGACACATCCCCTTGACAAGCACTGCCTTCGTCTGCAAATCCTTCACCTGAAAGTGGTTAGGAAAAAGTTCAACAGAGACATTGTTGTAATACAAAATCTCTTAGCAAAAACAAGATTACGATTAACGTTGGGCACATGCAGAACTTGATCAAAGAGCAATGGTTTAGAGGCAAAGGTGAGAAGGAAGCTACCAGTACGCGTAATGGGCAGGCTGAAACCATCACCCATTTGAAGCTGGTTGTTACCCAAGTACAGAGAGCTGAGGTGCAGATTGTCCAGGTCATTTGTAACATAATGGGAAGCCCCGGAGTCAAGAATCCATGGTTGATTCATAGATGAGGAAGGTTGAGAGACCACAGGTGAGCATGCTGGACCATAAGGCAAGGAATGAGACGCTTGATGCTAGTGATCAGGACAACCGGAGGGGTTGGAGTACGTTTGGGAACGAGGTGAACACCCAGAAGGGTCGGTCTAGTGGCCAGCAAAGCCAGTAAAAGGAGCTGATGGAGGAGGAGTAAAACCAGAATTACCAGTATGATAACCAGAACAGCGACGATTGAGTTTTCGACAAATTTTTGTAGTATGACCTAGTTTCCCGCAGAACTGGCATATAATATGATGATACGAGTGAGCAGGCGGGGGTGCATTATTTTGACAAGTAGGAGGATGGTGTTGTGTGAACCTCGCAGGTGTGCGAGGTGATGAGTGCCAGACTCGAGGTAGCAATATTAGCAATGAGAAGAGGAGTGGAATCAGCAAGTTGAGACTGGCGCAGGAGGAACGATTCATGGTCTGTCAACTTATCAAAGAGATTATCAAAAGTGATGGGTGTCTCACGAGCTCGGATGGTCGCATTGACTTCACGATAATCAGAAGGGAGGCTGTTGAGAGTATGGATGACAAGATTTGTGTCATCAATCAGACCTCCAATGATAACAAGTTCATCAGTAATACTTTTGATACGCTGGAGATAGTCTAGAATGGAGGAATCACCTTTGGTAATAGAGATGAGTGGTTCTTTGAGAGGCATAAGACATGAGCGAGATTTGTTGGCATACATCCGAGCAAGAAAAGTCGAGGCTTGGTGAGAGGAAGTGAAAGAGCCAAGCATATTGGCAATCCTAGCATCGAACGATGTTGTAAGGGCATAAAGAAGCAGTTTATCTTGGCGTACCCATTGCTTGTAAGAGTCATCAGCTTCATCGGGACAAGGCAGGTTACCATCAACATACCCCATTAAGTCATATCCAATGAGTAACGAGGAGAGCTGGACATGCCAGGCCGGATAACTGAAGCCAGTAAGTTTGAATATAGACTGCATATTCATGTAGATGAGATTGGAGTTGCCATCAGCTATTGGGAAAGCATCAGGATCCATAATCGGTGACGAAAAGGAAATGGAGAGGATCGGAAAAAAAGGTGCAATTACGCGTTGTAATGCTCTGATACCATATAGAGGAAATATTTGTTTATTATTTTCTGTGTGTGTTTGTACAGAGAACACCAAAATATATACAAGAATGTACAACCGAATTTGAAAAGACTTGTATGATATATTCTAACAATCATAAAATAACAAATTATGGTAGAGGAATAACTATAGGAAGTATGTCTCAGAATTTCAGGCAGGAGTGTCGGGTCATAATGATCATGCAGCGCCATGCAATCAACGTACAATAACCGAGTTAAAGCAATACAAGAAAACTTAGTTAGTTGACAGTTAGAAAATTGAGTATTATAAATACTGTAAATCCATAGCAAATTAGTGTGTGCATTGTGTACTTTGATTCTAAATACAATTAGATGAAATCTCAACGTGTTGATGAGTCTCTCAAATTTGCTTTGTTTTCCCCTGTTCTCATCTGATTTCTCTCTCTAAACTTCTCTCTCTAAATTATAGTAGTTTCTGTTGTAGTTTTTGTGTATGATCGATAGATAACATTAAAGTGGTATCAAAGCTTGATTCTTAAGGGATCTGTGAAGGTGTAGGCAAAGAACTTGGCTCGGAAGACTATCTCTTTCCCATACGAGGCACGACTATGAGCGAAAAGCATTCAAAGATGGCTAAAAGCTCAACTCAGAGTCTGCAACCTGCGATATTTAATGGTGAAGGATATCAAATCTGGGCAATCAAGATGGAGGCATACCTGTAGGGACAGGATATGTGGAAACCAATCGATGAAGATTTTGCGGTCGAGTTTCCAACTGAAGATGCTCTGATTCCTTAGCTACAGTGGCTAAAGGAGAGGGTGACAAAGAAAGCTCGAGCCAAATCCTGCCTATACCAGTCGATTTCACCCTCGGTGTTCACTCGAATTATGGGATTTAGCTCTACGAAGGAGATTTGGGATTTCTTGAAGAGCGAATATGAGGGTGACGAGAAGGTGAAAAATATGAAAGTATTGAATCTGTTAAGGGAATTCGACAGAATACAGATGAAAGAAGATGAAACAATCCAGAATTATTCTGAAAGATTAATTCAACTTGCTGATCAAATCAGACTCTTAGGAGCTAATTTCAAAGATCAAAGATTGATGCAGAAGTTACTTGTGTCCGTCCCTGAGAAGTATGAAGCAACAATCGTCTCTCTTGAGAACTCCAAAGATATTGGGAAAATAAAGCTTGCGGAAGTCGTGAGTGCCTTGCAGGCTCAAGAGCAAAGATCTTTGATGAGAAAGAATGATGCAACCGCAGGTGCTTATCGAGTCTTTGCCAAAATAAAGACTCAAGAAAAATTCAAGAAGAAGAAAAAGACGAAAGGAGGGTCCAGCGCTAAAGGCTCTCAAACATACCAGAAAAATGGAGGCAAGAATGCAGGAGGAGACAAGGCGAACAATTACAATCCCTGCCTACATTGTGGTAAGACCAATCATCTTGCTTTTAGGTGCTGGAAGAGGCCAGATATAGAATGCAGAAGGTGTCATCAGAAAGGGCACATGGAGGCAATTTGCAAGAAGCAATCTACACAAGTGGCAGCCAACATACAAGTGACTGAAGAAGAAGAAGAGTAGCTGTTTGTGGTGATTGGCGATCGTGTTAAAAATTATCCATCCGACTGGCTGATTAATAGTGGATGCACGAGCCACACGTCTCCAGATCCAAATTTATTCAAGTCTTTGGATAAAGAGGTGAAAACAAACGTGAAGCTTGGAAATGAAGATTGCATCCCAGTAGAAGGAAAGGTGAAGTGGAGCTAGTAACTAGGAAAGGTGTCAAGATCATCTTAGATGTTATTTTTGTACCCAAGATACAACATAATCTCTTGAGTGTAGCCCAGTTGATTGAGAGAGGTATGTCTATACATTTTGAATCAAATTCTTGTAGAGTTTTTGATAATGCTGGCCAGGAGATTCTGTGCACCCGAATGAAGAACAAAAGCTTCTCGATAAGGCTTGAAGAGCTGCAACAGGAGGCACTAGTGGGAGACTTAACCGATCCTGACCTTTGGCATCGAAGGCTTGGGCACTATCACATGAAGGGATTGGAAGCAATGAGGAAGAAAGATATGGCTGAAGGCTTACCATCAATTTCATACGAGCATGCTGCAGGCAAAGTTTGCATGGTGGGTAAGCAAACATGTACACTGTTCCAGAAGCCAAATGGAGGGCTGAGGAGAGACTTCAGCTATTGCATATGGATGTCTGCAGACCTATGCCAGTTGCCTTATTAAATGGAAGCAGATACTTCCTATTAATAATCGACGATTACTCAAGATACTCGTGGATATTCTGCCTCAAAAGCAAGGGAGAGGTAGCAAGTGCTTTCGAGGAGTTCAAAGCTTTCATAGAAAACCAATCGGGACTGAGCATCAAGTCTATAAGAACAGACAACGACTCAGAGTTTACGTCTAACGAATTTAAATTGATCTGCAAGTCAGCAGGAATCAAGCATCAACTTACCACGCCCTACACTCCACAGCAAAATGGCGTCGTGGAGAGAAGGAATAGAACGGTGGTAGAAATGACGAGGTGCATGCTGGAGGAGAAGAAGCTTCTGAAGGAATTTTGGGCTGAGGCTGCTTCAACCACTTGCTTCCTGCTGAACAGAGTATACACTCGGGCTCTCGAAGATAAGACGCCGCATGAGATGTGGCATAGTTTCAAGCCGAAGATGAGGAATTTGAAAGTGTTTGGATCACTATGTAATGCTCTAATTCCTCAAGCCAAAAGAAGTAAACTCGACAGTAAGGCTGAAGCTGCAATCTTCGTGGGATACTCTGAGGTTAGGAAAGGGTACAGACTGTATTATCCGGATTAGAAGAAAATTAAAGTAAGTAGGGATGTACATTTCTTCGAGGATGAGCGCTGGAGCTGGCCTGGAGATAAGGAGATAAATGGGGTTGGAAGGCAGTCTGGAATAATGCCTTCGAATATCCTACCAACTATAAGTAATCCAGGCAATTATGATGATGAGGGGGAGGCAGAACCAGGAGAAGTAGCAGAACCAAAATTTCAACATGATTAGAATGGGTAGACTTCTGAGGAGGAGTGCATTCCAGAAGAGTCCGATGATGACTATGATCACGTACCAATGAGGGGGACAAGGAGCTTGGCTGAAATTTATGAAAGAAGCAATGAAGCAATACTGGAGCCTTCCAGAGTTCAAGAAGCCTTGCAGAATCCGAAATGGCTAGAAGAGATGAAGGAAGAGATGTCCATGATTAACAAGAATGAAATATGGACCTTAGTAAAAAAACCTCCAGACAAGAGAGCTATTGGGTTGAAATGGGTGTTTAAGACAAAGCTGAATCCAAATGGTTCATTCAATAAACTTAAAGCGAGGATAGTTGTGAAGGATTATGTTCAAATTGAAGGGGTAGACTTCGGAGAGACATATGCGCCAGTAGCCAGGATTGAGACGTTCAGGTTGTTGTTGGCGCTTGCAGCTGAGAAGGGATGGAAGGTACATCAAATGGACATGAAATCTGCCTTCCTCAATGGCGTCTTGCAGGAAGAGATTTATGTTTAATAGCCAGAGGGATTTGTAGTAGAAGGAAGGGAAGAATGGTGTATAAATTAAACAAAGCTCTATACGGGTTAAAGCAAACCCCTCGGTGCTGGTACTCTAGGATTGATGCCTTCCTTCTTGAGATTGAGTTTAAGCGAAGCTGTAGTGAGCCGACATTGTATGTGAGAATACAACAGAGGGATGTAGTAATAATCTCAATTTACGTGGATGACTTGATGTTAACTGGAAGTTCAGAAGAGCAGATAGAGTCCTTGAAGAATCAATTTTGTAGTGCTTTCGAAATGACAGATTTGGGAGTGATGAAATATTTATTGGGTATGGAGGTATTTCAGTGAAAGGGTGTATTGCTGTAAACCAAAAGAAATATATTCGTGATGTGTTGAAAAGGTTT
>JANIPM010000001.1:43350931-43365177 GCA_027478405.1 Erythroxylum cassinoides
AACTAAATAATTAAATAATTTAAAATTTTTATAATTAAATTAGCTGAATCGAATATAAATTTTTTAATGGTAAAAGAAAGTTTTTACTTTAAAATAAAAAAAAGGACAAAAATTTTACATTTTTTTTCGGTTTTGGTAATAAAAAATTACCATCTTTTCTTTTCTTTGACACGTTCTTATAAATAGACTTTGGTACAAGTGTTCTTTTCCAAGTTCGCAAGAAAGTCGTTGAAAAGACAAAAAAAGCTCTTAATCACTGGGCCCCAATGTTTGGAAGACTAGACTAGACTCGACGGACGGAGGAGGTATGATACAGTACCCTTCGGGCTCACAAAGAAAAACGTGTTCTCACCTGAGTCTTCTGGGTTTTTTTATCCAAGTGTCAGCCAAAAATCGTGCCAAGTCATCACACAGAGTCGTGATCAGGTCCTTCTCGTCCATTTTTTTAAACGCTCTTTGCTTATTATAGCGGCAAAGCTAACTACTACATTACATTTTTGTACTGTAATGGCTAGAAGAATGAAAAAAGGCTACATCTCTATCACTCACTGAGTGTGCCTCTCTCCACAAGAAAGAGATCTCCACAGCTTCCATTGAGAGTAAGGAATTCACTTGGAGACACACAATCCTCAGGAATAATCAAGATTCATGGTTAAGTTTTCATTTTTCTTGCTCTAGCTTGGTCCCAAACTTCCAACTAGTATTATATCCTTTTCTTGTCCTTTTCCTTGTATTGGCCTGGTGCTAAAGACGAAATGGGAAGTGGGATGTGACGGTCTTTATGATAAAAGTTCTCTCTTTGAGGATCTTTATGTGCTTCAGCCTGAAGTTGGAAACATTTCAAGCTTAACGGCGACATAAAGTTTTGAACTTTATAGTTATTTCTGGTATTTTGCACACCATGACTGTGTTAAGTTGATCTACGATTTTTGAAAGGATAGGGGGTAAAGGTTGTTTCTTCGTGTTGGTTACCAGTTCTTTTGAGTGTTATGGCTAGTTTGATAATTTTGCCAAGGTCTAAACTTTATATGTTGTGAAAACACCATTTTAGTGCTGAACAGTAGAATGACTAGGAAACGTTTACATTTTAGCAAGTTGTATTCGTTCTCATGTTTTAAATCCTCGTTTAGACATGAACATGCTCAAATTGGGCAAAAAGGGTACTCGAGGGTGGTGTATTGCAATGAACCTGATAATCCGGAGGCACTCAGATTCAATTATAGAGGGAATTATGTTTCCACTACAAAGTACACGGCGACTAACTTTATACCCAAGTCGTTGTTTGAGCAGTTTAGGAGGGTTGCAAATATCTACTTTCTTGTTGTTGCTTTTGTTTCATTCAGTCCTTTGGCTCCCTACACTGCTTATAGTGTTCTTGCACCTCTGCTTGTGGTTATTGGAGCTACTATGGCTAAAGAGGCTGTGGAAGATTGGAGGAGAAGAAAGCAGGTAAATCTAGCATTTCTTTTGCTTATGGTAAAATTTTGTCCTTTGGGCCCTGGTAGTAGCATATTCTGCATTTTGATATAGGAATAATGTTCGAGGGTGCCTAATGGCTTCCTATGCCCACCATTGATGTGTGCATTTCTCACACTATCATAACAGCTATGAGAAGAGTTTATTTCTTTTCTAAAGCGAGCTGTCCACTTAAGTTGTCTCTCCCACTTAAGAAGACATGCCAGATTTTGTAAACTCTTATTTCTTCTACTTTTACTCTAGCCTTTCCCTTATTGCTGCTTTATTTGCTATATGTCATGTATTGTCATAGCATAACAGTTTGGTCCTTCAACTGATAACTCCACTCTTAATTACTCTTCTGTTATTTCAATATAATTCCAATGGATTTCGTATTTTATGAGTTGAAAGTTGAAACTTTGAATGGTTTCAGGATGTAGAGGCTAACAATAGAAAGGCTAAAGTGTATGGTAAAGAGTTTACATTCTGTGACACAAAATGGAAGAAACTACGAGTTGGGGATGTTGTGAAGGTGTATAAGGACGATTACTTTCCTGCTGATCTGCTTCTGCTCTCCTCAAGCTATGAGGATGGAATTTGTTATGTTGAGACTATGAATCTTGATGGAGAAACCAATTTAAAGTTGAAGCATGCTTTAGAGGTGACGTCCCACTTATGTGGTGAAGAATCTTTGAAGAATTTTAGGGCTGTTATTAAGTGTGAAGACCCGAATGAAAACCTTTATACATTTGTTGGTACATTGAACTACAACAATAATGAGTACCCACTCTCACCACAGCAGATTCTTTTGAGGGATTCTAAGCTTAAGAACACTGACTATATCTATGGTGTGGTTATATTCACGGGACATGACACAAAGGTGATGCAGAACGCTGTGGATCCTCCATCAAAGAGGAGTAAGATTGAAAGGAGAATGGATAAGATAATATATGTTCTCTTCAGCACTTTGATTTCGATCTCATTTATTGGCTCTTTATTTTTTGGTATTGAGACCAGAAGAGATATTAGCGGTGGACGGTATAGAAGATGGTACCTACGTCCTGATAACACAAAAGTGTTTTATGATCCCCAAAGAGCATCGCTTGCTGCATTTTTGCACCTCTTGACAGGGCTTATGCTATACGGATATTTGATACCAATATCGTTGTATGTGTCAATTGAAATCGTGAAGGTTTTACAGAGCATTTTCATTAACCAAGATCAGGAAATGTATTATGAGGAAAATGACAAGCCGGCACATGCACGAACATCTAATTTGAATGAGGAACTTGGGCAGGTTGATACTGTGCTTTCGGACAAAACAGGCACTTTGACATGCAATTCAATGGAGTTTGTGAGATGTTCCATAGCAGGGACCGCTTATGGCCGGGGCATGACATATGTGGAAAGGGCCCTTGAACGGCAGGAAATTGATGAAACTTCATCTGACGTAACAGGCTATAAGAAGCCAGGAAAGTTGATAAAGGGTTTTAACTTTACAGATGAACGAATAACAAATGGAAATTGGGTTAATGAACTTCATTCAGATGTCATACAAAAGTTCTTTCAAGTATTAGCAGTCTGCAATACAGCTGTTCCAGAGCTAGATAGAGAATCAGGTCTAATATTTTATGAAGCAGAGTCACCTGATGAAGCAGCCTTTGTCATAGCTGCAAGGGAGATTGGCTTTGAGTTATTTGAGAGGACACAAACAAGCATATCACTGCATGAATTAGATCCTGTGACTGGTAATAAAACTGATCGGTGAGCTTTCCAATACAATTACTCTTTTTTCTTGGGTTAAAAGAAGTTTTATAAGCTATTGCTTCAATAGAAACCAAAATATATGAAGCTATTCATGGTAATTAAGATTGGACCTTTAGTAAGTCAAGCCTGGTGTCAATTAAAGATTACTTATTGCGCACAATATGAGTACGGAAGAGCTCAACCTAGCCTTCTCTTTTAGTTACCCTTCAATTTCATGAAGTAAAGTAAGGTTCATGTAATGTCTCTTTGGTAGTTCTGATAAACAATTGTCTTCATTTAGATTATATTACCTGAAGCTACCACAAGTGCAAATCTTAAAATAGAGCATGATGAAAAAATAATGTTGACAAAGCATCTCATTCTACCCTGTTTATATATTGCAGAGTGTACAAGCTTCTGCAGGTCCTAGAGTTCAGTAGCCCGCGCAAAAGAATGTCTGTGATTGTAAGGAGTGTTGAGAATAAGCTACTACTCCTTTCTAAAGGTGCAGACAGGTTTGAATCTTGATCAAAAGGCACTTGCAAAGATTGTTAAGAAAATTGAATTTCTTCTTAAGGTCATCTTTTCACTTCTACATTTTGTGTGTAGTGTGATGTTCGAAAGGCTATCTAAAGATGGCCAGAATTTAGAGGCTAAGACCAGGGAACACATCAAAAGATATGCTGAGGCAGGTTTACGAACCTTGGTAGTTGCATATCGTGAACTTGGTGAAGAAGAGTATAGAGCTTGGGAAGCTGAATTCATGAAGGCCAAAACAGCTGTAACTGCCGACCGAGATGTAATGGTGGATGCGCTTGCTGATAAGATTGAAAGAGATTTGTTTCTTCTTGGTGCTACAGCTGTTGAGGATAAACTGCAAAAAGGGGTAGGAATCACCCCATGTACAAAATTTAGGGACTGTAAACACACTAAGCTATTATATCACATTCAGTTTTTGGAGTATTGCATTGGCAACTGATAACTCTTCCCTCAGCTTCTTAAATCTTTTGCATTTGTCGCTTTTCGTTCTTACCTTTTTCCTTTCTCTCCCTCCGTTGATCATAACTCGGATGTTCTAGTTCTTGCCATTATTGTTTCGCATCACCGATCCTGTTTTGACTAAGCATTTGGATCACCCTTGTCTTAGGTTCCAGAGTGCATTGAAAAACTTGCAAAGGCTGGGATTAAACTATGGGTCTTAACGGGTGATAAGATGGAGACTGCAGTTAATATTGGGTATGGTGTCAATTTCAGGCCTAATCTGATATCTTGGAAGTTTTGAAGTTATAACTGTTGAAAATCGCTGCAGATATGCATGTAGTCTATTGAGGCAAGGGATGAAGCAGATCGTTATCACACTTGACTCCCCAGATATTGAAGCACTGGAAAAACAGGGGAACAAGGAGGCTACTTATAAGGTACATGATTTTGGAGATGCTGACTTGATTAATCTTCATATTATGAAAAGTGTGAAATCTTTGATTATGTTTAGGCTTCTCTTGAAAGTGTAATGGAGCAAATAAGAGAAGGAAAATCTCAAGTTGATTCTGCTAAAGAAAGCTCAATTGCATTTAGCTTGGTGATTGATGGGAAGTCGTTGGGTTTTGCACTGGAGAAGAAGCTGGAGGGAGAGTTTTTGGAGCTTGCTCTGGATTGTGCTTCTGTTATTTGTTGCCGGTCTACTCCTAAACATAAAGCTCGTGTGAGTTCATGACATGCTAAGAGCTTGCTGCGAATTTTCATTTCAATTGGATGCAAGTAAAACTAACCGAAATGGAAGAGATTTGCAGGTCACAAGACTGGTGAAGATGCGAACTGGTAAATCAACACTGGCAATTGGTGATGGGGCTAATGATGTTGGTATGCTTCAGGAGGCTGATATTGGAGTTGGGATTAGTGGAGTGGAGGGAATGCAGGTTGATATCCTACTGTCTTGTCAGATCGATGTTGACTGCTTTATACTGAGTTCTTTTCATACATTCAGCTTTTATGACGGATTTTATCTGGAGAAAGTAACATGTGATATCATTTTGGTTTAATTTTAACTGAATTCTTGAACCAATTTTCTCAATGTGAAGTGCTGACATAGATTGTTATCTACTGCAGGCTGCAATGTCAAGTGATTATGCCATAGCTCAGTTCCGTTTCTTGGAACGTCTGTTACTTGTACATGGCCATTGGTGCTACAGGCGAATAGCTATGATGGTAAACATCTAAATACATTTCATCAGAATTTTACCTTGACGATAACTTAGTGAAAAAGCAAAAAGTGACTCTTTCTCTTTTCTATGCTTGTACAAATTTATCACTCTTGAAATTAACACAGAAATTGGTGAATTGAAGTATTGACACAGATATCACTGAATTGAAGTATTTACTTAGTCCTTATTCATGCCATCCTTATTGTTGGCTGATACAGATATGCTACTTCTTCTACAAGAACATTGCATTTGGGTTTACTTTGTTTTGGTTCGAGGCCTATGCTTCTTTCTCGGGCCAGCCTGCTTATAATGATTGGTACATGTCGGTCTACAACGTATTTTTCACTTCACTTCCTGTGATTGCTCTTGGTGTTTTTGATCAGGATGTTTCAGCACGGCTTTGTCTTAAGGTAAGCACGTACCATCCTTTGAGGCATTATATGCAGGTATTAAAGTGTATTTATGGAACGTAAAGGTCAAGGAATCAAAATAACACTATTTTCTCACTGTATTGCCATTGTGCGAAAGTGTTGTGTGTAGTTCCTGATCCGAACTCTACATTTATGGTACCATTCAATCACATCTCTTAGGCCTTGATGAATTTGGATGGTCCCATTTGATGTAATAACATCATTATTCTTGAGATATATTGAGATAAAATTGACTATAGCTTGTCACTTAGAACTTCTATTGCTTAATCATGCTTCTTGTTGATGAGGATTCATATCTCATTCATGGCATTTTCCTTCCGAGAGTGATTGACTGCACATCTATGTCTGCAGTATCCCTTGTTATATCAAGAAGGAGTGCAGAACATCCTCTTCAGCTGGCCTCGAATTCTTGGTTGGATGTGCAATGGAGTCCTGACTTCCATAATTATCTTCTTCTTCACCACCAATTCCATGGTTAACCAGTCCTTCAGGAAAGACGGTCAAGTAGTCGATTACGGGGTTCTTGGAGCCACAATGTACTCCTCTGTAGTTTGGGCTGTAAATTTTCAAATGGCACTCTCTATCAATTACTTCACTTGGATCCAGCACTTCTTCATCTGGGGAAGCATAGCCTTGTGGTACATATTTCTCGTTGTATATGGTTCGATTTCCCCGACGATGTCCACTACAGCGTATATGGTTTTTGTGGAAGCCTGTGCTCCAAGCCCCCTTTATTGGCTTGTCACCCTTCTTGGTGTCATTTCATCTCTGTTACCCTACTTCTCCTACCGGGCATTTCAGTCCCGTTTTCGGCCAATGTACCATGATTTAATACAATTTCGACGAGCAGCAGGCTCTGAAACTGAAGTTTCTGGAGAATTGCCAGATGCAGTTAGGTTTAAAATGCATCTTCTTGGAGAAAACTTGAGACACACAAACTCATAGAAAGTTGTTGGTTTGAAGTGGTGTCATCACTTTGCGGGGATTAGCAGAATCTGTGTGAAAGGACATTATCTGATCTGAAGTTCAGTCCTTTTTTATTCCTAGTCCTTCGTGGAGTAGCCAATGTAAAGATACACATAAGTTTCAAAATGTTGCATTGATTTTTTGTTAAGAGGCATCCGGTGTTCCTAAAGTGATATTCTTTGATGAAGGTTGTACCATCTGGAGCGGTAGACTGGTCCAACATGTGCATTAGCAGAGTACTGGTAATTTTTAGGGATGATAGTAAATCGGGCGGGTTCGGGTTATTTGTGGCCCAAGTTTTACTAGACTATTTGTCCTTGACTTGGGTTCGACTCAAGTTTCAATTAGGTTTGGGCTGTTCGATTAAGTTCAGGTAGTTGGGCGAGGGTTCTATTCCTCTGTCTCTAATTACTCAAGCCCCTCTGTACTCCATGCATCTAAGCCATCCATTTGAGTCAAATGGATGGCTTGGATGTATGGGGTACACAGGGGTTTGGGTAATTGGGGACAGAGTATCTCAAGTGGTTGGGCGAACCAGCTTCGAACAAGGTTGAGTCGGCTTTGATGAGCTTGGTAAGAAGTTTGGTCAATTTGAGTTTTGTCTGTCGGATAAGATTGCGTTCGGGTTTGTTTATAAGCTCCAACGCTGTTAAGTCATAATTAAGTGGTTATTATAATTCAACATGCTTCTAGAGGAGGAAGGGTTAGTCGTAATGCTCATGGCTGCTTATAAGAACCGACCAGTGATCATATACTTAGTGATCATATACTTTGACTAAAACATGTTCATTATGTGTATTAATTTCCATCGCACCACAATGAATGTTGAATGTCAACGGCTTTTTCAAGCTAACAATTAGGCTTGACAATTAAGCTCGGTTAAGCCTTATCTGGCTTTGGGCTTCCGTTGCCTAGACATTCATCAAGAAAATGACGTCATTTTGCTCGGACTCGACTACCTTGAGCCTGATTTAGTATCAGACTAAGTCGGACTTAGGTAGAAACTGTCGAACTGAACTTAGGAAATGATAATTTTTAAGGATGACAATAAATTGGGCAAGTTCGTCCCCAAGTTTCTTTGTTTTTTTCTCTATCTTGGATTAAACCCGAAGTTCGATTAAGTTTAGGCTGTTTGACCCGATCAGAAGTTTGGTCATTTTGAGTTTTTTTAATTGGTCGTGTCTGGGTTGGTTTGTTAACCTTGGTAATTTTCTACATTAATTAGCAATCTTCTCGACTTCAACCAAAAGTTTGGTCAATTCAAGTTTTTGTAGAGTGAAGTTGAGTTAATTTGTCAATCATAGTAATTTGACTGTTGGATCAAGGTAAGTATGAGTTGATAAGTTAACCCTAATATTTTTCTATGTTAGCCATCAACTAACAATTCCATTGAAATTGGATTAACTATTGTTAAAATGACTTGAACTAGTCATTTAGATAGTTAATCTTTATTACTTATAAACTCTTTAACATTTTCATGTTTAATCAATATATACTCTAACACTCCTTTTCAAGTACAACTGACGTTGGATATCTAGTTGCCATTTAAAATAAAAGCAGCGATAACTAGACTGGGTCGCTGAAGTTGAAAATCCAGACGGACAACCATAAGCTTTGATATTATATTAGAATTGGGCTTGGTTCAACTATTGACAAAATGACTAACTGGTCATTTAGATAATTAACTCTTAGTTCTTATAATCCCTTTAATATTTTCATGTTTAGTCAATATAGAATATTCTAACATTAATTTCTATCAAGAATTAAGTTAATTTGCACTTTTGGTTGTTGGATTATGTCGAGTTTAGTTTGATTTCTCAACCTTGGACTTAGGCTGATTTGGTAACTCTAGATAATTTTTCATATTAAACATAGGCCCTTTTGAATTCAACCAAAAATCAGATTAATTTGGTGTTTGCCGGTTTAGTTGGGTCAAATTTAGGCCGGTCTAGTAATTTTTTTACTACTGGGAACTGCATCAAACTACCATTTTAGCTTGCCAACTGGTTTTATAAGCTGTAATGCTAAGTGGTGATTACAATTGTGTGACAGTGAGTGTTAATAATGATTTTCAATGGCTGCTACAAGACATTCGGTTCTTACATTATAAAATATCGTTAATCGATAGATACAGATCCCCCAATTCTCAAATGCAATAATCATATACTTTTGACTAAGAACATGTTTGATTATGCATTTTAGTTTCCAGATACGTGTTCGCACCACAAAGACTGCTAAATGGTCGAACTGTAAATCCAACTTATCGGTAACGACCAGCTTCTAGATGGGTCGACGATTGGCAAAATTTGTTCTACTAAGCCCACTCCGGATAACTTTAAACGAGTTTAGTTTGAATTGATTGAAATTTAAATCAAACTCGTACTTATTAGTTTAAATTTTTTTTAAAAAATATATGCATATTTAACTTAAGGTTGATTGAACTTTGAACTAATGCTTTAAAAATCGAACTGAAAATTAAACCGATAAGATAAAATATTTAATATTTAAAATGTTCAACTGATATTGGATTATTATAAAACTGGTTAAAGATTAAATAAAATTAAAGAAGTTGAAATGAAATTGATGAAATTTTTTTTTAATTTAAAGTTTAATTAAAAAAGAGAGACTGTTAAATAAAAATTAATTAGTTTGTTGTGTTTATAAATTTGTTGTTGTTTACATTAATTAAAAAACCGATTTTTAACAATGACAGTCATTCAAATAAATCGAACTAAAAAGTTAAAAACAGATTAGAAGAATTTACTAATTAAATATTTTCACAATCTAATTGCTTGAATCGGTTCGACATTTTAATGGTAACTTCGAATTGCTTAGGCCTGAAGAATGAAGATAGACTAAACCTAAGCAGATTTAAGCCTCTCACATGCAAATACATGTAAATAATTGCTTTATTTTGACAAAAAAAAAACCTTAGATGGTTTAAAATTAAGTAAAAATTTTAATTAAATAAATATTATTGAATTTGATATATTTTAATTCTCCATAAACAGTATATAAAAATTTTGACTTAATTCTCAAAATTTAAAAGTTGGAAAATTATAATATCATCTGTTAATGGGGAGGGACACTTGAGAGACTTCCCACTACCAGTAAGTCTGGCTGGATTTTTATTAAAGTAAATTGAATTAGAGTTTTGGAAAACAGAGTAAGTGATTAAAACCGTTTAAAATTTTATAATTGAATTAATTAAAAATTTAATTATTGCTTCGACAATTTAAAAAATATAATAAATATAACTAATTGTATTTAAAAATAAAGATATCAAGGAACATTTTAAAATTTTGAGACGAAGCAACGATGACAATAGGTTAATTCATGAGCTCTGGTTTAGTTGTTTTCAATAAGCCAACTCATGGGCCGATTCAGGCTCAGACTAATTCAAGATCTAATTTTTTGTGCAAATTATTTTGCTTAGAAGAAATGGATTTCGAACGGACTTAGGTATGGGCAACTCAGGCCTGGTTTAATTGAAAAAATACATTATTTTATATTTTATTTTTAAAAAAATATTTTAAAAATTTGGCGAAATTGATCGATAGAACGACCCATTTATATCCCTATGACCAATTTAAATAAAAATACATATTTAAAAAACTTTACAAGCAATTAAGTAAAAGTTACAGAACTAATTAAAATTTTGTTCATTCATTACAATAAAATGTTTGCTTGCTACACAAGCGATGGCACATGCTTACTAAGATTAAACAAGGAGCTCTTACCTTCAAACACAACGTCATGTCGTGCGTTTCATTTTCATCTGCTGTTTATTCTTATTTATTGATTCTTTTCCTCTCCCCTTTGCTTTGAGTTTTACGATGTTTGCCTTTCTAGAAAGTCCACGTTCTGGCATTTCTAGAAGTTGCGTTTTTTAAGGTGAGCTTTTGATCCACTACGTTGTAGTTGCTGCCAAATCATTACATACTATTATTACAGATCTTCTGGCAGATCTAGAATAATGTTTTTGTAATAAGAAAACTTGCTACTATTATTTTTAAATATAAACTAAACAATAATTGAGATTTTTAAAGTAATGTGAGTTTTAATATTTAAAAAAACTTAAAGAATTTTAAAATCACTTTCTTAAAGAATGAAAATAATAATTATAATAATAATAAAATTGTGAAGATTTAATTGAAATTATATTACTGTATTTAACTATAATAAACCTTTTGACATGTTTTAGTACTAAAGATTTATAAAAAATTATTTTTATTTTTAAAAATTCAAAATTAATAAAATAAATGATATAAGAACTATTTAGTCAATTTTAAAGTTAATTAGGCAATGATTAAAAAATCAATTAATTCAATCATAAAATCTTGAATCGTTTAAATTTTTTTAATCAATTTTTAATTTTTCAATTCGATTTATTTTAATAAACTTGTCGTTAAAAACTGATCAATTTATTAATTGATTATTCAATTTTTGTAAATTAATAAATTATTAAAATTAAAACAAATCAATTAAATTCATTCAATGTATTGACCTCACCATTTTGATAGTTAAAAATATTTGTTTATGGTCAATGACATCAACTTAGGCGTAACTTTTTTTAGGAACATGGAAGTTTCTGCTTAGGTTGTTATGAAGGTTGTTTCTAGTCAAATACAAGATGCATTTTCCGTATAAAAAAACAAAAAATAGTATTAAGGTTGTTAATGTACTTTGTTACACCACTTTTTTTTTTTTCCGGAGCAATCTGCAACTGTTATTCTTTAGATATGTGTTAAGTAAATTTTCGAATTGACGCAATAATCTGCAAATCATATCAATTGAGTACTCTACACTTGACAAGTTATATACGACAGAATTGATCAAAAAAGCATAGAAAAAGAGATTCGAATACATAATCTTTTGACCTCATCCCCTATTCCACCAACTCGACCCTCTCCAACCTACATCACGATGGAATAAAAAGTTAATATAATCATTTATTAAATTAAAATACTTTTAAGATTCCTAAATTTTATAATCAATATAATTATTTTATAGAATTTTATTTCTATCAATTAAATTTTTAATTTTAGTTTTACAAACCTTTTATTATATTATTTTAATAAGATAATTACAATTCGCAACTTGTACATTTAAAATTGAAGGATTAAGTATACTTTGTTATAACATTTAGAATTCAATATATGATTTTCTATAGTTTAAAGACTTTTTAAAAATAAAATTGTAAATTTTTTCAAAAATTGTATAATTTACAATAATACATGCATAACAGGAATATTCATAGAACAATATTAAGAAAACATTATTTATTAAAAATAAAATAATTTGAAAAAAGTTTAAAGGGATTTTAAATTAAATAATTTGAGTTAAATTGAGATAAATTAATTACATAATCAAAATTTATTAATTCTTAATAGTTTATTATTTTAATGGAAGTACTGGATTCAGAAAAGCGGAGGCTTCGGTAAATCAAACTTCGAAAAGACATAAAGCCAAGCACACGTGTGTACCTTCTGTCGTTTCCGAGGTTAGAAATACTGTGTTTCACGTAAGCCAATATCTAAGTCGCAAGTGCCAAACTAGACAAGCCATATCTTACCTAGCAATTAGTTAGATTTAAATCTCTGTATAATTATCTTCGTTCATCACGCACGTAATCTTCCACCCACCAAGGTATATATATACCAACCTCATTTCACTCCCTTTCTTCATCGTAAACACATTTCGAGGAACGGAAAAAAATGGAAGATCAGAGCTCCGCGGTGTCGTCTTCTCCAAGCTTCCGCTGTTATTCCTCAGTTAAACTACCTCACAACTCCGCCAAAGCCGGCGAGACAACCGGCATGGCTCTGTCAGATGAAGTCGATGAGGAGGAATTCGAGTTCACTCCGGCGACCAAGAGTCATGATTATTTCCCGAGTTTCCCGCTCTTCAAGGCCGATTTCCCGCTCTTCAAGGCCGATCTCCCGCTCGATCGTTCCCGGAACCTCGACTTTCGCAATGATCCGGATAAGTCGATGGCGTTGAAGGAGCTTTTTGTGGAGGAGGAATGGGATCTCTCGTCGTGCTCTTCATCGTCGGAGGCTGACGAGTTGGAGAGAGCCGAGCCGGAGTCGTACCCGCCTTGGAAACCGAACTCACTGCCATCTCCTGTGAGATGTGAGAAGAGTAAGTCAACGGGATCGTCCGGGAAACGGCGGCGGTTTCGGCTTAGAAAGTTCCTGCAAAGGTCGATCAGCGACGGGCATAGGTACTCATTGGGAAGTTGGGATCCGAGCAAGAAGAAGGAAGAAAAAGAGAAAGTAGATAACGCGAATGTAACGGCGTTAGCGACAGCGAAATCGAAGAAGAAACCTCAAAGTGCGGGGGTAAAGGCAGCGACGACGGCGCACGAGGAGTTCTACTTGAGGAACAGAGCGTTAAAGGAAGAAGACAAGAGACGGTCCTATTTACCGTACAGGCAAGATCTGTTCGGCTTCTTCACCAATGTCCACGGCGTCACCAAAAAATTCCCATCTCTTTAGTTAATTTGTTAAATACTTTTAACAATAACAAAAAAAACAGAAAAAAGGATTTTGAGTAGTTTTATTTTTTCTTTTGATAAATTAAAATTTCTTTATTATGTGAACAATTTTGTACTTCATAACCAAAAATTGTTAATAATTTTATATTCTTAAATATTTCCAAATATTAAATCTTGAGTTTGATTCTTTAAATATTTACATTAGAGTCTTTGTTAATTATTCAAATTGAATTATCAGTTTAGTTTTAATTAGTTGATTCATTGAATAATTTAATTGAAACGATTCAAATTCAACAATTAATCTTGAAATATTAATTTATTCAATAATTGATTTCTAAATTATTATATATTCATAAAATTTAGTCAGTATATGAAAAAGGGTTGCATAAAATAAATAATTAAAAACATATAAACAACTTGATTTTATATTATTATTAAGATTCAAATGTCTTAGTAAAAAGGTTGTTATAATCACATAATGTTTGGATGTTCTTATGATTAGGAATTGCATGTTAACCGATAGTCTATGAAATTTATTAATATAATCCTCAAAATGATGGGATGAAAGCATAGGAAATGATAACAATTAAAATACTCATCCGATTAAGTTGGTTCGATAATAAAAATCATGAACCGTCGAGGTTTGATTCTTAATTTATCAATTTGATTTATTTTAGTAATTTTAGTTGTTAAAAACTGATCAATTTATTAATTAATCAATTAATTTTATTAATTAATAAATTTTTATAGAATAAAATATATCAAATAATTAACAGTCTAATTTTCAGTTAAAATTTAAATTATTCGGCAGGTAAGGACAATCCCTTTTAATCATATTTTAGAATTTTATTTTTATTTAATCTATAGTCAATTTTGTGAAAATTTAATAATATTAAATCTTTTAAACCTTAAACTTCTTATCCATCGATTTAAATTTTGATTCGATTT
>JANIPM010000001.1:43393626-43406112 GCA_027478405.1 Erythroxylum cassinoides
ATTTATTTGGTTAATCTTTACTGAGATATTAGCTAAGTTTATTATTTAATTGTCTATATATTTAAGCATTCAATGTCAATGTAAAGTGCACCCATCAATAAATTACTTCTTGCATTACCTCTTTTCTACTCTTTTTTGTATTTAAATTTTTGGTTCTAAAATCCAATACACAGTAGCCACCTACTTCATCTTAAGAAGATGGCACTAGAATCTCTATAATTGCAGTTCTTTATCATCTAATTCTCACCTAACCAAATATCATATTTAAACAAATTGAATTGTCACCTAGTTTAGATGCTCCGCCTTCTGTCTACATTGAGAGCTTCAGCTCTGGTTCTAACCAGATTTTGGTATTCTTCATAAGTTCTTTGAAAATTTCCTACCTTTAAGCCAACTTTGTTTCTTAAACTGTCACTTGATCATCTCTCCTTTTTATTATGAAAAGTTGTTCTTTCCTTTTTCCTTGTCAACTAAGCCCAATGCAACCTAACTCCAACGATGATTTCCCCCCTTTACCCTCACCAAAATCTTCCTCCCTTATCATCCCTACTGAAAAACAACCATCTTTTCAATGCCTGCTTCAAACCTAATAGATTCAGTAGACTTTGTTACTCTCTTCTACCACCTTAAACCCTCCTCTTTCCTCCCTAAATAATACCCTACAGCCTAAGCAACCCCTCACTAGTTCTTCTTCTCATAATATTCCATGGAACAAAAGCTGGAAATAGGTTATGGGTAAGCCATCTGGTATCACTATTCAATATAACCTACCAAAACTTATTGATGGCAAACCAGTAGTGTTTCCAGATATTGAACCACTGCAGAATGGCGCTAGAATATGGGAATCCTCTCTACTAAGATTCTTGATGGAACGACGACCTACTTTTCCTATCATTAAAAAAATGGGCAATTAGTCATTGGCAAAATAGAGGACTATCTGATGTTCTTCTTATTGAAGACAATTTAGTCTTGTTCAATTTTACCTCTTAAGATGAAGCAAATAAGATATTAGAGGAAGGTCCTTGACATGTAGCACAACTTCCTTTATTCCTACAAAAATGGCAGTTGAGTATAAAGCTTGAAAACATTAAGATGCATAACTTTCCATTGTGGATTAACTTACATAGCATTTGATTAGAGTATTGGACTACCCAAGGTCTTAGTTCCTTGGCTAGCTTCATTGGTAGACCTCTATGTATGGATGAATTACTGCAAAGAGGAAGAGAGTTGGCTATATGAGGATTTGCGTCAGTGTCAACAGATCTACGGAACTTTTGGACTAATTCCAACTATGCAGCTTGGCATTGACAATGCCTTGCAAGAAGACATGATTTATGTCTCATATAGTTGGAAACCCTTGGTTATTATGCAAGGGAAGGTATGGAAACCAACCGGTAAGGTTTTTTTATAAAGGCAATTATGCGAAATTAATAGGTTTTGAAGATAGTTTTAACTGCCCAAGTGCTCCTCAGCTGAACCTGGATGATACGGTACAAGGAACTAAGGAAAAAATCAAAACACCTCCATCTAATGAGAGGGGAACAAAATGTGTTCAGGTGGTGGATACAGAGAATGTCATCCAGGAGGAGGCTAATGTGTCTGAACATGTTCAGGTTGGTGATAAAGAGAGGATTCTCCAAAATGAGGCAGTTTTAAGAAATGCTACCCATTCCTTACCCCTTGATGGTAAAACAGACTCCCTACATGATGAGGATGCTACTTCTTACACCAACTCCTCCTGGAAAAGTGACTGATGGAAGTGAGCTTCAAAACGTTCAAAATGTGAATAGTATAAGAAGTCAGAGGCGTGGAAGGAGAAGAGGGGCCAAAAGTAAAAGTATATTGTTATGTTAGTCCTATATGGAATGTTCGAGGTATTAATTGCCTGAAAAAGCTAAATGATTTGAGGGATTTTGTCGGGCGGATTAAGCATCTTATTGTAGTTTTGCTAGGAACTAAAATTAGGTATGAGAATATGAATAACGTAAAGATCTTCGATTCTTGTTGGTCTTTTTTATCTAACCATCATTATCAACATTATGGCATAATTATTATTGGTTTTAATGTTAATTTTGTCAAAGTGGAGGACATACTTTCTAATGAACAGGTGATACATCTTTAAATCCACTTCATCTTATAAGGAACTACTATCTACTCTTCCTTTGTTTACAGATTTAACACTGCATTTCAAACAAGCTCTTTATGAACCACTTTAAAAGGCATTCAAAACACCCTATTTGGTCCATGGATGATAGTAGGTGATTTTAATTCTACAATCTTCAAATCTGAAGCAGAAGGGAATTGTAGTCTAAGGAGCTACATTGAAGATCTAAAACTATGTGTAGATCAGATGGGTGTGTCTGATCACAAAATGGAAGGTTACTTCTTCACATGGTCTAATAAACAAAAGGATTTTTGACTGATTCGGAAAAAATTGGACAGGGCTATTATTAATGGGGAATGACTTTTCCAATTTGCCAATAGTAAGGTTGTATTTATAGATCCTTTCTTCTCGGATCATACTCCTATTCTAATTAAGGGACTCTTCCAGAAGTATTTATGGATCTTTTCTTCTTGAATCATACTCCTATTCTAATTAAGGGACTCTTCCAAAAGTCTTCTACCCTACATGCCTTTAGATTTAATAACTATCTTGTTAAAGTGGATGGATTCAATGATGCAATCAGGATGGGTTTATCACTTTAAGTTTCGAGCTCTAGGTAATTCGTATGCTGCCAAAAACTTAAAGCAATTAAAGCTGAGTTGAAGATATTGAAAGCTTCTCATTCCCTTAGTACTCAAACTGCCATTGATATTGCTAAGGAAATGCTAGCTGCTACTCAAATTTTACTCTCTCATAATCCCAATGATTCGGACTTTCTTTCGAAAGAAAAATTGGAACCTAATCACTACCTAAGAGCATTCCAAGATCATTTCTCACTCATCCATCAAAGGGCTCAGATTAATTGGCATAGGGAAGAGCTTCCAAGTTGGAAATTGGGATAGAGCTTCCAAGTTCTTTTTCAATTCCTTGTCTAATAGAAGGAATGTCAATAAAATATGCTCGATTACTAGTATGGAGGGAAAATTCTCAATGATCAACTAAGTATCATAGAGGAAGCTACTAATTTCTATAAAGGGCTTTTGGGTTCGGACATGGGTTCTGTTTCCTCTATGGACTCTCTCAAGGACATTATTATCAACAAAATCTCACCTGATGTTGTTAGAGAATTGATGGAATACATTACATATGATGAGATCAATGCTACGATCTTTGCAATAAATGGGATGAAAGGTCCTGGATCGGATGGTCTCAATGATTTTTTCTTTCAAAAGACACGGTGTATTATAGGTCCTATAGTAAGATAGGTCATTCATGAATTTTTTGCTAAAGGAGTGCTCCTAAAAGAGTTTAATAAAACATTTCTCTATTTAATTCCCAAAACTCCTAATCCCTTAAATTTTGGTGATTTTAGGCCGATTGCTTGCAACAATTTCCTCTACAAAATCATTGCTAAGATCATAACAAAGAGGTTGAAGGAAGTTCTCAATCTCATTATCAGTAAAAATCAAAATGCCTTTATGAAGAATAGAGATATTGGTGATAACATTCTTATTTCTCAGGAACTTCTTAAAGAATATATCAAAAGGAACTCTTTCCTTAACTATGCTGTTAAAATTACTCTCAAAAAAGCTTTTGATTGCATTAATTGGCCTTTCTTATTCAGGATTCTTAAGGAGTTTAATTTCCTGATCTTGTTATTAACTAGATCAAGGCTTGTGTCACAACTATTGCCTACAGTGTATTTATTAATGACACACCTTCTAGAATTTTCAAGGGGGAAGAGAGGAATCATACAAGGGGATCCCTTGTCTCCTTACTTATTTATCCTATGTATGAAAGTGCTCATGTTAATGTTCAAAGCCAAAGTCTCTCATAATCTTAAATTCAAGTTCCACTCTAAATGTAGAAGACTTTCACTCACCCATCTTTGTCTTGCAGGTGATCTTATTCTTTTCTCCAAAGTACATCCAGACTCTGTTAAGCTAGTAATGGTCACTCTCAATGAGTTCTCTAAGGTGTCAGGTCTTAAAGTGAATCTTCATAAAAGTCACTTTGTACTCTCTACTACGATAAAACCTCTCCAAGACACTATTTCCTCTTTGACTGGTATGGACAGAAAAAATCCTCCACTATATTATCTAGGTCTTCCTATTTCCACCAAAAGGTTATCCTTCAATGATTGTCTACCTCTTATTGAAAAAATTCAAAGGAGATTTGGCAAATGAACTAATAGATTTTTGTTTTATGGTGGAAGAGTCCACCTTATTAAGTCTGTTTTATGTTCCCCTCATCTTTATTGGAGTACTCATTTCCCCTTGTCAAAGAAGCTAGTCAAAATCATGGAGAAGATGATAAGGGATTTCTTACGGGGTAAAGCAAATGGAGGTTCTAGATTTCCTAAGGTTAAATGGACTGATCTGTAAAGGTGAAGGGGGTCTAAGAATCATTTCTGTAAGAGTTGCTAATAATGTCTTTTTGATTAAGAGGCTTTGAAGAATGATCCAAGATAAGCATTCTTTATGGTTGAAATGACATCAGAGTTACTTTTTAAAAAGGAAAAACATATGGTCCCTATCTATAAGGCCATCCTATTATTGGTTCCTTAATCAGATTTTTTAAAAAAGGGAAGAAATTGCTAATGATGTTTTCTATAACATTGCGAATAGATTGACTGCTTTCCTATGGCACGATAATTGGACTGACTCATGTCCTGTTTCCTCAAACCCCATTGCTATTTCTGCTTTTCCAGGGCTAGATCATAAATCTAAAGTGGTTGTTCTTATTCATCAAAATGAATGGCTTCAATTTCCTAATGCAATCTATCATCTTAAACCTTCATACCTTCCTGATTCTAACTCTCGGGATTGTTATCTATAGAAAGGGTCTCTTATCGAGAACTTCTCTACCAAAATCTGTTGATTGATTCAAAATCATGTTGTTATGGTTTGCACTTTTTAAGTCCACGTTTTTTTTACTTAATCAATAACAAATTAAGTAATGGGGTCAGTTAGTGAGTCATTACTTCTCATTTTTCTTTTTTAGAATTATATAAATAATTGTACTGGTTTATCTTTTACTATTGCAATTGAAATTAGAACCATTTTTCTAAGCCTCTCTATTACGTTTTCTTCAATTCAAATTCCTCTTCAAATTAAATTCCAACAAAATTTTTGGTACTAGAGCTTCCAGGTTCGAATATTTGGGCAATTGAACAAAGCCCATCGCAGCCTATGATTTCGACTTTCAACAACAAAAATATGAATTTTGGAGTGTGAAGATGAAGACACTCTTCAAGTCACATGGGTTATGAGATTTGGTTAAAAATGGGTTTATTGAAGACGATGATGAGCAAGGATTGGAACAGATCAAACAAAAGGATTCAAAAGCTCTCTTCTTCATTCAAACAACAATGCACAACTAAATTTTTTCCAGAATCATAGCAGTGGATACTTTAAATCAGGCATGAGAGACTCTTAAGAAGAAGTATAAAGGGTCGGCAAAGGTAATGACAGTGAAACTTCAAACACTTCATCGTGAATTCAAAAATTTACGAATGAAGGATACTGAATCTGTGCAAGATTATCTATCTAGATTTTCAACTCTTGTTAATAAAATGAAATCATATGGTGATGGCATTGATGATGAAGCTGTTGTTTCAAAAGTCTTAAGGAGTCCAATTCAAAATTTGATTATATGGTACCTGTAATTGAAGAAGCTTACGACTTATCTTTGCTCTCTTTTGATGAGTTAATGAGTTCTTTACTAGCTCATGAAGACAGATTAAATATCTCAGAAGAACGCACAACAGAAAAAGCATTTCAAGTGAAGGGTGAATTTGAAAAATCTATTGACAACATTAATGGTAGAGATGGCTTTTGTGGTAGCCATGGACGTGGCAGAGGTAGAGGTAGAGGACAGTCAAGTGATCGGAAGTTTAAAAGCTCTATCCAATGTCGGTATTGCAACAAATATGGCCACATAGAAGCCAAATGTTGGAGTAAACAGAAAGATCTGCAGAACCAAGCAAATTTTGCATAAAAAGATTTGCAAAACCAAGAAAATTTTGCAGAAAAATATGTTGCAGAAAAATATGGCCCATTCTCCTATTAATATGTCTAATGATATTTGATTTATTGATAGTGGATGTTCTAACCATATGTGTGGCACAAACTCTATGTTTAAAGATCTTGATGAGTCGAGAAAGACTGAAGTTTGACTAGGTGATGACAAACAAATACAAGTTGAAGGCATAGGTATTGTATCATCAATACCCTACAGGGTAATGTCAACCTTCTCTTTGATGTTTAGTACGTTCCTTGTTTGGCTCATAATCTTCTTAGCATTGGGCAGTTGATGACTAGTGGGTGCTCAGTTTTGTTTGATGATGAATCTTGTGCTATTCATGATATAAAGTTTGGTCAAAAAATTGTTGGTGTTCAAATGAATCAAAATAAAATGTTTCCTCTTGATGTTTCGAATGTTGGAAAATGTGCTTTGGTTGCTAAAGGAAGTGTTGACGCTAATTTGTGGCATTTATGATACAGTCATTTGAATTTGAATGATCTGAAATTATTGGAATCTAGGATTATAGTTGTTGGGTTACCGAAAATTGATGCTATTGATTTTTGTGAAGGGTGTGTTTATGGTAAGAAAAGTAGACATTGATTTCCTGGTGGTCACTCTTGGCATGCTGCTACTCATCTTGAATTAGTTCATGATGATTTTTGTGGTCGTATGAGTGTGGAGTCTTTAGGTGGGTGTCGATATTTTTTATTGTTCACTGGTGACTATAGTCGTATGAGTTGGGTATATTTCTTGAAATATAAATTTGAAACATTTAATAATTTTAAGAAATTTAAGTGTTTTGTGGAGAAGCAAAGTGGTTGTGAGATTAAAACTCTTTGAACCGATAGAGGAGGCGAGTTTACGTCTGCAAAATTCAGGTGTTTTTGTGAAGAAAATGACATCCACAGAGAGCTTACTGCACCTTATACATCATAACAAAATGGTGTAGCGGAATGAAAAAATTGCACAGTTGTTGAAATGGGTAGAAGCATGATGAAAACTAAAGGCATTCTGCTAAATTTTTGGGTTGAATCAGTTGCTACAGCTGTCTATCTCTTGAATATTTCACCTACAAAGGTAGTATACAATCAAACACCATATGAAGCTTAGAAAGCTAACAAACCTAATATAAGTCACTTATGTGTTTTTGAATGTGTAGCTTATGCTTTGTTGAATTCTCATACACGCCAAAAGCTTGATGATAAATATGAGAAATGCATCTTTATTAGGTATAGTACACAATCTAAAGCCTATAAGTTATATAATCCTGTGAGCAGTAAAGTCTTGATTAGTCAGAATGTTGTGTTAAATGAAAATGCAAGTTGGGATTTCAATTCCGATAACAAAGCTTCAAGGCCTCAACTGCCACTTAGTGTTGAGGATTCTACTGATGTACCTACTGATGTTCCAAATTCAACATATCTTCTGTCATATTTTTCAGCAATTGGTCATACTTCCAGCAATAAACACTCCTCCTCATCGAGCTTGACACCATCAAGTTCATCTAGTGAGACTCCACCAAGAAAATTCAGGTCAATGGATGATATTTATGCATGTTCTTTTGCTTTATATGCATCAGATCCTATTTAATTTGATGAAGCAGCAGAAAAAGAAGAATGGCAGCATGCTGTGAAGATGAGATGAAGTCAATTGAAAAAAATCAAACTTGGAAGCTTGTAGATTTGTCGATTGACAAAGTCTTCGTTGGTCTCAAATGGGTGTTTCGAACAAAGTATAATGTTGATGGGAGTATACAAAAGCATAAGGCAAGGCTAGTAGCAAAAGGCTACGCACAACAGCAAGGTACAAAACTTCCACGAAACCTATTCTCCTATAGCTCGTTTTGAAACAGTGAGAATGTTATTTTCCTTAGCTGCTTAATTGAATTGGAATATCTATCACTTTGATATTAAATCGGCATTTTTGAATGGAGAATTAGAGGATGAGGTTTATGTTTCTCATCCTAAAGGTTTTGTTGTTGATGGAAAAGAAGATAAAGTCTACAGTTTTAAAAAAGGCCTTGTATGGTCTTAAGCATATAATAAAATTGATTCCTATTTTCTGAAAAATGGGTTTGTAAGGAGTGAAAATGAACCTACATTGTACTTGAAGAAGCAAAAGAGTGAATTTTTGGTGTTGTGTCTTTATGTGGATGATATGATTTATATAGGATCTAGTGAATCTTTGGTTGTTGAATTTAAGTCATGCATGATGAAGGAGTTTGAAGTGTTCGACTTGGGTTCTTTGTAATATTTTCTTGGACTTGAAATGAAACAGGTTGTAGATGGGATCTTTGTCTCACAACAAAAGTATGCATCAGATCTCTTAAAGAAGTTCAAAATGAAAAAATGTAAAGCTACTTTCACACTAATGAATATGAATGAGAAATTGGTACGAGATGATGGAACGAGCAAAGCTGATGAAAAATATTACAGAAATTTGATTGGTTGCTTAAATTACTTATCATACACTCGTCCTGATAATATGTATTCTGTAAGTGTATTGTCTAGGTACATGCATAATCCTAGCAAGCAACATCTTGGAATGGCAAAGAGAGTACCACGTTATATTGTTGGAACTTATGACTATGGCGTTTGGAACTTAAAGGTATCAGCTTTCAAATTATTTAGATTCACTGATAGCGATTGGGCAGGATGTTTAGAAGATCGAAAAAGTACTTCAAGGAGTATATTTTTTCTTGGATCTGGAGCTATTTTGTGGAGTTCAAAAAACAGGATGTTGCAGCCTTATCATCCTCTGAAGCCGAGTATGTTGCTATAACTACGGCTGGTTGTCAGGCAGTTTGGTTGAGAAGATTACTTGCAGATCTTCAGCAAGTGCAACAAACATTTACCCAACTCTACTGTGACAACAAGGCAACCATTGCGATGATAAAAAATCCAGCATTTTACAACAAAACAAAGCACATTGACATTTGTCATCATTTCATTCGAAATCTCGTAACAAAAGGTGATGCTGTTTTGAAGTTCTGTGGTACAAATGAACAGGTTACAGATATCCTTACCAAATCACTTTCTCAAGTGAAGCATGAATATTTTCGACAACAACTTGGAGCCTGCCATTTTGAATAAGGGGGGTGTTGATTGATTCAAAATCATGTTGTTATGGTCTACACTTTTTTAATCCACGTTTTTTACTTAGTCAATAACAAATTAAGTAGTGAGGTCAGTTAGTGGGTCATTACTTCCTATTTTTCTATTTTAGAATTATATAAATAATTGTACTGGTTTGTCTTTTACTATTGCAATTGAAATCAGAACCATTTTTCTAAGCCTCTGTACTACGTTTTCTTCAATTCAAATTCCTCTTCAAATTAAATTTCAACAAAATCTACAGGAAGTGGTTTTATCACTCTAATTAAGATGATCCTTAGGCAAGGTTATCTGCTGTAATATTCTCAAACTAAGTTATGCTTTTCTTCTATGGTTAGTGGTTAGGAATATATAGCAACAATGGACAGACTTCAATTTATACAGAAATTGGATCAAATATGAGAGGAACTTAAACGAGGGACCATCTATTCTTTCCATGTCCTTTTTCCAGTGTTATTTGGAATAGGATCATAAATTTCCTGTCTTGGAAAGGGTCTTCTAATTCACTCATCGATATAGATAAGCTCTTAGTAGAAGCAGAAGCTTCCACTCCACTTTGGAAGAGGAAAGTGTTTTTTCGTGCCATATCTAATCAAGAGATATGGAAAGAAAGAAATCAACAAAAGTTTGAAAACATGGAACAACTATCTAATTTAGTGCTACAATCAATCATTCAGAAGGGGAGAGAACAATATTCATGCTGGGATGGTTTATTTAGAGGTGATCAAACGGTGTAGTGCCTTCAATCTTCTTTGATGTAGTATTTCTAACGGTGCTACTTAAACTATTGGAGAGTGATGTTACTCTCGTCATTGTTCCTTCCTATTTATTTATTCATTAATTTAATTTTAATTTCTCAAACTCTCACCTACTTGGTGGTGCTCATGGTTCTCATGGTTCAATTGGAAGAACTCAATACAGCAGCCACCTACTTGGTCGCAAGAAGATGGCACTAGAATCACGGTAAAAACATGTTATATGTGCGCTATAGAGTAGCCACCTACTTCATCGGAAGATGGCAGAATCACAGTAGCCACCTACTTCATCGCAAGAAGATGGCACTAGCATCTCTAGAATTGCAGTTCCTTATCATCTAACTCTCAACTGCTTGGTGGCGCTCATGGTTCAATTGGAAGAACTAAATACAGTAGCCACCTACTTCGTCGCAAGAAGATGACACTAGAATCACGGTGAAAGCAAGTTATATGTGTGTTGTACAGTAGCCACGCGCCTACTTAATCGGAAGATGGCCGAATCACAATAGCCACCTACTTCATCGCAAGAAGATAGCACTGGAATCTCTAGAATTGCAGTTCCTTATCATCTAACTCTCAACTACTTGGTGTTTCTCATGGTTCAATTGGAAGAATTCAATGAGACGTGCATGGTTCTGATTCTATAAATACATATAACGTCTCAATTAAATACTGCATGTGAACTGAAACCAACCCTCGTTACATTAGTTGCCGAGCTCCAAGCCATAGAAATGTATGATTCCTGAACTTGTTCAGTTATAAATTCATTGCATAGCGATTAAGACTTTTAGATTGAGTTGATTATTACACTGTTCTGTAATTGTCTGAATTTCTAGCTCCTGATGATGTAATTTTGAGGGTGACTGGCAGAGAGAAGATATGGGAAAAGAGTCGTATGAGGAAGTCTTTGAAGCTCTTAAGAAACTCCTCAGGTAAAAAATGGATACCCACCTTGAAACCCGTGAATGTTGTTTAATTGGTTATCTGTCAGGCGGGCCTTTCAGTTTCTGTTCAATATTTAGTTTTCTCGATGTGCGTGACATCTTCTGGCCGAGTATTTCCATTTCTAGATGCACATCGAACAAGCTCATTTTACAATTTTCTAAGCTTCAGTGATGCGAGAGCTTTTGACATGAACATTGCAGTGAGAGAGAAGAAAAAGCTACCGCAACTGCCAAAGTTGGGCAGATCTCAGCTGAGCTACGAACAGCCTCATCTGACAGCAAACCCTTCGACCCTGTCGAGAGAATCAAAAATGGTTTCATTTACTTCAAGACACAGAAATTCGAGTCAGTAACTCAATCCACTTTCCTACTGCTTACAGGATTTGATGATGAAATGATGATAGTTTGTCTCACTAGTGTGTATTCTTTTTGCAGCAAGAATCCGGACTTGTACCGCGAGCTTGCAAAGGGGCAAAGGCCCAAGGTATTTGAGTCAATTCCATAGTTTGGGAAAAATTTAGGTGCTAATATACCAAGTATTTTAAATACTCGTTTTTCTCTAATCATGTAAATATTCTGCAGTTTATGGTGTTTGCCTGCTCAGATTCCAGAGTTAGCCCATCACATGTGCTGGATTTCCAGCCAGGAGAAGCCTTTATGGTCCGCAATATTGCTAATCTTGTCCCTCCCTTTGATAAGGTTCCTATTTAAATCCAATAATACCCACATTATCCAAATGATTTCTCCATTACCTTATTCGGTAGAAAGAAAACTGTCTTGAACTGCTTTGTTTCCATGATGATCATGTCTTAGAATCATGTTTTTTCTCTGCTTCAACAGGTTAGATATGCTGGGGTTGGATCAGCTGTTGAATATGCAGTTCTGCATTTGAAGGTAGACCCTGAGAAGTACTCTGGAACTTTTAAAGTAAACCCTTGGCAGATGAAGCCTCCATTTGATTGTTGTTTTGAACACAGGTCGAGAACATTGTGGTCATTGGACACAGTGCTTGTGGTGGGATTGAAGGGCTAATGTCCTCCCCCTACGATGGAACCACCTCTTCGTAAGGGCCTAATCTTTTTGCAGTAATGAGTATAATTCAACATTACTGCCAAAACCCGCAAGAAATTTCTTAATTTCACCCGTTAGATGTGTTCATAAAGTAACTCTTTTGGTTTCTCCAACAACTGTGATACTACAGTTATTTCATCGAAGATTGGGTCAAAATCGCGATGCCAGCCAAGTGCAAGGTGTTAGCAGAACATGGCAGCAGCTCTTTCGAAGACCAGTGCAGATATTGTGAGAAGGTAAGGCCTTAGGTCCTGAGTTCATAGAGCAGGATAAGACGAAGGTTTCTGAGCAACCATGCATGAACTGTTTTGCAGGAGGCAGTGAATGTATCTCTTGCAAACTTACTGAGCTATCCATTTGTGAGAGATGGATTGGTGAAGAAGACTCTAGCACTGAAGGGTGGTTACTACGATTTTGTCAAAGGAACTTTCGAGCTCTGGGGGCTTGAGTTTGGCCTTTCACCAACTCTCTAC
>JANIPM010000001.1:43800378-43812367 GCA_027478405.1 Erythroxylum cassinoides
AAAGATTTCAGCTAGGACAAGGCCACTATATTCTGATTCTCTACTTAACTTTGTGAGTCTAAAACATGTATTATTTGTGTAACAATTAGGCATAACCAGAATTAGAATTAGGGAGGTGAAAGAAGAGAGTTTTGGTGGTGTGTGTGAGAGGAGAAAGACATCAATAATGGACTGAACCAAATTTGCTCCTACTGAAGGTTACACCTAAGGTGTTAGGTGTCATCTAATGGAATGGCTATATGTCTAAAGGCATGTTCAACATATATCAAGTATATATACTACCATATGTCACCATTAAAGCTAGGTCACATGTCATTTAAGTACATCAACCACTTGTCCATTTATCAATGCCATTTATCATCAACTTACCAGCCCATTTGTCACACAATGACTGGTCCATTTGTCAATTCATTACTAGTCCATTTGTCACCAATTTAACTATGTCAAATGTCACTCAATTATAATCTAAATCATTCAAAATTTTCATGCATCAATTTATCCTACCATTTAGCATTTGTCCTAATCTAAATGTACCCCAAAATTTTGAAATTTCTTAAAATTCACCAAAATTTCCGAAACATAAGTAGTGATACCAAATCAGTTTTTTAAAACATTTAAACCATAACTCTCAATATAATCACATTTATAAATCAATTATAACCAGAAAATATCAATGAATGTATGTACAATCGTATTCATGTGCAATAATCAAAATTCTCATGTATGTGCAAAAATATGCAAAGCATGTATTTTCTAATTTCTCATAATTCACTATTGTTGCCTTACCACGGGTAACAGGATATTACAATTCTCCCTTCCTAACAAAAAATTTCATTCTTGAAATTCTTACCTGAATGGTCAAATAGGTAAGGGTATTGATTCCTCATATGATCTTCAGTTTCTCATGTTGCTTCCTCAGTTGAGTGATTTCTCCAACGAACTTTCACCAATGGAATTACTTTGTTTCTCAATTGTTTTGTCTTATAAACTACTATCTTAATCGGTTTCTCAATATAACTCAAATTACTATCAATCTCAATATCTTGAGTCGGTAATACATGAGTAGGATCAGATCTTTATCTTCTTAACATACTTATATAAAACACATTATGCAATTGAGACATCTCGTTAGGCAAAGCTAACTTATCTGCTAAATGTCTAATTCTCTCAAGTATCTTATAAGGACCAATGTATCTCGGGCTCAACTTGCCCTTTTTACCAATCTCAGTACACCACGCCAATACAACACTTTTAGAAAGACTTTATCTCCAACATTATATTCCATATCCGTTCTATGCTGATCCACATAGCTTTTTTGTCTATCCTGAGCTGCTTTTATTCGACTTCTGATCAATTTCACCTTCTCTACAATATCTTGTATCAGTTCTAGACCCTCAATCATTCTCAAACCTTCTTCATCCTAGTATAGAGGTGATCAACATTTTCATCCATATGCCATCCCAATGCTGCTATGATAGTGATTGTTATAAGCAAACTCAATCAAGGCTATGTATTGATCCCAAGCTCACTAAAATTCCAAAACACAAGCTCTGAGCATATCCTCAATAGTCTTGATAGTTCTCTCACTCTGCCCATCTGTCTGAGGATGAAATGCTGTACTAAAATTCAACTGTGTGCCTATAGCTAGCTGTAAGCTCTTCCAGAACCTCGAAGTAAATCTGGAATCCCTGTCTAACATAATAGTCATTGGAATCCCATGCAATTTCACAATCTCTGTCACATATCTTCGAGCCAACTGGTCTAATGTATTGTTCTCCCGTACTGGTATGAAATGGGATGACTTAGTTAATCGGTCTACCACAACCCATATTGCATTGTTCTATTTCGAAGTCTTAGGCAATCCCATTATAAAATCTATAGTAGTTCGTTCCCATTTCTACTTCGGAATAGGCAATGAATGCAATTTTTCATCTAGGGCCTGATGCTCAGCCTTAACTTGCTGGTATGTTATACATTTAGAAATAAACTCCGCTACTTGCTTTTTCATTCCAGGCTACCAAAAATGTTGTTTCAATGTGGTACACATCTTGGTAGTATTAGGATGCATAGCATAAGCAGCCTCATGAGCTTCTTCTAAGATTTCCTTCCTTAGATCATCAACATTAGGCACACATAGTCTCTGCTTTATCCACAGTGTATCATCTCTAAATTCAAACTCAGAATCTATATTCTTCTTAACTTTCTCAATCAATTTCACCATTTCAGGATCTTTACTCTGTACTCTTCTGATCCGATTATACAACATTGACTTTAGTTTTAATGTAGTTGTCAGTGCTTCACTTTGTTCTAAATTCAACTCCACATTTTAAGCTCTCAACTGTATCAGGCTTGGTAACCTCAATAACTAGATCTGAGCTACACTGGTATTCAACTTTCTGCTCAAAGCATCAGCCACTATATTAGCCTTCCCCGAATGATATTCAATTGTGCAATCATAGTCTTTTAGTAACTCTATCTATCTTCTCTATCTCTTGTTCAATTCTTTCTGGCTTAACAGATACTTCAAACTCTTATGATTAGTGTATATTTGAAATGTCTCGTCATATAAATAATGTCTCCAAATCTCTAGAGCAAAAACTACTACTGCAAGCTCTAAATCATGTATCGGGTAATTCATCTCGTGAGACCTTAATTGTCTTGATGCATAGGCTATCACCTTGTTATGCTACATCAATACACATCCTAGTCCCTGATGCGACACATCACTGTATACCACATATCCACCGGATCCTGATGGAATAGTTAACACCGGCACTGTAGTCAATCGATGTTTCAACTCTTCAAAACTTCTCTAGCACTCTTCATTCCATCTACATGCGTCATTCTTCCTTAGAAGTTTAGTAAGAGGGGATGAGATTAAAGAAAACCCCTCGACAAACCTTCGATAATAATCAGCCAATCTGAGGAAGGTTCGGATCTCCGATGCATTCTTCGGTGTCTCCCATCTCATCACTGCTTCAATTTTTACTGGATCCACCTGAATACCATGTCCCGTTACTATATGACCCAGAAATACCACCTGATTCAACCAAAATTCACATTTACTGAATTTGGCATATAATTATTTTTCTCTCATAGTATGCAAAATTATTCTCAGATGTTCAGCATGTTCCTCATTAATTCTTGAATACACCAGAATATTATCAATGAACACAATTATAAATCGGTCCAAGTAGGGTTGAAACATCTTATTCGTCAATGTCATGCAACTGGAGCATTAGTCAACCCAAATGGCATTACTAAGAGTTCAAAATGTCCATACCTGCATCTGAAAGCACTCTTCGACACATCAGCCTCTGCTACCTTTAGCTGATAATACCCAAATCTCAAATCAAGCCTAGTAAATACTCGAGCTCCTTGCAGTTGATCAAACAAGTCATCAATTTTTGGCAATGGGTATTTATTCTTCACTGTAATCTGATTAAGTTGCCTGTAATCAATGCACAACCTCAAAGTACCATCCTTCTTCACAAATAGCACTGGAGCGCCCCAAGGTGAAACACTGGGCCTAATGAACCCCTTCTCGAGTAACTCCTGCAACTGAACTTTCAACTCCTTCAGTTCCACAGATGCCATCCTATATGGAGGAATGGATATAGGAGCAGCACCTGGAACTAAGTTAATTGTGAAATTTGTTTCTCGATCTAGAGGCAAACCAGGTAATTCAGCGAGGAACACGTCCAGGAATTCCTTAAACACAGGAATATCCTATACATTCTATTTAGCTCGAGTATCAATCATGTGGGCCAAATAGGCCTCACATCCACCATACATTAACTTCAAAGCACTAATAAATAAAATAAGTCTAGTTGGCATTACTTGGCTAATGCCTTTGAATACTACTCTCGGTTGATCAGGAGACTCTAAAATCACTTCCTTCGTATAACAGTTCATGATGGCCCTATGAGTAGTGAGCCAATCCATACCTAAGATAACATCTATCTCCTTTAACTGTAAAATAATTAAATCTACTGCAAACTCTGCCTGATCAATTCGAATCAAACACTTCTTACAAAATTTCCCAATCACGGTCGTACTACTAAGTGATGTCCTCACCTTTAATCCACATTTCAGGAACTCTCTATCACAATGTAATTTAGATGCCATGTGCGGTGTGATAAATGAATGCATAGATCCAGGATCTAGCAATGTATAAACCTCAAAAGTAAATAAGGATAACACACCTGCGACGACATCTGGAGAATCTTGAGCCTCCTGTCTCGTCATGGCATAAACTCTAACTTGAGACTGCAGTTGATTGCTCCGCACCTCAGTCCTCCCAGTAACACTTCTAGAACTCATCCTACCTCTACCACGACCTCTCTGTCCAGTCCTATTGGCTCGGCTCTGCTGAATACTAGGTTTTGTTATTCTACTCCCTCTTCCACCAGACTGTGCTCCAGACATCAATGTACAATCTCTGATCTGATGATCATGTGAGCCACACCGAAGGCAGGATCCTGTCAATCTCTAGCATACGCCACTATACCTATTCCCACAATATTGACACGCTGGAAATTGACCCGATGTTGCACCCCTGTTATTCCCAATCTGAGTGAAACCACCCCTTTGTCTGAATCTTGATTGTCTAGATCCAGTTGGTGGTCTAAATGCTCAGGTCTGACGTTTGCTGAACCTTCTGCTAGAACCACCCTGAGACTCGCTAGGCCTCTTCTAACTAGTCTCAGACTGACCGTCTCTCAACAATTGCTCCATTCAGATCGAGGCTGCTCTGAGCTCAGTGAAACTGCTCAGGTTAAGAAGGGCTAGCCTTGTCCGAATCTCCATGCTCAGGCCTTCTTCAAATCTCCTGCATTTTTCTACTTCAGTAGGAATTAAGACAGAAGCATACCTCATCAACTCATTAAATCTGATCTTATAATCTGTGACAGACATTTCACCCTATTTCAGATCCATGAACTCCTTCATCTTCCTATCCATGTATACCTAAGGCATATAATTTTCTCTGAAAGCCCTTAAAAAGTCTCCCCAAGTCAAAGTACAAAGCCTGGTGGCACTACCGGGAACAGTCTTCCACCATTGATAAGCCGGGCCTTGTAGCAAAGAAATGGCATAGTCAAACCTCTCATCCGACTCACAATCCATCTGATCAAATACTCGTTCTATCTGTTCTAACCATCCCTCTGCTTCAGTAGGGTCTGTACTGTCATAAAAATCTACAGCTTCCTACTTTCGTAGTTTTTCGTACCTCCTTTCCCTTCTCTCAAGAATTCTTGGAGGCACTCGCTCAGGTCAAGATACCGACAACTCCCTACTGGCTCCTTCGAATCTCAGGTCAGCTGAGTGTTCCATTTATTCACCTACGTCAGATAACCTGTAATACACAATAACTGCAATTACCATCCAACATTTCCACAACATTTCACGCTTAATATCACCACATATCCCTATGGATGCCAAACCATGCTCTGATACCAAAAATGTAACACCCCATTCCCAACTGACATATGCACGTGTGTCCATCGGGTACACGTGTACATGCCTATTAGAAATGACATGTTAACTATCTGACCTTCTCCGTACATATCATGGCATCATACACGAAACCATCAATCACACTTTTTTTTAAAAAAAGTTCAAAATGTTATCACATTGGTCAACCTCCATAATTTAAATTTTTACTCTAAAGATTTGACACTACTTATATGGCCAGACATTTCAGATATACACTGATCATAAGAGCTTGAAGTATTTGTTAAGCCAAAAAGAGTTGAACATGAAACAGAGAAGATGGATAGAGTTACTAAAAGACTATGATTGCACAATTGAATATCATTTTGGGAAGGATAATGTAGTGGCTGATGCTTTGAGTAGAAAGTCAAATACTAGTGTAGCTCAAATCCAGTCATTAAGGTTACCAAGCCTAATACAGTTGAGAGCTTTAAATATAGAATTGAATTTAGAACAAAGTGAAGTATTGACAGCTACATTGAAACTGAGGCTAATGTTACATGATCGGATTAAAAGAGTACAGAATAAAGATCATGAAATGGTGAAGTTGATTGAGAAAGTTAAGAAGAATACAGATTCTGAGTTTAAATTTAGAGATGATACATTGTGGTTAAAGCAGAGACTATGTGTGCCTAATATTGATGATTTGAGGAAGGAAATCTTAGAAGAAGCTCATATGGCTGCTTATGCTATGCATCCTGGTACTACCAAGATGTATAACACATTGAAACAACATTTTTAGTGGCCTGGAATGAAAAAGCAAGTAGTGGAGTTCATTTCTAAATGTATAACATGCTAGAGGTTAAGGCTAAGCATCAGGCCCCAGTTGGAAAATTGCATTTGTTGCCTATTCTGGAGTGGAAATGGGAATGAATTACTATAGATTTTATCATGGGATTGCCTAAGACTTTAAGGCAGAATGATACAATATGGGTTGCGGTGAACCGATTAACTAAGTCAGCCCATTTCATACCAATACGGGAGAACAATACATTAGACCAGTTGGCTCGAAGATATGTGACAGAGATTGTGAGATTACATGGGGTTCTAGTGTCTATTGTGTCAGACAGGGATCCTAGATTTATTTCAAAATTCTGAAAGAGCTTACAGTCAGCTATGGGCTCACAGTTAAATTTTAGTATAACATTTCATGCTCAGACAGATAGACAGAGTGAGAGAACTATCAATACTGTTGAGGATATACTCAGAGCTTGTGTTCTTAAATTTTAGGGAGCTTGGGATCAATACATAGCCTTGATTGAGTTTGCTTATAACAATCATTATCATAGCATCATTGGGATGGCACCATATGAGGTGCTGTATGGCAAAAAATGTCGATCGCCTTTATACTAGGATGAAAAAGGTTTGAGAATGATTGAGGGTCCAGAACTAATACAGGATATTGTAGAGAAGGTGACATTGATCAGGAGTCGAATAAAAGCAACTCAGGATAGATAGAAAAATTATGTGGATTAGTATAGGACAGATATGGACTATAATGTTGGAGACAAAGTCTTTCTAAAAGTGTCGCTTTGGCGTGGTGTACTGAGATTTGGTAAAAAGGGCAAGTTGAGCCTGAGATATATTGGTCCTTATAATATCCTTGAGAGGATTAGACCTTTAGCATATAAGTTAGCTTTACCTAACGAGATGTCTCAATTGCATAATGTATTTCATGTAAGTATGTTAAGAAGATACAGATTTGATCCTACTCATGTATTACCGACTCAAGATATTAAGATTGATAGTAATTGGAGTTATATTGAGGAACCGATTAAGATAGTAGGTTATAAGACAAAACAATTGAGAAACAGAGTGATTCCATTAGTGGAAGTTTGTTAGAGAAATCACTCGACTGAGGAAGCAACATGAAAAACTGAAGATCATATGAGGAATCAATACCCTTACCTATTTGACCATTCAGGTAAGAATTTTGAGAACAAAATTATTTTAGGAAGGAAGAATTGTAACATCCTAGTACCCATGTTAAGGCAAGAGAATACTAAATTATGAGAAATTAGAAAATATATATCATGCTATGCATATTTTTGCACATAGATGAGAATTTTGATTATTGCACATGAATATGATTGTACATGCATTCACTGATATTTTTTTGGATATAATTGATTTATAAATGTGATTATATTGAGAGTTGTGGTTTAAATGTGTTAAAAAAAATTGATTTGGCGATGTTACTTGTGTTTCGGAAATTTTGATAAATTTTAGGAAATTTCAAAATTTTGGATAAATTGATGCATAAAAAATTTGAATAATTTAGCCTATAATTGAGTGACATTTGGCATAGTTAAATTGGTGACAAATGGACTAGTAGTAAATTGACAAATGAACCAATCATTGTGTGACAAATGGGCTGGTAAGTTGATGACAAATGACATATTTGATTAATGGACAAGTGACTTAGTTAATTGGAGACATTTGGCAGCACCTATTTGATTAATGGACAAGTGACTTAGTTAATTTGAGACATTTGGCAACACCTATGCATGATAAGTGTTGGACATGCCATAAGACATATGGCCATTCCTTTAGTTGACACCTAACACCGTAGGTGTATGTTTCAGCAGGAGCAACTCCAACTATGGTCATTTCTCTTCTTGCTTCCTTTCACACACCACCGAAACACTCTTCCTTGCACCTCCCTATATTTGTTTATGATCATGTCTGATTGTTGCACCAAAATTCGTGCTTCACCCTCACAAAGTTAAGTAGAGAATCAGAATATAGTTGCCTTGTCCTAGCTGAAATCTTTCAAGTTTCCACCTCAAATGTATGATGATTCTGCATGTTTGGAGTACTAATTGAGAGTGACTTTTGAGCTGGGATTTGAACTAATCAAGTAAGTAAATGATTAGTGTTCATAACATTTTATGATAGAGAATTTATGATGAGTGAATTAGGAAAGATTGTATAAAATGTTGATGTGGAAGTGTGTTGGAATATTATGAACTGGAAAATTTTCACTGAACATGTCTTGGTATTTTGATTATAACTTGATCTTTGAATTTCTAAATGAGTTGATTCTTCATTTCTATTAAACTAGAGACATAAATCTACAACCTTTCTGAAGAAGCAGAACGTTAATTCTATCTCTAAGCATTTCAAAATCTGGATGGAATTAGAGTTAGGAATTTTGTTATAGTTTAAAAGCAGTCTGAACTCTTTTGGATATAACTTTCAGTATACTGAATCAAATTGTACAATTTTGGTATTATTACAAACTAGAAACATATTGGAAAAATTGTCTAGAAGAAAGTGTTACTGAAATAAACCATTTTCCTTATCATAAAGATCATGCAAAGTTATCCCGAAAGGGGGTGTTAGGATGAAAATGCTGAGGTATGCTGGAATTTGATAACTAGAATGTTCTAAACATGCTTCGGTATTTTGGTTATATTTTGATATATAGATTTCCATATGAAATGATTCTTGTTTTAAATTGAACTAGAGACATTTTTCCACAAATGTTAAGAGTAATTAAATTTGAATTCTATCCTTAAGGGTCTTGAGATTGAGCTTAAAAGTAAGGCTTAGCTTAGGCAGTAGCACTACTAGGGACAGAAATCATGTCCAGTAGTTATTGAATAAACTGTATTGATGTAGCTCGAATTAGACTAATGTGTCTTCACCAAAGTTGTATCTTATTCTCTTATATTTAAATTGGTATAAAGTTTGTAATTTTTGGATATTGGGATTAAGAGATATGGGTTGTACAACTTGAATGCATAATCATGCATTAACCAAAATTTTAAATGTGCACAGTCTGTGGTATTTTGAGCATAACTTATAGAATAATGAACAAAATTGAGTGACCTTGGTATCAATGGAGACTTAAGACATAGAAGAATAATTTTTTAGAAGGAAGTGTTACTAGAGTTCTTCACTTTTCTGATGAAATTAATTGTGCAAAATGGACCTGAAAGTGTACTTTTAAACAAATCTGAGTTGATCAATGGAATGTGGATATCCGAATGATTTGTGTAACAAAATAAATGATAAAAAACCAAGAATTGCCATAAACATGCATTGTACATAGTTAGTATACATGAAGGTGCATTAATGAATACAAAATTGTGCAATATTGTGATATGTGTATGTATTGTATGTATAGAGGAGCACATTGAACGACAGCATCCAAACATTGCCGGGACATCAAAGCAATAGCTGTTTAGAGCATACTATGAGTAACCTAAGATGATCTCACCATATTGTTTAGTACATTATTGAATTGTATTGCGATCTTATTATATTGTACTGAGTTGTGTTGATTATTTATTGGATTCTGGATAATATTTGTATGAGGCATTTTCATGTATGAGAATGATATTGAAAGTGCTACTTGAATGTGAATGTGTCTGTCTGAATGATTTTCTGATTCTCAACTAAAAGGTTGAATGCCAGACCTAGTCCAATGACCATTGCTACTGTGACTATTATTGTAATTGATACTATGACTGATATACTGTTATATTACATGCAAATGAAAGTGATTGAATTGATGACTGAAATATGGCATGCACTTCATTCCATTGCATGTAATATAAAGGAGTTGTGACTGATGTGGCTACTGATTCTGTTACGGATATGAGATTTAAGCTCCCGCATATGTGGTTCGAGCCTATGGCTTGTTGTGATCAATGAGTCATTGAATGACTGACTGAGCCTAATAATTCGGGATATTGTAAAAGCATACAGTCACAAAAAAAAAAAAATGAATATGAGTCTCATACATGTCGCATCCGTATATAATTTGATTTCATTGAATGATTTGCAAAGTTGTGTGAATTTTGTTATATGATTGAATTGTGTATCTGAGAAATGATTTATCTGTGATAGTATTTGATACTTGTTAAGTGGAGTTGAGCTATTTGATTACATGCTATCATTGATATAGTTTTATTACATGAGTGAACCATTGAGGATGGTTACTCTACTGAGTTCGCAAAACTCATCAAAATTGCACCGTTGCTTTTTAGGTTTGAGAGTGAGATGACTTAGCTTCTAAGACTCCATAAAAGCATATTTTGTGCAACTGTTATAGTCAAATTTTGTTCAAAGGTCGGTCAGCTGAGATTGAGGACTTAGCTATTTTTTCATGTTTATTGTATTTGGTGTGTATTGAGTTATTTAAGCTCATAGGATAATGTCGTAAACCTTAGATGGTATTGTGTTGTATGAAATAATGTAAATTATGGATTTTGATTAATATGATAACATTTTGAGTTTAGAAAATGTGTGATTGATGGTTTAGTGTATGTTGCCATGTTGTATATAGTGAAGGTGAGGTAGTTAACATGTCATTTCTGACAGGCATGTACACGTGTATCTGATGGACACACGTGCTTATGTCAGTTAGGAATGGGGTGTTACAATAATCCATGGTCATCTCTCAAGGAGGTGAAATTGGTCAACTTAAATTAAGTTTGAATTTAAAATAAAAATAAAAACAAAACACTATAGTCTTAGAAATTATATCACGATTATTGAGTGAAAGCTTTTAAGGAAAATTATGAAATTAAATTGAAAAATAGATGGAATCAATTAAGAGCAAAGACAAATAGATTAATCGAAGTGGAAAAACTCATGAGAATTAATTTTACTAATTTATTCTCCTATGCATGATTAAAGGAAAATGATTGGATTGTTGTCTTACTAAAATTAGTGGTTGGGTTTAAAATTAATTTGAATAATGAACTAGTCTAACTTTCGTACTCAACAAGTTATTCCAAATTAATTCTGAAAACCCGACTACTAATTACCACTTAATATAATTCTAGTTCTTAACCTAAGTGTCGATAGTTTCTCGATCCATATTAAACTTCATCTCTCGAATCTTCATTTAATACTAAAATGATGCAAAGTTTGGTTATTCTATTACATCCATTTAGGTTAGAAACCACAATAATAAATAAGATGACTTATCTGTAACCCAATCATACATATTCAACAAAATAGCTACATTACTTCTCAAGAAAAGAGATCAGCCTATCACGAATACCACAACATTCATCATCATTAAACATTTTAATCATATGTTACTATCAACAAAAGTATTAAAGCAATAATAAAATAGTGAATACCAATTGGCTATCAAAAGAAAACAAGTAACAATAGTAAGCTAAGAGCAAGCTAAACTAATAAGAGTATAAATCAGTTAATAACATACAGTAAAATGAAAGAAACAAAGCAATAAATGAGGAATAGAATAGGCAAACAAATCATCAAATGAAGAGTTGTGGAGATCTCCAGTTCCTTTCAAGCTTCCAGCTTTGGTCCTCTCCTTCTGTGTTAGCTTCTCACCTAAACGAATGTTCACTTAGGTTGCATAGGACTCAGCTCTAGCTCCAGGTCTTGCTTTTGGCCTCTCCCAAACTTACACCTCTCTACTGTTTTGCTTTTTGATTGAACCAAATTTATACTATAAATTGGCCCTATTTTCTTAAGTAATTATGCACTTGTTGACTCCTAATTCATG
>JANIPM010000001.1:44175004-44185794 GCA_027478405.1 Erythroxylum cassinoides
CTTCAATCCCCCGTTGAGTAATCATGAACCCTAGGAATTTTCCCGATGCAACAACAAAGATGCATTTTTCTTGGTTCAACTTCATCTGAAATTTGTTAAGGGTCTGGAAGACCTCTCTGAGATCCTCCACATGCTTTGCAGCCGTCTTACTTTTGATCACCACATCATCCACATAGGCCTCGACCGATTGATCGATTTGATTCTTGAAAACTTCCATGACGAGCCGTTGGTAGGTGGCCCCGCATTCTTCAAGCCGAATGGCATTACCTGATAGCAATACGTGCCCTGGTCAGTTATAAAAGCAGTCTTTTCTTCGTCTTCAGAACTCATCTGAATTTGATGGTAGCCCGAGAAAGCATCGAGGAAGCTGAGAAGTTCATGCCCCGAGGTAGAGTCTACTAATTGGTCGATCTTGGGCAAGGGAAAACTGTCTTTTGGACATGCTTTGTTCAGGTCGGTAAAATCGATGCACATTCTCTACTTCCCGTTCTTCTTTTTCACTAAAACCACATTGGCGAGCCATTCAGGGTACTTGACTTCTCGGATGAACCTGGTTTCGAGTAATTTCTCTATTTCTTTCTCGATCACCTCCTGTCGCTCCTTGCTGTGCCATCGCTTCTTTTGTTTGATCGGCTTGTAGTCATGTCGAATACTAAGGGAGTGCGATGCGACCGATCGAGAAATCACAGGCATGTCGCTCGGTACCCAAGCGAAGACCATTCTGTTTTCTACCAAACAACCCGTGACTTCTTCGACTAGGTCCTTGTGAAGCTCGGAACCTAGATTTGTTAATTTAGAGTGATCGGCTTCATCCAGTATGACCCGCTGCGTCTCTTCAGTCGGGTTCATTCTCTCTGTCTCCTCATCGGCCCTCACGTCAAGAGAGCTCGTCAGGACTACCGCCCCGTCTAGTGTTTTTGTTTCCGCTAGGTAACATTCTCTAGCGATTCTCTGCTGACCTCTGACGATGCCGATTCCATGGGGCGTTGGGAACTTCATCACTTGGTAGTAGGTGGAAACGACCGCTCTAAGGGCGTTTTGAGTAGCTCGTCCAATTATCGCATTGTATGCCCCTTGAAACTTCACAACTAGGAATTCAACATCCTTCTCTATTTGACACGGCCTCTGCCCGAACTTCACTTTTAAGTAGACCCGGGCAAATGGATAGGCTGACGCTCCAGTTACCCCTTTGATAGGTCCTTCTATGGGCAGCAGTCGGTCCTCTGGTACCTCCATCTGCTTGAAGGCATCATAGTACAGTAAGTCGACCGAGCTGCCTGTATCGATCATTACCCGCTTCACCTCGTTGCCGTCCATGTTCAAATTTACAACGAGCGCATCGTCATGGGGGCAGCTTACACCATCCAAGTCAGACTCGTCGAACGATATTGTCCCGTCATCCTGTCTTTTTCTTTTGGTCAACAAATCTTCACCGACCTGCCTAGCGTATCTCTTTCTTCCTTTAGCAGTAGAGCCTCCTGCTGCGTTTCCACCAAATATCATATTGATGACCCTAACAGGTCGGTCATCTTGTTGCCCAGCATTCCTGTCACCTCTTGCCCTGGATCGGCCTCTAACTTCGCGTCGATCGTCTGTATTCTCATTCTGCCTCCCCCCATCGTTTCTATCATTCCGCCTCCAATATTTTCGTCTGTTGTCGGGCCGACCAGTCTTACGTTCGTTGTCTTGATCAACATTTTGCTCGTGCTTTACAAATCGGCCCGACCTTTCCTTTTGAATGAGGAACTCGATTTCTCCCTTTATGGCTGCATTGACCCGATCGTCCATGATTTTTTTCAGGGCTTCGGTAGGGTGGCGATCGGTTGCCAGGCTAGCCTGTCGCATAGACGGCTGTTGTTGTACCTGTTGGGACTGTAAAATCTGGCGAATCAACAGATCTGCTACCTCCTCGATCTGTTTTCAGGCGAGAGATGTATGCATGGGTGCAGGGGGATCCGCGTCTGAGAGGTGCTGGAGATTCGGGCACATGTTGGCCCCAGCGTTATCTTCCAGGGTTGCGCTCTGCTCTTCTTCTTCTAAGTCTGTAGGTTGTGGTTGATCGTTTGGGTCCGAAGACTGTGCGCGAGAAGCACAGTGTGTGGGCAGCAGGGTGGCAGGTAGCTGCAAACCCATCCGCTGCAACGCCAGCGCCGTGACAGCGGCTATATCAAGGTTAGCCGCTGCCGCCTGACTGACCTGTGTGGTTCTGGACGTGGTGCCCTGATGTTGGGCCCCACGGTGGGCGCCAATTGGTTCTATCAGATTCTGGCGGAACTGAACGTTGCCGTTTGGATCCATGGGATTGATGGCTTTTCGTGGGAGCTTCAATGTTGAAATTCCTGCAAAACAAAGAAGACACGTCGGGGGTTGTTTCCCGATAAGCCCCTCCGACGCTCAAGTCAGGTTTTTGGTGAAGGTAGGTCTGTTATAATTGGAGAAAAACTAGGGTTGTGATTGCGTACCTCTGTTATGGCAGAGTTATACCTTATATATGATGCATGTGCTAGGTTTAAGTCTTCACGTCTGCATGGGAGTCCTCCGTCTGCGGATGGGCCGTGAAGTGTGGGCTGGGCTTGGAGTAGGAATGAGACTGATCTTTGAAGAATATACCGATTGGCCCTCGGGTTGTTATGTCTGGATTCGGGCCCAGCATGACCGGCCCGACCAAAACTAAAGTTTAATTATTAATTAAAAACATGTATTAATTATTAAATAATTTAGTGTTGTGTATCTTATTGTAATTAGTACATATTATATTTGACAAAAATATTTGTACTAAATACATATTTATATTGAGATATACTCTTAAATTTTAGTTAATACTACTTGTATAAGATATTACAAAAATAGATCCTAAAATAATAAAAGCACTAAATTTGAAATATAAATTCAAAAAATTTGAAAGAAAGGTGAAAGTGAAAAAAATTATTTTTATTTAAAATTTATTAAAATAAAATATTATTATATTAGTCTTAATAAATTTAGATATTAAGTTAAAAATATAATAGAAAACCAAAATTTAATTATTTAAAAATTAAAAATATTATTTTTAAATATTTTAAAAGAATTACGAAAAGGTAACCTTGGTGATGGAGCTCAGAAAACCTTGTTGACCTGAACATGCAAAATATAAGATTTAAATACATCAATTATAATTATTCAAAATAGGTACATTTTTTAGGATTTAGTTTTAAGGCTTCAATTATAATTATTCAATATAGAGAACTAATTTCAAATGGGATTATAATTACAGATTAATATACATGATCTTATTATGTTTGAATTAACATAATGCCAATCCAAATTAATGATAAAACGTGTGAGATAAAATAAAGGAAAGAGTGAAAACTGATATAAGAATTAAGTTATATTAGATTTAATGTAAACTTAACTTTTTATTCACTTTTAGAATTAAATTAAAGAAAAGAGTGAAAGTAGAGTAGAGAATTAACATACCTGTCATAGGAGTATGAAAATCACATATTTGGCGATGTCCTTCAAAGTTGCAACGATTATAAATGTCGTTATTCTGGCAGCAAAAAACATAAAAAGAGAGGTAGAAGCCAAATAGCAGAGAATCATGGATACCCCTATAAGTTAAGTTGTTTCTATAAGTTGGAAAACTCTTGCCATGTGATACCGTCCAAAGCGTCGTCATCTCTATACGGCACGAATCCTCCAAATCTGGCACGCTAACACCATCATAATCAACGATTACATAGGAATATTCACCATTTAAGGAGTAAGAGGAAGAATAGTTATAATGCGTTCTATTAACGCAAGATGAACTATCTACATATTGCACAGGATAATAATCATCCATTAGAGCGCCCTTGTGATATCTAACATACTGTGTCACTGGATTCATACATCGCACAAAAACCAAGTCCTCAGTATCTTCATGAAACAATTCAAACACATCTGCAGAGTTAATTCGATGATGTGTTAGAGGATTGCGAGGAAGTGATGAGCAATTATCCTTTTGGACACCGGAGTCCACAATTCGAATGAAGAAATCTGTGTAATTGATTTGGCGTATGTAATATTTTGTAGAAGAAGACAAGTACAGCACCGTATCTTATTTTCTTGGCCAAGTCCTCATGAGATGAGTCGCAAAAGTCTTTTCTTATCCGACAGGTCCTATCCCTCTACGGGCCAAGCTTAAGTTGTCCATTTGTAATCGTTCTCTCTTTCTTTTACGTAACATTACGGATACCGATACATGTGTATGATACAGGAAAGCCGGTATAGACGATCTCATCCCCCTTTATATACGTTATCCACTAAGGCTGTAAGGCATGGCCGCTTCTGGTTTAGACTTCCGAACTCTTTGGGCCTCAGGATTGAAATTAAAGTTGATAACCTTAGAAGCCCCAGTTGCTCACATATGCCGATGGCATTAACAGTCCAAGTCTTTTGTAGCTCTTTACAGGCATGGCAGTAAAGCTCGGAATTGATCCCGCCCGGCCCAGAAATCAACAAGTCGTTGTGGAATTAGAAACCTAATTTGATGTCCGAAGAGGGAATAGTATTAAAGTGTTATAGTGTTTGAAGTTTGCAATTTTGTTAGAGATTTGCAGTGAACTTCTCTGGATATAATTTGTTATAATTTATTAGTTTTAAATATGTTTATTTTTTAAAAAAATTATATGATAAAAGGCATAAAATTTCTTATAATTTAAAATATTTTAAAATCCTTAATTTTTAAAGTTTTTTTGAAAATTCATTTTTTAGTTTTCAAAAAATCTCTTTCTTTTAGATTTCCGTTAAAAAAACGAACCATGCTCACCAAATAAGTACTACTTATCCAAATTGAACTAATTAAATTCAACTTATATTAATAACTTATTATAATTATCTTAAATTAATCAAATTTAATTAATTTGGGTCAAATATAAATGCTAAGTTGAGTTATCATGTCAGTGAGATTTAATTAGTCAATATATGATACTATGTTTTTTATTGTTATTTTTTAATAGAAATGTAAGAGAATATATTTTTTGAAAAATTAAAAATTATAAAAAATTAGAGAATTTAGAAGTTTAGGATTTTTTTATTTCTTAGACTTTATGGGAGATCTATATCTTTTACTCTATTTTATAACTAAAATATTAAAATTATTATAATAGAAATTATTATTAAATTCAGGCTACTTAATAATTTTAAAGATAATATAAAAATAATTAACTGAAATATTAAAAATATGTATATTACAAGTTTTTTATAATTTATAAATATTTTTAAAATATGAGACATAAATTGACATTTTTTTATCTTTTAAAATTTTAACATGCAATTTTATAATTTTTTTATTGAAAAGAAAATGAAAGGAATGTTTAGGGTGGAAGAACAATGAAGAGCATAAAGTTTTAACTCTTACACGCCTTCTCCACCACATTCCCACAAATGAGACAACTAAGCACAGCCCACCACGAAATCTAATCATATAATACAAAATCCGCTTGAAGATAATCTCGTGTTATTGTCGATGATTTGATATCTTAGCTTTTGGATTTACTCTCCAATCCCATATTGTTGGACTACTTACACAATTCAAAGCCCAAAACTTTAGCTTTTGTTGTATAAATGGTGGAACTACTGAACAAGCTCGTTGGGTTGGAGGCATAAAAAGGTGAGCTTTTTCCTTCTGTTGAGCAAAGAGCGACTGTGGAACGCGGGAGTAGGAAAATGGGAGCTTGCAACAGTGAAGGGCTGTCTCTGTCCCAAATTCGCGAGTTTTCCACCTCCCACAACATTAGATTGTTTAAGAACGTCCACGACAACGTCCATGGCAACATCTACCTTGATCCCGTACCTCAATTTTTTTTGACCCGAGTCATTCTTTATTGGGTTTTTTTCTCTCTCTTGTTGATTTGCGTTTTCTTTTGTTTTGGCTGAAGCTATGCTTGAAATTCATTGACACCGAGCAGTTTCAAAGGTGAGTTTTTTATTTTTATTTTTTGGTTGATTTAATTTGATGCTGAGACGGTTGCTTTTAGTATTTTTAAACTTTAGCGTACATGTTTTTTAATGTTTTTTTATTCCTATATTGCAGGCTTCGCGAGCTTAAACAATTAGGTGAGCTTCGCATTGTTTCTTTTCTAGTGTTATTGTAAGAATTGCATACGAAATCAAACAACAACAAAAAGAATTTCTCTAAGAATTGAGGTTGAAATTTTAGGAGTTAAATAGTTGTTACTGATGTGATTGTAAGAACTGCATTATGAGGGTAGTGGTCCAACTTGTTGATACTAAAAAGAATGCTCCTTAGTATCGGATGATTGTGTGATGCTTTGATTGGGAATATGAAAATTTTGACGCCTGGTTTAGTTCAATTTCATATCTATGAGCTATAAAGAAAACAAATTTATGTTTGGAATAAAAGTAATTCCTTGAAGGTTAGATCCATAACTGATATCTTCCAAGTTTGTATGCTTTAGGTTTGACACATATGGTTTATCCGGGAGCTGTTCATTCCAGGTTCGAACATTCTCTTGGAGTGTATTGGCTTGCTGGTGAAGCTGTTCAGAATCTAAAAAAGTACCAGGTAAATTCCGTTGTCCTCTGAATTGGGGGAAGGAGTGTGGGCTTGAGGTTCTTCTAATGCTGTGTATTAAAATTGCTCATGTGACTACAGGGTTTGGAGCTTGGGATTGATTATTTTGATATTCAGACTGTGAAACTTGCAGGTAAGACGTCTCATTCTTTTATTGCAACAGCGTTGTTCAAGTCATCTGTTATTAATATTTAATTGAAATTTCTGTTGGTACCATGGAATCTTAATCCTTTTTTTATTACTTCCTTCTCACCTTAGTCTGGAATCTTCTTGTTTCTAAAATATTGAATTCTATGAATAGTTCAAAGCTTCTATATGGTTGCATCTCGACTTTACCTTTCCCCTTTTGCAGTATTTTCTTCTTATGTCAAGTCGTACTTCCCCAGGTCTCACGAGCACATGTCAACAAAAAAGTACATATTTAACTATTAACATTTTTTAAACATGAAATATTTTTAAAAATGTTATAACATTTTTTTATAAATTGCAAAATATTTTATAACATTTAATTCCCTTATTTAATTTTCACTAAAATAATCTTTAATTTTTTTAACAAAATTATCTCGCAGCTCTTATTCTCGACAATTAGATACATGCCATTCAGATCTTCAATTTCCCATATACTAGACTAACCCCCAGGTCATTATCTAACCTAAAGAACCATCACATTCAACGCATCGTTTTTCATGTCTTTACATTTTCAATTCGTACATCACTCCCAGCCCTGATTCACTTGCCAAATTAGGATTTTCCTGCAGCATCAAATCATGTCATCAAATATTCTCAGAGCCCCCACCTTGATTCTCAGCCCTCGATTCACCTCCATTCTTCTTCTTTTATCGACTGCTTCCAAAAAGCTTCCAGATTTTCACTAATTTTGTATACTTATTATTGTCATCCAATCTTCTGCTGATAACTCGTCCACCACTATACTCCTCATGAGTTCTCGCACACTCATTCCGTTCATGTTGACTGCCAGTCTTGCATCTCAAGAAGGGCGGGTTCCCAGATTTTCCATGTAAGTTCTTCAAACTTCCTCTTATAAGCTGCTCCGTACTAGTAGTATTTCCGTTACTCATGCCTTATATGCTTGTAGTCTTTGATCTTGTCTCTGATTCATGATCCTTAATTCCAGTAGTCTTGTCCAGAATCAAACTTTATTCCATATGTCTTCTTGCGTTCTCTTTGATTGTCTGAATATTTCAGCGTTCCTCTCTTTCCAGACCTTATACACCAGTATACCCATCCTTCCTACAGTCAACTCTCTGTCCCTCTTATTCCTAAATTTATAAGTCGAGATAACCTCAACTGTTCCTTTCTAGCTTGATTGTATTTGTACATGTATTCCACTTTTATGTGTATACTTGTTCTATAAGCCCCTTGAGAACCTACACTGGAAGAATAAGTGACCATGGTCCTCTGAAGATGATTCACACATCACGCATAGTCTATCTATGCCTAGTACTTTGAGACTGTCCTTTGTTGGGAGCCTTTCCAACATTGCTAACCACAAGATGAAGGACTGGGTTGGAGCAATTCCTCTACTCCAAACCCATTTACACCATCCATATATAGTTTGTGGGGGTGAAAGAATAGTTTTGTAAATGGCTGTGGAGAATTCGTCTACATGATTGCATAAAATTTTGTCTTACTTCACAACATCTGGTATATAATTTGGCCAGTTGTTAGCAATGATGTTCTTTCCTCTCTCTGAGTGAAGGGGCCATACCCATCTGTTTCTTCCAATGATCCAATTAACCTTAGTTCTAGCTGGAATTATAGGTTTTAATGCTATACAGTCTCTGTTCAAGAATATAAGGTTCATAGGATGCCAATTATCAAACCAGAAAGCAGTATGTCTCCCATTGCCTATCTTGTGTATGATCATTGGTTGCATTTGACACCTTGATTTCAGAATTTGCTTAAATGTCCAGGAATATTTGGTGATATACTCCATTGACTAAATACTACTATTATCTATATAGTAGCAATTGATCCATTTCACCTATAGGTTCTCCTTTTTAATTTTCTTTTTGCATAGCTTCCACAAGTTTTTTTGCCATTAGAGCCTTGCATATATTCTTTACTGAAGTGATATCCAGTCCCTCTCTTTCCTTATTTTGACATACACTGCTCCAATTCACCTTTGAGATCTTATTACTGTTTTGACTACTCCACATAAAGTCTCTGACCAACTTATCCAGAGTTTTTATCACTCCTTTGGGGACAGGTAGATGAGAGCACTAGTATACATACAGATAAGATAACACCTCTTATGCCATAGTCAATCTTCCTCTGTAAGATAGGAACTTGTTACACAAAGATGAAAGCTTCATTTGGAAGGACTGTGGGTACAATATGCTAATGTGAGCTTCTTATAAGAGATTGGAACTCCAAGATATTTAAAAGGAGATAGCTCGATTTGAATTCCTATTGTTTCAATGTATTACCTCACCTCCATCTTTTTACCTATTGACACAAAACAACAACTTTTGTTAGAGTTAAAACATAGTCCTAAGATTCTTTTGAAGTCCTCTAGAGATTGTATCCTCACTCTGATAGATTTAGGGAAAGCTTTATAGAATCATAGCATGTTATTTACATAGGACAATGGTGATATTCTTAATTTGTCACATTTATGATGGAACTTAAACCATGCTTCTTTTTGGATGTTGAGCACTAAGATTGTATGTAGAATCGCCATCCCAATAGTAAATAAATAAGGTGAAATAGGATCACCTTGTCTGAACCCTTTTCCTCTCCTGAAAATCTTAATTGGTTTTCCATTTATCAACATAGGGAAAGACAACAAGGTTATACATTCTTTTATCCATTCAACAAATTTTCTTAGGTACCCCATATAGGTTGGTGTATCTACTACAAAACTCCAGCTTACCATATCATACGCTTTGGAAAAATCAATCTTCATGGCACATCCTTTGATAGATTTGTTATTATTGTACGCTTTAAAAATCTCATGTGCTAGCAATATGTTATCACTTATGCACCTTCCACTGATAAATCCACTATTATGGATGCGTTTGTGGGTCAGTCCTACAAGCAAAAGGAGCGCTGAAGCCTTGCCGATTTAGAAGTTATTTAGTTAGATTTTATTTCAATAAAAGATAAGTTGTGCCGATTTAGAAGTTATTTAGTTAGATTCTATTTCAATAAAAGATCAATTGTAATCTTGCAATTGTTACAGCCAGATAGGCATTACTTATTTTAGAAACTTAATATGTTAGGATTTGTATTGCTTGTAAAACGTTGCCAATTATGGCTTTATTGAGGAATAGAAAGAGAAAAGGCAGAAAATTATTCCAATTGAGATTTGAGTTCTCTCTAATGAATTCAAAGGTTTCCGGTTCCCTTTGACGAGCTGAATTTCTTATCAAAATAGGTCGACACAAGAACTCGAGTAAAGACAAGAACAAAGATTATTTGCTTGATTTTGATTTCTGTGTAAATCACCCTGTGACACGATCCATGAGTCGGGAACGTAACAATTTGGTATCAGAGCCCAACACTATGGGCGATGATAGGGAAGCAAGAATGAAGGCACGTTTTGCGAAAGAACGCGCTTATATGGACTCCAAATTTGGAACAATGGAACTAAGGATAGCGCAGATTATGCAGGAGCAGTTTGCAGCATTAGGATTTGGAAGTTGTCAAGTTCAAAAGACAGGGGAAACAAGTAGTTCAGCGTCACCCTGGAAGGAGCAGTCGACGGTTGCTACAGAAAGAACAGGGCCGCAGGACCTTCCTGCACCAACCATGGCACTTCAATTCGCCAAGATGGATTTCCCCACCTATGACGGCAGAGAAGATACATTGATTTGGGCCCACAGGTGCGAACAATTCTTTGACAATAAAAGGACTCCTGAAGCAGAGAAGGTGGGTCTTGCAGGATTCCATTTGTTGCGCGAAGCACAGTTATGGTATTATCAATTGAAAAGAACTAGAGGGATGATGAGTTGGTTAGAATTCCAAAAATAATGCTTTCAGCGTTTTGGACCTCCAGGAAGTAATAATCCAGTTGGGGAGTTGGTCACTTTATGGCAGACAGGGACTGTAGAGGAATACCAACGTCAGATTGGCTAGATTAGTCGACAAAATCCCAGAACACCTTTAGGTTGATTTGTTCATGACAGGTTTGGAAGACATATTGCGCATGGATGTCCAGTTGATGAAGCCTCCTGATTTATCTGCAGCTATGAACTTAGCAAGAGCTTAT
>JANIPM010000001.1:44422635-44436195 GCA_027478405.1 Erythroxylum cassinoides
CTGCATACTGAGTTTTGTACCGAAATTGAGTGAGTAGCCTACCAATCTCGTGTGTCGCGGACTCGGATATCACCCACAATATCGGGTTCGGGTCTTACGGGGTTGGGACGCTACATAAACCAAGTCATGTTAATGGAACCTTTGCCCATGGTAAATAGAGCTTTTACCAGGATCCAAACCGTGGAAAGATAAAAGGCAGTAAGTGCTAACAATAACAACAACCTGAACGTAGCAATGATGGTGAGACAATCCAACTCTAATGTCAAGAAAGGGGACAAAAACAACAACAACAACGACAAGGGACCATCCACAAAAGGAAGACAAGTATTGTAAAAAATGTGGAAAAACAGGACATACCATAGAAATTTGTTTCTAGATCCATGGTGTGCTTGAATAGTACCAGGAATTAACTAACCAGAGGAGCAAGGCCAACCTAGCCATGATCAGCGACTCTCCTGTGGACATATAACAGGAATCTAGTGAGCACATTGAGAGGAGTGGCCAAATTCCATAAGGCCTAGCCAACTTTATACAACAGGAAATATCTAAAGCAATCAAAGGGAAAGTCACGGGAGAGGTAAAGTTAGGAGGACTTACAAATTTTGCGGGTAATAGCATAAAATACACTAATGATCAAAATGCAGAAAATAAATGCACGTGTTTGATCGACTCAGGAGCATCATCACTCACGGTTACAGATTTAGATTTTTGTCATAAACATGAAACAAACAACATATATGAGCCTGTTATACTCCCAGATGGCACAAAACAACAAGTGAATCATATATGCAAGACATTGCTGCAATTTTCATATGTAATGATCTATTTTTGCAGGACCTATAGACTAATAATGTTATGGCAGCTATCAAGGCTAGAAGTGGATTGTATGAGCTAACCACTGACAGCTTGCTACCCTCAGAGACTTTGAAAGGTCCTCCTTTAGACTTCTACAGAACTAAGAATGTAGCCTTTAGTGCCTCTATTTCCTTTTGGTGTTTGACATGGCATATTAGGACATGTTTCTAAGGAGAAAATACGACACATCAATGAAATTGAGTTTTTTAATCACAACTTGATTTACTATCAAGTTTGTCCAATGGCAAAGCAACATAGAAAACCCTTTTCCCAACAAAAAAATACAAACCACTAAGCCTTTTGAACTCCTACATATGGACCTATAGGGACCCTACAAAGTACCCACTCCAGACAGATCATAATTTTTCCTAACCATTGTGGATGATTTCTCTAGAGATACCTAGAGCTTTTTACTCAAACACAAAGATAGAGCACAATCCACCATTACCCAGTTTATCAAAACCATCAAAAGACAATATGGCACAAAGATCTTAAAGGTCCAAACAGACAATGACAGAGATTTCATAAACTATGAATGCATAAGGTGTTTTGCAGAAATGGGAATAATGCACCAGAAAAGTTGTCCATACACCCCATAACAAAGTGGTGTAGTGGAAATAAAGCACAAACAGTTACTACAAATAACGAGAGCCCTACTATTTATAGCATGCCTACCTAAACATTATTGGGGAGAAAGCCTCCTCACTACTACTTACATCCTAAATAGAATCCCATCTAAAACCTTACAATGGAAAACACCTTATGAGAGACTACATAAAAAAAACCAACCTATGAACCCTTGAAAGTTTTCGGGTGTCTTTGTTTTGTCCTAGATAAAACACCTAACAAGACAAAGCTGGATCCTAGATCTTTGAGATATGTTTTCCTTGGATATATGCTAGACTACAAAGCCTACAAAGTTAAACACAAACAATGCTTTCAGCTCAAGAGACGTAACCTTCCATGAAAACATCTTCCCTTTTACAAATATATAGACTGGCCCTGAACAAAGACCACTACCATTGTTCCCTTGCAATATGACAGAAGATGATGTAGAAACATTAAGTAACATGCCAAGGACATTAAGCATACAACCGACTAAAGATACACCAGAAATCACAGAGACACTACCACAACTCGACGACATTGCAAACCAAGACACTACTATAAACAACTATGTGAGGAAAAGCCAAAGAACACACACCAAACCAAAATACCTCGATGACTACATCCACCAAGCCTCTACTTATCATTCCACTTCTGTCCTTGGTTCTTCTAATATCACTTTAAAGTTCTCTAGTCCTGCAGGAACAAAAGGAGACAAAGATTCAAACATCCATATTATATATACACAAAGCTACAAGGAGTTTATAGGTAATGTGTGCACCACCTTTGAACCTTTATCTTATGAGACAATAAGCAAGTCAAAAGGGTGGGTGGACTCTATGGATGCACAGCTAATAGCCCTACAAGAAAATCAGACCTGGGCTTTGACAAAGCTATCCAAAGAAAAGTGAGCTATAGCATCAAAGTGGGTGTACAAAGAAAAATATAACCCAGACAGCACTATTAACAAACTGAAATCTAGGCTGGTAGCTAAGGGCTTCAACCAAAGGGAGGGTGTGGACTATTCAGAGGTGCTCTCACCTGTGGCCAGGATTGTGACAATAAGAACATTCCTAGCTATAGCTACGATCAGGAAATGACATATCCTACAGTGTGATATAAATAATGCTTACCTATATGGCCATATAGAAGAAGAACTCTACATTTTACCTCTACAGGATTACAAGAAAGCTAAGGCAAAAGAAGTTTGTAGATTAATAAAGTCAATCTATAGACTCAAACAAGTGGGTAGATAATGGCACAAGGAACTGACCACAAAACTAAAGGAATTGGGTTTTGATAAAGCAGAATCAGATCATTGCCTATACACTAAAGGCCAAGGTGACAGCTTTATGGCTATCATCATCTACGTGGATGACATTCTCATCACAAGAGCAAAAGAAGAGCATCTAAACACTATCAATCACGTCTTACATGAAAAGTTCACAATCAAAGACCTAGGATATGCCAAGTTCTTCCTAGGAGTCGAAATAGCAAGGTCGGAAGAAGGGACTGTACTTAGTCAAGGTAAATATCAAAGAGACATTCTACAAGAAACAAACATGCTGGACTGTAAATCATGCGCAACACCCATAATTCCAAGAAGTAAACTTACCATCGATGAAAGTGAGCCACTCAAAGGCCCCGAAATCTACAGAAGGATAGTGGGCAGACTACAATACCTGAGGTTCATAAGACCACACCTTACCTGCATAACACAACAATTGAGTCAATTCATGAAAACACCAAGGGAAACTCACTCAAAAATCATAAAACATGTTCTCAAATATCTTAAAGGTACGTAAAACCAAGGCCTATTCTATGCATTAAATTCAGACCTACAACTTACCGCTTACTCAGACTCGGAATGTCAAGCTACATGTTTAGCAGGCAATTGTTGACTGGGTTCTACATGTTCTTTGAAAAACTGCCCATCTTATAGAAAACGAAGAAACAAACGACAGTCAGTGGATCATTAGTGAAGGTAGAATAAAGAAGTTTAGCTTCAACCACATGTGAATTAAAGTGAATCGTTCAACTATTAAAGGTTTTTCAAGTGGATAACAGAACAACTGTACCTCTATTTTGCAACAATCAGGTGGCGATCCACATATCAAACAACCTCGTCTTCCACGAGAGGACCAAACACCTGGAGATAGATCTCCACCTAGTACACGATGCGACGAACTCAAAGGTTCTTAGATCTCAAGCACATACAAAGCCAACACTAACTAGTCGACTTGTTCACTAAACCTCTCACCGCAAGCTTGTTCGAAGACCTAATCTCCAAGTTCGGATCCATCTGTCTCTCTAGGGCTTCAACTTGAAGGGGGTGTTAAAAGACTACGTGAAGAGACCTGGGTTAACCCACACCCATGGGTATCCCATGACCCAATAAATTCATTACCCTTACTCACGCACACAACTAAGCCACGTACATATTCCAACTTTATTTCTTTTACTCTGTACAAATGACTAAAGCTTCTACTGTAACAAAATTTCATTAGATGCCAATTCTGCTATAAATTCCAGTATATGGTAGCCAATAGTTTTTCTTTATTTATAGTATAAAAGTCCTCTTCTGTACGTATTCAAATCATGACGAAATAAACATTTCCTCATCAACGAAAACTTTCTTTACACTCCCATTAGTGTTTGGAATCGAATCGCTGAAGTTGTTGAAGGAAACATTGAACCTATCAAAATTGGAGAAGATAAAGCTTGGTATCTTACCTGTAAACCTTTGACAACTCTAGCAAGTTACCAGTGAACATAATGTTTGAAACTTCATCTTTTTAGGTTCTTTAGCATGGATAGTGTGTCAGGAAGGATTCCTGAAAACTTTGTTATTTCAAATCACCAAAACACTCAGGTTTCTACAATTTTCAATCTTAGTTGGCAGCTGGCCACCAATGTTATTATAATGGATCTTTATTCTTGTCAGGAATGTTAAGAGGTGCCATGCAAAGAGAACTGTTCAACATGTAACTTTGAAACAGTCAAAGTTGTTAGCAGAATATTTTCTTTAAGTGCAGATTTTATGCTGATTTAGTTTAGATGTTATCCGATTTTTGAATTTTGGTTAGAGAAAGACTGTATAAATTGACAAGCTTCTGCTTAATAAATATATAGAGTATTCTCCTTACATATCTCTTCCTAAAAAAACCAATAAATTCGTATCAGAGCTCTCTTAATCATAAGGGACCTCTAAACCTACAAACCTATAACTCATAACTCATTCTCCGCCTTCCCACACTACAAATCAAATGCCACACATTAATGGATTCAGAATCATTGTTCATTGCTGTTACTCAGCCAGTGTTTGATGGTAGAAATTATCTAAGTTGGGCTGTTTGAATGGAGGCCTTTCTTGAAGTGAATGACTTATGGGAAGCTGTAGATGAAAACTATGACGTTCCGGACTTGCTTGCAAATCTAATTGTGGCTCAAATCAAAATCCAGAAAGAAAAGAATCAAAGGAAGTCCAAAGCAAAAGCTTGCCTATTTTTAGCCGTCACGCCAGCAATTTTTTCCAGAATCATGTCGCTCAAGATGAGCAAAGAAATTTTGGATTTCTTAAAGGTGGAATATGCGGGGAAAGAAAGAATCAAAGGAATGCAAGTGCTCAACTTGATCAAAGAATTTGAGATATAAAAAATGAAGGAGTAAGAAACGATTAAGGATTACTCCAACAAGCTCATTGCCATTGCCAATAACGTAAGATTTCTTGGTTCTAATTTTAATAATTCTAGAATAGTTCAAAAAATTCTAATAACCATCCCAGAAATATTTGAGGCTATAATTTCATCACTCAAAAATTCAAAGGATTTAGCAAAAATTAGATTGGTAGAATTGTTAAGTTCATTACAAGCATAAGAACAAAGGAGACTCATAAGGCAAGAAGTAACCGTGGAAGGCACTTTTCCAGTAAATTCGTACAAAAAAAAGAGGATTAATAATAACCATGCTTAGAGTTTTCCATCATATTCGTATCGCAAGAAAACAAATAATCCAAAATACAAGTGCTGGTGGAGGCCCGATGTAAGATACAACAAGGGTGGACAATTAGGACATGTTGAAAGGATAAGTAAAACGAAACATGTGGGAGAAGCGAAGCAAGCTGTAATGATCAACTTGAGGAGGAGGAGTTATTTGCAGCATCATGCTTAGCCAACTATAATTCAAATGAAAGTTGGCTTATTGATAGTGGTTGCACAAATCAGATGACCTTTAATAAAAGGATGTTCAGAGAAATTGATACAAGTTTTATCTCCAAATTCCAAATTGGAAATGGAGACTACATTGAGCAAAAGGAAAGGGGACTATAGCAATTAAAGGGCATTCAGGTTTGAAGTTAATATATGATGTCTTATATGTTCCTAAAATAAGCAAAAATCTGTTGAATGTTTGTCAGTTGCTCAATAAAGACTTTAAGGTATTGTTTAAAAACGACTGCTGCATAATTAAGGATGCAATGGACAGAGAAGTGTTCACTATCAAAATGCAAAATAAAAGATTTGCATTGAATTTTACGAAAGAGAACCACATCGGTGATGCTGAGGAAGATATAATTAACAGGAAGACCTCTATATATGATGAAAACAAAATGAGTTCTTCAAGTTCAAGAACATCTACAAAAAAAGCCAACAAGGTGGATCACTCCTTCATTGTGGAAGACAAAAGAAGATTTGGCTGCTTGAAAATCACATATGGAAAAGTTCATGAGAAGCCTAACAACGAAATTGTGGGAGCATAAATGAAAAAGAACAAGAAAAAGATGCTTAGAGTTTGTTGTATCAAAGTTAAGGAGGAGTGTTGAACATGCGACTTTGAAACAGTCAAAGTTATTATCAGAATATTTTCTTTAAGTGCAGATTTTATGCTGATTTAGTTTAGATGTTATCCGATTTTTAAATTTTGGTTAGAGAAAGATTGTATAAATTGACAAACTTCTGCTCAATAAATATATAAAGTCTCCTCCATACGTATCTCTTCCTAAAAAAAACCAACAAGAACCTTCATCAAGCTCTCTGGAAAGTTCTAAATCTTTCTAAGGAGATTGATAAAACCAGAGATAAACTCTCCTCTATTCAAAAATCACTGGCAGAAAATCCCATGGATGGTTCTTTAGCTACAATAGAGAAGGAAGCTCTGAAAAGTTACTTGGAAGTGATGGATAACCAAAGTTCTTTATTGAAGCAGAGAGCTAGAATTAATTGGATAAAAGAGGGAGATAGATGTATTCAGTTCTTTTTCAATTCTTTGATAGCCCGAAAGAATGCCAACAAAATCTCCTTCATTAAAACTGAAGAGGGAGATAGATGTACTAAGTTCTTTTTCAATTCTTGGATAGCCCGAAAGAATGCCAACAAAATCTCATCCATTAAAACTGAAGCTGGGGTGGAAGTTTTGGTTAAGAGGACTTAGCTAAAGAAGCAACGATCTACTGCAAAAAATTACTAGGTTCAAAAGCTACCCCGTTAGAGATGGCTTATGATCTCAGACAAGAGGTAACTTCTAAAATTCCTGATCATGAAGCTGCCTGGTTAACAAGACCTGTTACAGATCAGGAAATCAAAAGGTAGTTTTCAACATGAATGGTTTTAAAGCTCTAGGACCTGATGGTTTGAATAGTTTGTTCTACTAGAAAACTTGGAATAGATTGGGGGGATAGTCAAGGAGGCAGTGCATGAATTTTTTCTAAAGGGTGTTCTACTAAAAGAAACAAATAAGACCTTCCTTTGTTTGATCTTAAAAAATTCCAGCCCAGATACTTGGAGTGATTATAGACTTATTTAGTGTACAAACTTTCTCTACAAGATCATTGCCAAAATTTTGGCTAATAGGTTGAAGGAGGTTTTAAAATTTCTCATTAGTGAGAATCAAGGAGCATTTATGGATAAAAGAGATATTGGGGATAATATACTCATAGTGTAGGAGCTTTTAAAAGGGTATAATCAAAGGAGAAGTCCCCAGAATTGCACTATTAAAATTGACTTACAGAAAGCTTTCGACAGTGTGAATTGGGATTTCATACTAAAAACTATGGAGATAATGAACTTTCCCCTAAGGTTCGTAAGATAGATCCAAGAATGCATATCTACTGCTTCCTATGGGATTATGATAAATGGGAGCCCCACGGAGATGTTTAGAGGCAAAAAAGGTTTAGGCAAGGGGATCCTCTATCCCCTTATCCATTTCTAATTTGTAAAGAGGTTCTCACTTAGTTGCTGAAGCACAACACTTCATCAAATCCTAAATTCAGATTCCATTCCAAATATAAAAAAGTTTGCCTAAATAGTTTATGCTTTGCGAATGACCTTATTCTCCTAAGCAAGGCTAATATTCACTCAGTCACTCTTTTGATGAGAACTCTCAACTTATTTAAAGAGATCTCGGGTCTGAGTGTAAATCATCACAAGAGCTTCCTCATTCTCTCCAAGAGCGCTTCCCACCTCTCAAATGCTTTATCTCAAACTACTGAGATGGAAATTAAAGACCCTCCTCTCCTCTACTTAGGGATTCCTATCTCATCAAGGAGGTTTCGATTTTGTGAATGCATTCCTTTAATTGAAAAGATCCAAAAAAGATTGGGGACATGGACAAATAAAGAACTATCCTATGGAGGGAAAATTCAGCTAATGAAGAGGGTAATCATGGATATGAATACCTATTAGTGCTCATTTCTTTTTCTCTCAAAAGGGCTTATTAAAACAATAGAAAAATTGATGAAACAATTTCTATGGGTAAAAGGGAATGGAGAGAAAGGAAGGGCCAAAGTTAGTTAGAAGAAAATTTGTCAACCGAGAGAGGAAGGAGGGCTAGGACTGGAGTCAATAGCCAATAAAAACAGATTTCTTCCATCCGAGAGGATTTGGAGAATTCTAAGTAAAAGTCAATCCATATGGTCCAAATGGATTCACTCTTATCTATTAAAAGGAGGGAGTTTTTGGGCTCTAAAACCTAAAAACAGCTACACCTAGTTCTTTAACCAACTCCTTAGATTGAGGAAAGACATGTACCAGCACATTTCGTGCCAGATTGGTGTAGGGGAAAGAATTTCCTTATGGTGTGACAATTGGTTAGGGACTAGACCTTTGATACAAAATCATATGGCAAGATACCTATTAAACCGATTCCTTAAGGATACTAAGCTCCAAGAAATAGTCGGGAATGGGGACTGGTTCCTTTCTTCATAAGAAACTAGACTTTTGCTCCTTCCTCAATTTAGAAGCCTTGGAGAGAAAGATATATATCTATGGAAGGATATTCTTATTTCTGAGATTACTATTAAGGAAGTCAGAAGGATGAGGGAGGGAACTACTAATCGAGTAGGATGTGATACATTAATATGGAATAAGGTCCTTAGACCTAATGTAAACTTTATGATCTGGCTAGCAATGTGGGATAGAATAAGTACTTTGAATAGGCTGAAATTCTTAAACTCCTCTAAGTCTTGTATCCTATGTAATCTAGAGGATGAAAGTAGAGATCATCTTTTCTTTGATTATGCCTACTCAAGAGAAGTTTGGATAAAGATCTCCACTCTATGTGCCCCTGATTTCAACTATGACAGATTCACAGATATACTACAGGTTTTATCAAATCTGCAGATTTCTAATTGTGATAGGGCTATCATACTACTCCTGGTGGCTACATCCTTTCAAGTAATCTGGTTTGAGAGGAATAGTAGAAGGTTTAAAGCCAAATCAAAATCGCGACTATCTCTTATAGAATTCAGTACTGCCAGCATAAGGAAGCAATTGATTATTAATCAGTTAAACCTACATTGCAGTAGAAGAATGACACTTGTATGGAGAATTTAGCACTAGCCCTAGTAAAACTTTCCAAAGTTCAAACTACTCAGTTCTAATAGTAGACATGTTATGCAGTCGCAGCCCAACACAAAGCAGATTATTCATCTACAATATCTAAGGAATAACAGAGATTATTTAGATATGGATTTACCTGGTATTCTCTATACTGGGTTAAGCAATGTTAAAGATCCATGCTATCTACTCCTTTCCCCTATGTTAAATCAATGGGGATCAATTGGGGTCTTTAGCATAAAGAAAAGAAGTTAGGAAGTCTACCTATTCGTGGATGAAAGCTCTCTAAGCTCCCTTTGACTAGCCTTGAAATCCTGTAAGAAAATCAAATTCAACCTCAGAATAGACATGCCCAAATCTTTAAAAGAGATCGGTCTGATTTTGATACCTTACCTGAGTTGAGATTCTTGGATGAAGTACTGAGAGGGAGTAGACAAAACCACATATCGATTAGCTAGAAGGATCTCCCTCCAAACAGAGAAGCACAGAAAAGCTTAGAGAAAGGATTTGAGGAAAGACATTAAGGAAAAAAACCAACAATCGAACTGATGACACTTACCAGAACCAAAATCTCCCCCATCGATTATCACAAAAAGCTGGGCCCCAGAGAGACTCCCTTTCTTCGACATCGCAAGATCTGGAAAGTTGAAGGACAAAATCAAGTCCTAATCGAGTAGTCTGCGATAGATACATAACATGATTTAGCTACCTGAGTTTTTTTCTGTGCAAAGAACCGAGGGACTGATGATCCATGGAACACTCATTTGAATCGCCGACAAAGAGAGTGAAAGCTTCTAACCTAATCGAGTAAGAGGTAGAAATTTCGAGAAAGGAGCAAATCATTATACCCAAAAGGTAAAATGACTCTGTTAAATGTAATGCTTTGTGTTTTACATGTAAACGTCGACGTTTGTTTACCTAGGCTTACTCAAAGACCCAAGTGGTCGAGATTATGGAGAACTTCTTTTATGTAATCCTCTTATTTATTAATGAATTTAAAAAAATCTCAAAAAAAATTTCTCCAGAAAGTCCGAAACCGACGAGTTTTATTTGTGTCTCTGATTCACCATCATGTGTAACATCTTCCCAACCATGAAGGCAGGTATCACTCAAGTTTTATTTGTGTCTCTGAGTCACCATCATGTGTAACATCTTCCCAACCATGAAGGCAAGTATCAGTCAAGTTATTTCAACCAAAACTAGGATCAAGGAAGCCCTTGGTGTCATTCAGTTTGGCTAGAAAACTAATCAGCAAGCTTTTAACTTCCACATTCACCTCATAATCTGTTGTATGGCTTAGGAGAAAAACTGAAATAAAGAGTTTAAAAACATTTTAAATTTTCTAAATATTTAAAAATTAACTAGACAATTATTATTAATAGTTATTAACAATTATCTTTATTAACTAAAAATTTTATTTTATAAAAATAATATCTTTTTACCAATATTTAATCATATCTCTCCAGACTTTCCTAGAATCTGTTTCATTGCAAAATTTCCAATTAGGTATGACGATGATGATTTAAACATATATAATAAAACTCACAATATTTTATATGCTTGTATTTTCCTCTGAGCTTTGAGACATTCCTAAAGAGGTAAAGAATCTGTGAAGAAAAGCTTAACTTCATTGATAACTTTTACAAGTATTAAATACATGACTCTGGTACAAGATTAATCCTGTAATCAAGGAGATGAATTTGAATTTAAACTACCGAACAGATAGATAACAATATGTGCAGATATAAGCTAATCTTAACAACTATACAAGACTTGGTCAAACAATATAAGTACTACACATGTGCTTCATTTATAGTTCCATAATGGAGCCTAGCTAACCCCCATTTTTTTATAGTTTCATCACTGTTAAACAACCATTGACCTTTTACAACTAGAAACCCCTTCTCCTTCTCTTTCCTTGCTGCCTGAAGGTTTCCGGGAATTTGAGATAGGACAGGGGACATGGCTTCTTGGATATGGGAAGTAGTACCCTTCGCAGCAATGTTGACACTGGACTTTACGGACGCTGGTGTGTACATTATAAACAAAGCTGCCTTAGTTGAAGGAATGAGCGAGTTTGTTTCTGTTGTATACTCCAATGCTCTTGGTACCATAATCCTCCTTCCTTACTTCATCTTCCACAGGTTCTTATGTTTCTTCCATCTTAAAAAACCCTGTTCCTTGCTTCCATATTTGGTTAGGTTAGTTACACTCCTTTACAGGATTTTAAACCTCTTGTTTTCAGGCGGAGAAGAGCTCCTCTCACTTTTCCACTTCTCTGTAGATTCTTCCTTTTGGCCTTAATAGGGTAAGATATGTTAGAGAACTAAATAGAATTTGTGAGAATTTGTGTGATCGATTCAAGCTGAAGAATGTAGTTCTGTTGCAGGAGTACTGGTCAGATTCTGTCTTCAATAGGTATCAAATTGAGCTCCCCTACTCTTTTGTCTGCAATGGCCAACCTTATACCGATTTTCACTTTCCTGCTTGCAGTCATTTTCAGGTAGGTAGGTTCGATTCTGGCATCCACTTGGGTCTATAAGGTTTAGTAGTCTGATGATTTTGGAATAACTCAGGATGGAAGCTCTCGATTTAAGGAGATCAACCAGCCAAGCAAAGTCACTTGGAGCAGTTTTATCCGTAGCAGGAGCATTTCTTGTGACTCTATATAAAGGCCCTGCAATCTGGATGACTTCAACTTCAGGATCCCATCACCAGCTTCTTCTTCTGTCAAAGCAATCAGATTGGATCCTTGGAGGTTTCCTTTTTCTAATCGTTTCCATTTTGGCTGCAGGATGGACCATTCTGCAGGTAAAATGAAATTATAATTAGCCATTTTCTTGCATCTAATTCAGAAAAAAGTAAAATTAAAGAATCAGCCATTTGTTTTTATGACTACAATTGCATTTTTACATCTAGGGAGCCACAGTTAAGGAGTATCCTGAAGGAATGACCATAGTCTTTTTCTTCACCTTCTTTGTCACAATCCAAGCTGCGGTTTTTGCAGTCATCTTCGAAGGAGATCCATACGCATGGAGAATAAAGCCTGGCACTGAACTAGTTTTCATAGTCTGCTCGGTGAGTGGAATTAAAAGGTTACAGTTTCATCCATGGAACTTCACAAAGTATTTGGATTGATTGTCTGTGATTTGTTGCAGGCAGTATTTGGGAGTTTGATCCGGATTGTGATCCAGACTTGGTGCTTGCATTGGAAGGGGCCTGTATTCGTAGCAATGTTCAGGCCACTGGAAATCGCCATTACAGTATTTATGACTATCATAATCCTTGGTGATACCCTTTACCTTGGCAAGTACGTATGATCCAGCTCTTTGTTAGTTATAAGATCAGAACTATGAATTAAACATGTCAGTAATCCAGATTTCAGTATTAGCAACTCGGAAAGTAAAAAAAAAGTCCAATGAAATAATGGTTCCATGTTCTACGTATTGCAGTGTGGTTGGTTCTCTCATTATCGCAATCGGATTTTATAGTGTGATGTGGGGACAGATAAAGGAGAGGAACATGGCCCTGGAAAGTGAAGGTTCGTCCAGCAGAAAGGCTCCTCTTTTGCAGAGTAACCACTGCAATGCCTATGAAGATATTTAGTGAATAACTGGACCAAAATGATATAGTATCATTCAGGAAAATTGACAGTCGCCGGTTTGCAGCTTTTATGAGCTTCGTATTCCTCGGCGGAGCTCTTCATCTTGGCAGGCGCCGGCGCCGGCGCCTTTTTGAAAAGTCATATTTGGCTTCTGTTTCCATCTCTTGCAGTTGTCTTACTTGACCGTCTGTGTTTCATAAAAGGCGTCTTACCCATCAATGACATTAGATTAGATAAAAGGTATGAATTCTCCTTTTAATATTTCTTAAAATAATAAATTAGTATTTATTATTATATATGAGGATTAAAAAATCTAACCGAATCGGCCAGTTAAATCTAAAAACTTTTAATCATTTAATTTTTCGGTTTAGTTTTCAAAATTTTTGTTTGATTTATTGTTTAAAATTGATATGTTTAAATTTTTATAAATTAATAAGTTATTATAAACTAAAATAAATCAATTAATTTTTATTTAACAATTTAACAATATCTTTTAATCATATTTTATTTTTTTAATTTTATTTAATCTTTAATTAGTTTTAAGGTGATCTAACATCGGTCAAACTTTTTAAACTTTAAATTTTTTATTTTAACTTCCAATCCAATTTTTAAAATATTATTATATTGTATCAAGTTAAAAATTAAAGTTTTGAGAGTACCTTAAAT
>JANIPM010000001.1:44441747-44458189 GCA_027478405.1 Erythroxylum cassinoides
ATTTAAGTCATGCTTAACTTCTTCCAAAAACAAGACCTTTTTCTAATCATGTAATTGAAGGAATTTGATAACACTTCTTTCTAGGAAATGTTCCTCATTGTCTCAATTTTCCAAAGACCTCAAAATCATTCAATTTGATTCAATAGTCCAAAAGTTATACTCCAAACATTTTCGGACTGTTCTTATACCAAAACATATTCTGCGCTCAACTTCAACTTGACACTCTTAGAGACTGAATTAAAACTCAATTTTATTGGACAATTTGTAGCCTTATCTCTCTAGTTTAATCCAAATAAAGAATCATCTCATTTGGATGACTAGAGCAAAAGTTATGACCAAAACACTTTCGGACTATTACTAAACTGAGACTGTACACTATACCCAACTTTACTCTAGAAATTGAAAGTCTTAAGGACTGAATTGAAATTCGATTCCTTCAGATAATTTGTAGCTCCATGTCTCTAGCTTAGTTAGAAATAAGAATCATTGAAATTGGATATCTACAGATCAAGGTATTACCAAATTACCGAAGCATGCTTAGAAAAATATCCAACTCATACTCTTTTAACCAATCCTCTCTCTTTGATTCAATCAATCTTTTTCAAATTAATATTAAAACCTACAAATTTTTATGGAGAGGTAGAGGAATGTCTTAAGAACCCAACAATTCAAAACTCAGGTTGATCGGAGGTCGGACGAAAATATTATGGCTAAAAGAGTGGAGAGAGGTCAGGTCACCCTCGCGACCAGGTCGCGAGGCGATCAAGTAACCCTCACGAGAGCGCGGCGTCGCCCTCGCGACGAGTTGTAGCCTCCTGGTCCTTCTTTCTCCGACTACCTAACTTCTAAACTCTATAATTTTTGATCCAGTACTCCAAATTTTACAAATTTGGTATCAATGGAAAGCTAAAAGAAAGCTCTACAACTTTTATGAAGAATTTAAAAATAATTTCTGCCTCTTTAAGGTCAAAATTTCAATCAAAGTGGCTGTCCTAAAAGTTCACCCTAATAAACATTCAAAATTCAAATGATCATAACTTCCAGCACCAATATCAAAAAATGTCATACTTTATAGTGTTAGAAAGTTAGAAAGACAAGCTACAACTTTTATGAAGACAATTTTATCCAAATCTCTCTAGATCAACAGAGAAAAATCACAGAAGTTTCAGATCAAAAAATCTAACTCTCCACTATTCATTCTCAGAAAATTTTCAAACTTTCACTTTTCAAAATCCAACACTTCTATTTTTTTTCTAGTCATTTCCACTCCATTTCTACCAACTTATTCATCATAAATTTCATAGTACCCTTAAATATACAAGTTTAGTTAAAAATCATCAAAAACCAAGAATTTATAGTCAACCTATTCATGCTCTATTGCTTTTCTGCATTCTCAACTTTCATGCTTAATCACTATTCTTCCTCTCAACTTCCATTTAAACTCAATATTATCCATAAGCAAATTATAGTCCATGATTAATCATGAACATTAATAACAGAACATACACACATATACCCACTCATCATCAAATTACTACATTCACTACCTAAATCTTGTATATCATTTCAAATTCAAAAACTCTCCTTTTTCTTTACTCATAACTAATCACTAACAACTTTTCATTTAATAGTTCTAACTTCTAAGAAAAGTTCCGGTCCAACATGATAAGCTTGTTATTAATCTTAAAGATTGTTTCTAAAATTTATAATTTATAATATTGTATAAAATTAATAATTTTATAAAAATGTTATGTGCCTCTTTGCTTTTATTCAATTATAAATATATGTATTTGAGTATAACATTTTGTTTAAGGTATACTCCAACAATAATAACTTCCAATAAAAATCTCATCTTATGAAATTTAGCGAGGTCTAATAGTACGCAGTCGAAAGATAATATTTTATTTAAAGTATAACTTTATGAAATTAATTTATTAACATAAAATTTATTTTGGTCTCCTTTTTTATCTTCATAGCATTTAAAAATTTGGAGATTAAAAATTTGAATTTAATTAACATAATAAATACTTATTAATATCAAATGATTGGATCAAAATTGAATCTTTAGTTGATTTAATATACACATACATTATATGTTAATAAATTATTGATTAAATTGAAATTTTTAGTAGATAGTAATTGATTTCCAATTCCAATTCTTAATCATTAAAAAAAACTCAACGAGTTTAACTTATTCAACCATAAAAATCTTAAATGGTCTAATTTTTTAGTCTGATTTTTAACTTTTCAATTTAATTTACTTTAATAATTATTCTTATTAAAAATGATAAATTTATTAATTAATCGGTCAGTTTTTATTAATTAATAAGTTCTTATAAAATAAAAAATTAATTTTTATTTAATATTTTTTAAATTTAATTTCAAATTATTCTATGCGTAAGGATAATTTTTAATAATATTTTAAATTCTCTAATTTCATTCAAATTTTAGTTTAGTTACATTTATTAAATCATTGCAAATTTTAAAGATCCTAACGTTTAGGTATCCATAAGATATTAAATTTGCTATAAAATTGAAATAAAAATCCCAATAACGAGGGAGAGAGAGAGAGAGCTCTTAGAATCCAAGGCCAAGACTCCACCGTTTAACAATTGTTCTCTTTTCGCTTCTTCTATGGTCTTTGTAATGGTCGCTCAGTAATAGCATCTCTCACATCTGTTCTTCATCTTTTATTTTGGCTTTTCTAAGTGTTTCCCCATCTTTTTCACTACATTTTCACGTGTACTTCACATTCCACAAGTTTCTCCCCTTTTAGCTTCTAATCTCAACTGGGTCTTTACATTTCTTTTCTTTCTCCCCAGCGTTGGTCCAATTTTGAGCAGTTTTTAGCTTCTCTCTATCTGGGAAGTCTCGGATCTCAATCTTGGGTTCTGGGTATTGGATATTTCTCTAAAGTTACTGTCTTTGGATCACACGTAGGATTAATCTTCACACTCGATGTCACAAGGCTATGCAATTGAGCTATATTTCGATCCAGCACTTGAAAACCAGGTCTTGAAGGCTTGGAACGTGCTAGCTCGCCGCCAAATCAGTACCCAACTCATTGAAATTGAGTCTCGACCTCACATAACTCTTTATTCAAGCGCCTATGTTGAGCCCACGAAGCTTGAATCAGTCTTAAGAACTTTTGCTTCAAAGCAAGAACCTTTGGCCTTGTCTTTTTCTACAGTTGGGAGCCCTCCAAGTGACAACAATGTCCTCTTTTTGGCTCCCACGCCCTCACATTCGCTACTTCAGTTCCATTCTCAGTTGTGTGATGCATTGAAAAAGGAAGGCATTGAAATTAGTGAAGAGTACCGGCCGGATTCGTGGATTCCTTGTTGCGCAGTAGCTCAGGAAGTACCAAAGGTGAGAATTGGAGAGGCTTTTTGCCTTTTAAGAGACTTGAAGTTGCCTGTAAATGGGTATGCCATTGATATTGGGTTAGTAGAATTCTCTCCTGTTCGTGAGCTATTCTCTTATGTACTTGGTAACTCGGTAGAAGGATGATCGATGCACTTCTTGTATTGGATGTCTGATTACAATGTACTAGCTCTGAACAAAATTGTTTTTAATTGGAATTTGAGTACATTATTATCTATTTCTGCTGATGTAGCCAATATAGGATGGTGCTAGGTTGGTGTTTGTTAAATGCCACATTCTATGTTAGAAAGATAAAACTGCAAAACTAGATTGTTGCTCAGTTTACCTTTCTTGTTAGATTGTTATTCCATCATGGATTTCCTGACAAGTTTACAGGTTTCTGGTTTTTGTTCATTCTTCATTCTGTATGTTGTGATCAGAATCGTGTTCAAAAAACTCTGTTTCAATTGATTAGAATCCGTATCGGTACGTGCTAAGGAATTCATTCACTTAGTTCTAACTCAATATAGTCATTAGAAGCCCCATTATCATTTTTCGCCTATAATCTTATGTTTGAAACACCAAAATGCTCTGTACCAGTTTTGTTTCTTGTAATTCCATGTCTCAGTGATTTTAAACTTGCACCAATGCAACAGATCGTCAGTCGTTATAGGAATTTAGTGTTTCTATTCTAACTCTACTAAATAGCAACAAGATTCAGAATCTCAGATATCAGTTGATCAACATGCATAGTGTAACTCGCGTGTCCTTTTGCGCTTAAACTCTTTATTTGTCCCAGCCTGGCATTCTGTTTAACCACTAGCCTAAGCTTTAATTGTATTAGTTGCCAAACAGTTGTCAAACAGTTCCAGTCCATATTGATGACCAGAGGCTTGCCACAGCACATCTTTCTCAATCTTAAATTTTCATGACAAGTCTGTGCCACTGTTCTCTACATTGATCTGCTCTGTAGCTTTTTCCATTGGTATCAGAAAATGGATTCCTGGTTGCTTTCATGTATCATAATTGCTCAGCTCCTTTAATGGTTCGTAAGTGTTAGGTTCATTGAGTCAGTTACTAGGAGAGTGATATGACCATTACGTTATGTACGGTGCTTGCCTTTGTTTTTGTTTTTCTTTTAACACATTTCAGTGCAGCCTCTTTCTGATGATTCAGGATCAGGGGTTTGTTTGCTGCTTAAACAGGATCAATTCAGACGGGAAGCCTTTTGTTCTTCACACTTTTTTTCTGAACCTGGTCATAGTCTTCATACGGAGCCTGAAACAAAACTTCACCTAATTTTGGATCTTTCGTGTTTTTCGTGCGAATTGGCTTGTACGTTCTCCAGTTATAAAAGCTTGATGAGACTCAAGGTTTTTATCAATCACCACCTATCACTATCAGCGAAAATATGCAGACCTTAAGGCTTCAGACAGATTTGTTACTTATCACAATCAAAATTACAAACTTAAAATCACGTTTAAAGTGTCATCAGGATTGGATGTTTCTTCTGTAGTGTTACGTACACGTGAATCAATCCCAATGATCACATAAATTCTTAAACCGATACTTTCTTTATCATGAACCTTTATGCCGCTGAAACAAAAATGGAGAAGTTTGACATTATTACAATTAAATGGTATTCTGTAATCTATAGTAAATCTCTATCCTATGCAAGAAATCAAACCAGCTTCCTGATGACAGCCAGCAAGAAGTCACTCCACGTATCAATTGGACCTGGCAAGCACCAGTGAACACAGTCATTGTAACCCTTCAGCCATTTGTTACCCCAGTGCTCTGAAGGGTGTCCATCAGGTCTCATAAGCATAGCCCTGGTTATGTCCAAAACTGCATACCTCCTTCTTTTCCCACCTTCGTTTATAGCTATTTCAACCTCCTCTACTTGCATGTTTCTAAGTTCCCAGTCGGTAGTCTCCAAACTGATTTCATCTTGACCAAAAGGACTTGACCTGTTGCAGTTCCCTCCAGTGTCCCAATCCCCATTCTCAAAATGGGATGGTGAGAATGTCCTTACCATTGTCACTATGTTCTTGCAGTTCTTGCAGTGATTGATGTGTTTTAAAGCGGCTCGAAATGCCATCCTGAGAGCAAAGCTAACACCTCGATCGGTTATGTTTGGTGCATTGCAGAAAACACATGCCACTACTTCTGAGCCTACATGTAAATATATTGGTCTGAAGAACCAATGTGCATCTGATATAACAACATAATCTATGGTATGAAGTTCTCTAGTCCAGTTCTCGTCAATCTTGTCGAGATACAAATCGTAAACGCCTGATGATGAACCGTTGGTCATTCTCTCCTCACCAACTACAAGAAATTTTGTCCAGATGATCTTGAGGGTGAAGTCGTGGACAGGAAAGTGCCATATCCGGTTCCTATCTTCGGAATCCTTGTAAACATCCTTTGGAGCTTCCTCCTGCAGGGAAAACACCATTTTCAAATTACCAAAACTTAGTTAAGCAACTTTTCTTTTGGGTTCTGTGGAAGGAGAAAGAAGTCTGACAGTTTTAACTTCCACAGAATTACTATAAATACTGATTAAACACTAATCACATCTCTTCACACGTTCTGTTACTTTCAACTCTTTTCATGCGAGTAACATATGAACAGACGAAACGATCCTTCTTGACACAGAAATAGCAACCAAGTTGTCCCAATTACAGCTAATGCATGTTCTGATACAGTAAATTGCCTCTTACGGGTTTATGTCATAGACGAAAGGTCCAAAATTGTATAGTAACAGGCATAAATCTCATACATTTATTTTCATGAGGAGAGAAAATGAAAGTGACATGAACTGACCTTCGAGAGGAGGCATAGCAGTGATTCCATGTGGTTTCTAGCAACTGAGTCACCAATGAAAGCTAGTGTTTTTCCTCTAACAATTCCTAAGAAAGCATGAGGATCAAAGCTTGGAAGGTCACATTTTTCAGGCTTCCATTTCCAGTTAAGGAAATCCGTGTCCGCTCTCCCATGTCTGAAACAATTCTTTGCGTCTGGAATTGTTACACAACTTGAATTTGTATATTGAGAAACTCTATTAAGATCTGGTATCCAATGACCTTTGAACAAGTCACAATTGTCTTCCGCTACAAAAACCAAACACCATAACTCAATTCATACCGATGTAAAGTAAAACTCAGGTGAAACCAAAAAAAAAAAAAAAGAACAAGCAAAAAGAAAGGTACAGTGGTTGAAGCATTGATTGAAAGATATTATACCCTTTTGTGGCTCCATCAACAGGAGCTTTTGATCATCAAGGTCATCATTTTTAGGCATGGCCTTAAAAGGGTTTGGAGAAATGAGAAGGATCATGCTGAAAATGGTGGTTAGGCCTAGAGATGAAAATATGAAAGGCACTGATCTCCCCATTTTGAGGCATCTCTCCTTGTGGCTGTAAAACAAAAAGGAAGAAGAAGAAGAAGACGAAGACGAAGACTTCATTTTTCATAGTCATGCAGATAGTGAGACACAGACACTCATTTATGAGATTTGTGTCTGAAAAAGCAAGATTTATTCCCTTATACATCAACATTACACATCCTAAGGTACACGGTAAAAAATTGTCGGAAAGGTGAGGATTCCAGTATTTGCGCTTCCCTCATTAACAGATACAGAACTGATTAAGGGCAGTTGTAATTCTCTGATAGGAAGGCCAAAAAGGTTATCCTTTTATGTCCTGTAAGGTCCACCGTGGGATATTATAGGTTTTTGAGTCTTGGAGCACCATTGCTTATGTGATGTACGGTTATTGTGGACCTTGGTACTTACCTGACTTGAATTTTCGGCCCTTGGCTTTCTTCTTGTCTGTCAAAATGCGAGATATTCATGATTTGTTCTTCGTTATGTACATGCAGTGATCTTGGAGTTAGATGATTTAGTAAGTTTCAGATGTTATGCATTGAACTTCGAAGCACAACCCATGAAGCAAGTTCAACTAGAAATCATTACTGTATACTGTTTGATAAAGGTGAAGACTATGGATATGAAAGCTCGTCGATCATATTAATTTACTATTCAGTGATTTGAAAGTTTAATCTCTTTTTACTAATTAGTTTTGCTTTATGGCCTCTTTTGGCTTTGTGTCTGATAACAACAGCATGATTGCTGGTCTACGAACAAAAGTGACACAAGCCTCGGCTCCATGTGGAGGTTATGTTGGTGGTGGGAGCCTACATTCTGAGATGTTTTTGGGTTGTTATCACGAATGGCGGAAACACGTGAACTTATTATTCATCATATTTATTCCTGATTTTGAGTTACAATTCCAAGAGATATTCAATCCTTCCCTTATTTTTACTTTTTGATTTTGAATACTTACCTTAAGTGAATTGCTAAATTTAATATTACAATGGGTTTTGATTAAAAAAGCGAAACTCATAAGTTCAAAACGGAAATATTCTTTCAATTTTCGGTTTAAGAATTTAATCGGTTCAAATATAATCGTAAAATTTTTGAATATTTTAACTTTTTAGTTTATGTTTTAACTTTTCAATTCGATTTAATTTAATAACTCGTGTTATTAAAAACTTATCAGTTTATTAATTAATCAGTCAATTTTTGTAAATTAATAAGTTCTTGTAAACTAAAATAAATCAATTAATTTCATTTAACAATCTTTTTTCAATTAAATATTTTTACCCAACTAATCAAATTATTTTTATTTATTCATATATTAAATTGTTCTTCTATTTTATGATTATTTTGATTGATTTCAAATTCGCAAAATCATTTTATTAATTGAAATGATCAAATCTTAAATTAAATACTGAGTTAACGAAGGTACACTCCTCTTTTCTTTTCGCGATGAATTTGGTAGATTTGAAAGCATCGGGTCAGAAGCCAATTTGGTCGAATAACCAATAGGGAGATTTTTTTCATTCGGAAAAAACTGAATTATCCTCTTGTTAATTCGGCTTGGTTGGGTCATTTCTTCCACTCATGTGTATTTTGGAGACAATCTCCTCTTTGATCACTCCTTCGTGTTGATCCAAAGATTGGAAGAGAGCCTAAGAACTGCTACCCCATTTCGGTTCTTTAATGGGCTCATTGAGATGGAGGGATTTAGTGACTTGGTGGATAGGTGTTGGTCAATTAATGTGATTGGTTACAAATTCTTTCAATTAATGTTGAAATTGAAGAAGGTGAAGGTTGAACTGAAAAGTTTCCTATCTCGGCGGTACCTGGATACAACTAACTTAAGGGAGAGGCTTTTGATAGCTCAAGGCGCTTGCTACCATGATCCCTTTAACGTTTTCCTCTATATTATGGAAAGCTACTGCCTTCACAATTACATGGAAGCCTTATAGCTTCAAAATTTCATTCTTCACCAAAAGGCCCGGTTAAACTGGCTCAAGGAAGGGGATATCAATTCTAAGTTTTTTCATGCTCCTCTATTGGCTCGTCGAAACACCAAGACAATATCAATCCTTAGGGATAATAGAGGTCACACTTACTCTTCTCAACCCTAATTGCAAGAGTTGGCTCTGACACATTTTGCAGAATTGATGGGTGAAGATTCCTCTTCCTTGTCAAGTCTTAATATAATCACTTTAATAGAGACTTTGATTGAATCTAGCATCTTAGAACGACTGATGTGGCCCATTACTCATGAAGGTGTCAAACAAGTCATTTTCAGTATGAAACCCTCCAAAGCACCTAGTCCTGACAATTTTACTGCTTTATTCTTCTAAAGGTCTTGGGATATCACAGGTGAGTTGGTTTCTTCTGTGGTGTCGGAATTCTTTGAATATGGGAAGATGCTTAAGGAGTTAAACCATACATATATTTGCTTAGTTCCTAAAAAACAACACCCTCAAAATATGTCTGATTTCAGACCGATTTCTTGTTGTAATACCATATATAAAATCATTTCTAAGATTTTAGCAGAGGCTAAAACTGGCCATCACCGACATCATCAATCTAGCACAAAGAGCTTTCATCCCAGAGAGGAACATTGGGGATAACATCCTCCTCTTATAGGAGCTATTAAAAGAGTACAACTCGAGCAAACATCTTCAAAGTTGTTTAATTAAGGTCGACTTCTTCATGGCCTTTGATACGTATGTCTTGATGTTATTTGCAGAATGGTCTAGGCTTCATTTTAACTCAGAAAAAAGTAGTGTGCATATCTCAACTGATGTGCATAATCCGGACCTTATTTGTTTGACTATGGGGTTGAATTCTCATCCTGGCATATACTATTATTTGGGTGTCCCCATGTCCTCTTCTAAACCATCTCGGTTAGAGTGTCTACCTCTACTGGAAAAAAATTACAAAGAGGACGCAAACTTGGCAAAACAGGTTCCTATCTTATGTTGCTAGACTTACTCTGATTATTTATACCTTGAGTAGCTTGCATTTATAATGGGTAGCCCATATAACTTTACCTAAGGGAATCCTAAAAGACATAGACAGAATCATAAAAGCCTTTCTTTAGTATGGGAGTTCCGACAAAGCTACGAATGCCAAAGTTAAATGGAGTGAAGTGGTAACCCCTAAGGTGTTTGGAGGTTTGGGTATTAAGTCTATTGACTCCACTCAAAAAGTCTTTATTGGATCCCGAACTTTTCTTAGAAGACTAGAACTATTAAATGAGAAATGTGGATAGATTTATATTTTGCTTTGATGCTTTTAGTGGATAAGAGATTTGAAATGGGAAGAATTAAGGTAAAAATTAGAGGTAGAATGAAAGCAAAAATGAAGTTGAATTTGTGTAGTAAGTTGATGAAGAATATGTGCATATGTGTATGTTCTGTTATTGGTGTTCATGATTAATTATGGACTATATTTTTCTTTGGATGATATTGATTTGTCATGAAGTTGAGAACTGGGTGCAGTACATTGGTGGATGAATATAAAATTTGTGTTTTAAATTCGAGGGCAATTCTGGATTATTCTAGGCTGATTTAAACAAAGTCATCTTTAAAAAGTTGTAGATCTTTCTTTAGCTTTCCAACGATATATAGTATGAAATTTTTGGACTTCTGTGTTGAAAGTTATGGTCCTTATAAGGGGAGATACTTAGGAGTATAGAATGCTTCTTCTATGTTTGACCCTCTGTTTCTTCTATGTTTGATCTTCTGCTTCTTCTATGTTTGACCTTCTGCTTCTTCTATGTTTGACCCTCTGCTTCTTCTATGTTTGACCCTCTGCTTCTTCTGTGTTTGACCTTTTACTTTTTTCGTGTTTGACCTTCTGCTTCTTCTATATTTGACCTTTTGCTTCTTCTATGTTTGACCATCTACTTCTTCTATGTTTGACCCTCTGCTTCTTCTATATTTGACCCTCTGCTTCTTCTATGTTTGACCGTCTACTTCTTCTATGTTTGACCTTCTGCTTCTTCTATGTTTGACCTTCTGCTTCTTCTATGTTTGACCTTCTGCTTCTTCTATGTTTTGCTTTTTCTATATTTGACCTTTTACTTCTTCTCTGTTTGACCCTCTACTTCTTCTCTATTTGACCCTCTGCTTCTTCTGTGTTTAACCTTCTGCTATTTCTGTGTTTGACCCTCTGCTTCTTCTATGTTTGACCCTCTGCTTCTTCTATATTTGACCTTCTACTTCTTCTATGTTTAACCTTCTGGTTCTTCTATGTTTTTCTTCTTCTATGTTTGACTTTTTGCTTCTTCTATGTTTGATCCTCTACTTCTTCTGTGTTTGACCTTCTGTTTCTGTTGTGTTTGACCTTTTGCTTCTTCTATGTTTGACCTTCTGCTTCTTCTATATTTGACCCTCTGCTTGTTCTATGTTTGACCTTCTGCTTCTTCTTTGTTTGACCATCTGCTTTTTCTATATTTGACCTTTTGCTTCTTCTATGTTTGACCTTTTGCTTTTTCTATGTTTGACTTTCTGCTTCTTCTATGTTTGACCTTCTGCTTCTTCTATGTTTGACCTTCTGCTTCTTCTATGTTTGGCCATTTGCTTCTTCTATGTTTAACCCTCTACTTCTTCTGTATTTGACCTTCTGCTTCTTCTGTGTTTGACCTTCTGCTCCTTCTATGTTTGTCCTTCTACTTTTTCATTTGGTTTCGTTTGTACGTATCGTCTGCTCTATTTTTGACCCTTTAGACGATAGAATCTATCTTCAAGGTCTTTATGAAAGTTGTATATCTTGAAGTCCTCTTTCAAACAATCTAATAATGACCTAGATCCGATATCTCTAGAAAAAGTTATGCTAATTGTTCCAAAATAGGCCTTAGACTGAAACTTCTTCTGGGTATTGTTTATTTTACATCTTCTGGTCCAAGTTTGACCCTGATAGAATCTATCTTCAAGATCTTCATGAAAGTTGTAGATCTTTAACTCTTCTTTCAAACCATCTAAGAATGACCTTGATCCGATATCTTTAAAGAAAGTTATGCCAATTGTTAAAAATCTTCTATGCACTATTCATAAACTTCTTCTGGGTACTGTTCATCTTACATCTTCTGGTCCAATTTTGACCATCTAGATGATAGAATCTATCTTTAAGGTCTTTATGAAAGTTGTATATCTATAAGTCCTATTTCAAACCATCTAAGAATGACCTTGATCCGATACCTATAGAGAAAGTTATTTCAATTGTCCCCAAACAGGTTCAATATGATTGAGGAAGGAACCTTATTTGATTCTTTCGGCCATAACTTTGTTATCCAACCTCCAAACGAAGTGATTCTTAGACCAATAGATTCCTAACACATTTTCATACCTCTCCACAAAATTTTATAGCTTTTGATATTGAATTGAAAAATATTGATTGAACCAAATTAAGGGTATCAGATGGAAGAGTAAGAATTGGATATTTTACTGATCATATTTCAGTGTTTTAATGGCATCTTAATCTGTAGTGCTCCGAATGAGATGATTTTTTATTTCTAAATAGAACTAGAGACATGGAGCTTCAAATTATTTGATGGAATACAATTTTAATTCAGTCCCTAAGACTTTCAATTTCTGGATAGAAGTTGGGTATTCATTAGAAACTTAAGACAATGGGAAACAATTGTTATGAAGAAGTCAAATTGTGATTCCAATTTGAAGTTTCCCAAAATCTGTTCTGAAGTTGAAGAAATGTGTTTACTCACATTTTATGATTCTGAATGTTGGGTTCTGGAAACGAGGTCCAATAGTTGTGGTATCAGAGCCCAAAATTGAGATCTTACATGGGCATTTTTCGAAATATGTGTCAAATAGAAGTAGTGAGAAAAATGATACTTTTCCATGATATGAGAAAATGAAAGTTTATGGATATTACGTAGTCTGATATGTTAGACAGAGATGGAGTATTTGTGATTATGTTAGTGAATATGGTGATGAAATTTTGTTGTGGATATGCACTTCAATTGAAGTGGATTTGAAAAGATTTTCATGAATTGACTAAGAGGAAATAGAGACATAGGTGGACAAGATTTAAGGTGTACAAGAAAAATGGAATTGAAAGGTTACACTTGGAAGTAGAATGATTATTTAATTGCTTTGATAAGAGTTATGAGCTGGTATAAGAAGATATTAGTGGAATTGAGATTGTAGATGTTGTTACAATGAGTAATGAGTTCAAAGATAAAGAGAAAAATATTATCTAGGAGCAATGGAGATCAAAGTATCAATTGTGTAAGATATAAATTGGTATGAGGAAATAGTTAGGTTCATTAAGTTTTGGGTAATTAGAATGCTATGAACTTGTAAGAACGATAGGAATTGATCTTCCCGAGGCATTAAGAATGGCTGATGATGCGATGATGATAACATATGATTGATAAAGATTGTATGAATAGTATAGATGATAGTAGCAAGAAATCTTCTTTTTAAGAAGAATTTCACTGAATTAGATTAAGCAGATCAGATAGTTTATGTTAAGAATAATCAATGAAAGAACAAATTGGAAATGAATACGTAATGATTCCAAAGTAAATATTGGAGTCACATCCCTAGCGGAGACTTAAGCATAAGAGGTAGAATATATTATTGAGAATGTATGTGTTTTTGTTTAATGTAAAGTATCTAACTATATGAGTGGACTCTTGAATTTGAGGAGACATTAGTTTCTACATAGGTCCATGTTATATTCTGTGTAAATATGTTTGGGAGATACAAATTTGATCTGATGAATGTATTACAAACACTGGATGTTAAAATGGAAAATAAATTGAAATGTGAGGAGAAATTAGTATGAATGAGTAGACAGTAGAATAATTCAATGTGAAATTAGAGGAAATCGAATGAGTTGAGAAAATCATTCAAGAAAGGAAGTTAATTGGGAAATTGAAAATCACATGAGACAATGTTACTTCATTGAGGAATTAGTTATTTAAGGAATTATAAGAACTAATCATGGGCATATGGAGCTTTGAAAAAATTTGTTGAAGTTAACAAATGACTCGACAGTGCTATGGTATTAAAGATTAGAGCGATCCAAGCAAAATTTGATGATATATTAAAGGTATTCAAAAAGTTGAGAAGAATAGTTTGAATATTTGAACAAAAACATGTAAATTGTATGAGTAATGAAAGTAAAGAGAATTTTAGAGGAATTATAACACCGATATTAATTATATCGTCTGGATTTAGAGATTTTATAGTATACAATGATGTTGTATAAGAGACTTGGATAAAATCCAATGTAGCATGATAAAGTAATTTATATGTATGGAGACAACTAAAATCCTATGAGTTGATTATTTGATACATGATTTAGAACTACTATGGTAGTGATTGCTTTGAAAGTTTGGAGTATATATATAGACACACACACACACACACATATATAGATCATTATGTTTGAGGTAATTATTGAGTTGAGAGATTTGAATATGAGACTGAGACAATTGATATAAGTACTGAAAGAATATGATTGTACAAATGAGTATTTCCTAGTAAAGTTTATGTTGTATCTAATGCATTAAGCAGAAATCCCAATAGTAGTGAAGCACGAATTTAGATATTGAAGTTATCAGATCTAGTGCAAAAAGGAGCATAGAATGTGGAGTTGAATTTTGAGCAAATCAAAGTACTATTTGCTATGGAATTGAAGATCAGTTTCATATGAAAGGATTAACCAAGCCTAAATTGAGGATTCATAAATTGTGAATCTTATTGAGAGATTGAAAATAGATCTGAATTTTGGGTTCGAATAGGAAGAATGATACATTGTGATTGAAATAAGAAGTATATGTACCGATAAAGATGATTGAGCAAAGAGATTATTAGATAAGCATAAATAACAACCCATGATATACATCCTAGTAGGAATGTGCCAAAATAATATCTAACGGCTAAGAATGTAGAATCAAGTGACTAAATGTTTGATTTTGCCGATGGTCTTAACTGTCAGAGATATGCTTAAAGCTTATATTTTGGAGTTTTTGGGAACATAAGATCAATGTATAGTTCTATCCGACTTTAAGCATCATAATCATTATCATAGTCATTTCATTAGAATATTGTATGAGGAGTTAGATGACAAAAAGAGTCGTTTGTTCTTGCACTATGATGATTAAGGCCTAAAAATGGTTGAAGGCCAGAATTGATTGGAGAGGTTGTTGATAAGTGAAATTTATCAGTATTAGAAATTAAGTGATTTAAGGAAGACGAATGAATAAGAGGGATCAACGCCAAAGGCATGGAATACAGTAAGATAGACATAAGAGTTAAGTGTACTGACACTATAGAGATGTGAATTATGAAGTGAAAGATGAAATGTTTCTGAAAGTATCACCTTCCCAATATGTGTTTAGATTGAGTGCAAGATATGCTTAGGTTAGGGAAAAGAGGCAACTAAGCTTGGATTATGGTTCATGAAGTTATTAAGAATCGGACCATTGACTTATGAGTTAGTACTACTAACAAAGATGTTTCATATTCATAATGTGTTATATTCAAGTATACTAAGAAATATTAATATGATATGCTATTGGTGTTATCGACATAGGAAGTGAAAAATTGTGAGTAATCTGAAAATATATTGAAGGAACAGTTAAGATAGTGTGATATCTGAATAAGTCATTGAAGGATTGATTGAATCCGTTAACTAGGGTCATTTGAAAGAAATTATTTGAGTGATGAAATTAAATGAAAAATGGAGGAGCAAAAGAGGAAGCATGCCCCTACCTCTTGATTAGTCAGATAAGAATTTCGATGATGAAATTCTTTTAAGAGGGGGAGAAATGTTGACCCCCAATTTTTTTTTCTCTAGTTAAACATAATTTAAATGAAATTTGAGGTTTTGATAGATTAAATTTTTGGGGTTAATTATTATGTCAAGGTTAATAGGATTTTATTGCATGGATTAATGGAATTAAAGTGTTAAGGTTATAAGAACATTCAAGGGTATTTTTGGCAAGACATTTAAGTATAAAAGACATAAGGCATGGAAGGAAGGGCAAATTGGGCATTTCATATTCATTAACGGTAGAATTGGAAGTAGAAATTATGGTCTTGCATTTTAAGAAGAGAGAAGAACGAAAATTGAAGAGAAAAGGAGAGAGTGTCATGAAGAAGAGAGAGAAATACGAAGAGAAGAAGAGAAGGAGAGAAAGAAGAGAAAACAAGTTAAGGTTTCAATTTTCTTAGCCTTCAAGAGAGATTTTGAGGTTATTCAAGAAAGAAAGAGGAAGAGAAGAGCTTCCATTTGAGCCAAAGATCTCTTCATTTGATGAAGAATCAAGGAAATCAAGAAAGACAAGAGAAGCAAGAGTGAAGACATTTTGAGCAAGTCTATAAGCAAGGAAATCAAGGTGGGTACATGTTAATAATAGAGTAAATAAGCCACTACATATTTTCTTTGAATCAAGAAAGTTTAATGATTTCAATTGCATCATAAGTGTTGCATCTATCTCTTCTTGAATGATTTGAAAATCTGTTATATGTTTGATATATGAATTGTGTCGATATGTGAAGAGATTTTGAAAATGAATTTTTGTAAAAATATACATGTTTATGGAATCATGTTTTTGGAAATATTTTCGAAATATCTCATGTTTATGAAAAGTTAAGATTAAGAAAAGTGCCATTTTGGGCAATACATTTGCAAGTATATGAAATCAAGTTTCGAAAATGTGCCATTTTGGGCAACAAGTT
>JANIPM010000001.1:44474470-44492232 GCA_027478405.1 Erythroxylum cassinoides
TATCAAGGCGCCTTTCTTTCTACCATTTACGGCCTTTAGAAAGAGCATAACTCGCGATTATTTGCTCATAAGAAAACTGAAGCCTACGGGGTTGCAAAGAACATAATTAATTGGATTCAATATTCTTTAATAGCAAAAAATCTGCACACTACCTTATCCAATGACATGAAATATGGTTAGCACCTTTAGCTTGGTTATGTAAATAAGTTGTGTTATATTTGCTTTCTTTTGTTGTGTATAGTCTTGAACTCATTGTAATGTTAGTTTAGATATATAATTTCCTTTTTTTTAATATCAAATGCGTAAAAATTCAATTCTTTTTATCCTTATAGCGATTATGAGTCTTTAATTTGCTTAATTATAAATTATTTTCTAATAAGAGCGTTCAACTAAAATTAATACATAAAATTACTACTCATTCACAATAGGCTTGGCATTTCGTTTTATTATAATTTTTAATATGAGTAGAGTGTAGAGCTCATTAATAAGAATTATGTTTAGCTCAATCATCATCAAAATGATCAAAACTAGCCATTTAAATAGTTGACTTTTATTACTTATAAATTATTTAATATTTTCATTATTTAATTAATATAAGATCCTATAAAACGTTTAAATTTAAATGTTTTCAAAAAAAACCTTAAAAAGTAGGTAAATTTTAGAATTTCCTAATGCCTATTTATGAAAGTTGGATCATAAAAATTGTTACGTAATAGAAATAATTATTTGTTTTACACAAATAAGTCTTAATATATTATTTTCTATAAATTGTATATGATAATGATATAGAAAATAAACTGATAAAAACAAACAAACTAGAATCGTTGGATAAACAAAGATTAGAAGATCCTAACGTTTAATCCACAATGACAAGAGAGAGAGAGATATCTATCTCCTAGAACCCAAGACTCCACTGTTTTACACCCAACCTCCTGGCCTTTATTCTCTTTTAGCTTCGTCCCTGATCCTTGTGACGTTCGCTCACGAAGCATCTCACACATCTGTTCTTCATCTTTTATTTTGGCTTTTCTTGGAGTTTCCGCATCTGTCCACTAGTTGTTTATCCCCTTTCAGCCTCCAATCTCAACTCGGTCTTTACATTTTTTTTCTCTCTCCCCAGTTTTAGTCCAATTTTGAGCAGTTCTTCACTTTTCCTTTCTGGGTAGTCTCGGATCTCAATCTGGGATCTTGGGTATCGGATATTTTCTCTAAAGTTACTGTCTTTGGATCACACGTACGGATTAATCTTCACTCTCGATGTCACAAGGCTATGCAATTGAGTTGTATTTCGATCCGGCACTTGAAAACCAGGTCTTGAAGGCTTGGAACGTGTTAGCTCGCCGCCAAATCAGTACCCAACTCATTGAAATTGAGTCTCGGCCTCACATAACTCTCTACTCAAGCGCCTATGTTGAGCCCACGAAGCTTGAATCAGTCTTAAGAACTTTTGCTTCAAAGCAAGAGCCTTTGGCCATGACTTTTTCTACAGTTGGGAGCCCTCCAGGTGATAACAATGTCCTCTTTTTGTCTCCCACGCCCTCGCATTCGCTACTTCAGTTCCATTCTCAGTTGTGTGATGCATTGAAAAGGGAAGGCGTTGAAATTAGTGAAGAGTACCGGCCGGAGTCGTGGATTCCTTGTTGCGCAGTAGCTCAGGAGGTACCAAAGGCGAGAATGGGAGAAGCTTTTTGTCTTTTAAGAGACTTGAAGTTGCCTGTTAATGGATATGCAGTTGATATTGGGTTGGTAGAATTCTCTCCCGTTCGTGAGTTATTCTCTTATGTACTTGGTAACTCGATAGAAGGATGACCGATGCACTTCTTGTATTGGATATCTGATCACTGTGTATTATCTTAGAACAAAATTTTTTTATTGGAATTTGAGTGCTTTAATATCCGTTCCTGTTGATGTAGCCGTATAGGATAGTACTAGTTTGGTGTTTGTTAAACAACAGCATTTATGTTAGGAAGATAAAACTCAGTGTTGCTCAATTTACTTTTTTCTTGCTTAGATTGTTATTACATCATGGATCTTTCCTGACCAGTTTACAAGTTTCTGTTCTTTATACATTCTTCATTCTGTATGTTGAGATCAAAATCGTGTTCAATTAACTCTGTTTTGATTGATTAGAATCCAAAGCCATTTACTTAGTTCTAACCGAATTTAGTCATTAGAAGATTATGTTGCCTATAGTTTTATGTTTGAAAGACCACAATGCTCAGTACCAGTTTTGTTTCTTGTAATTCCATGTCTCGGTGATTTTAATCTTGCACCAATGCAACAGATCTTCATTCATTGTAGGAATTTAGTTTTTTTGTTCTAACTCTACTATATGGCAATAAAATTCAGAATTTCGAATATCAGTTGATCGACATGTGCAACAGATCGAATATATGGCAAGTCCCATGTTCTTTTGCACTTTTGGTTGATGCATTAGCCTAAGCTTTTAGCTTGTGTTAGTTGTTAAAAAATTCGAATCTATGATCTTGGATCTAGGTCTTTTGTGGGGTTCAGGATGTCTCTGTTCTTGTTCTGCTTCATATTGATGACCAGAGCTTTGCCAGAGCACATCCCTCTCAATCTTAAAATCTTCACGACAAATCTGTGCCACTGTTCCCTACATTGGTCTGTTGGGTAGCTTTTTTTCCATTGGTATCAAAAAATGGATTCCTGAAATTACTTTCATGTGTCATAATTGCTCAACTTCTTTAGCGGTGCATAAAGGTTGGGTTCATTCATTCAGTTAATAGGAGGGTGATACGACCGTTAAGTTCTGTATGGTGCTTGTTTTTGTTTGTTTTTCTTTCAACACAATGAAGTACAGCCTCTTTTTGGTGATTCAGGATCAGGGTTTGTTTGCTGCTTAAACAGGATCAGTTCAAAGGGGAAGCTTTATTCTTCACAGTTAACAGTTTCATTTGTTTCTGAGCTTGGTCCCAGTCCACGTACTGAGCCTGAAACAAAATTCACCTAATTTTGGATCGTTCATGTTTTTCGATGTTATGCCATATTCATGTTTGAAGGTCTGAATTGACTTGTACTTCACCTGTTATAAAAGCTTGATGAGGGTCCAAAGTTTTTATCAATCACCACCTATCACTTTCTGCAACTTAAAATAAAAATGAAGACCTCAAGGCTTCAGATAGGTTTCTTATTTTTCACAATCAAAATATCGAAACCTAAATCACGTTGAAAGTGTCATCAGGATTCGATGTTTCTTCTGTAGTGTTATGTACATGTCAATCAATCCCAATGATCACATAATTCTTAAACCGATACTTTTCTTTATCATGAACCTTTATGCCTCAGAAACAAAAATGGAAAAGTTTGATATTATTACAATTGAATGGTATTCTATAATCTATAGTAAATCTCTATCCGATGCAAGAAATCAAACCAGCTTCCTGAGGACAGCCAGCAAGAAATCACTCCACATGTCGATTGGACCTGGCAAGCACCAGTGAACACAGTCATTGTAGCCTCTCATCCATTTGTTACCCCAGTGCTCTGAAGGGTGTCCATCAGGTCTCATAAGCATGGCCCTGGTTATGTCCAAAACTCCATACCGTCTTCTTTGCCCACCTTCTTTTCTAGCTGTTTCAACCTCCTCTACTTGCATGTTTCTAAGTTCCCAGTCGGTAGTCTCCAAGCTGATTTCCTCTTCACCAAAAGGACTTGTCCTGTTGCAGTTCCCTCCCGTGTCCCAAGCCCCATTCTCAAAATGGGATGGTGAGAATGTCCTTACCATTGTTACTATGTCCTTGCAGTTCTTGCAGTGATTGATGTGTTTTAAAGCAGCTCGAAATGCCATCCTGAGAGCAAAACTAACACCTCGATCGGTGATGTTTGGTGCATTGCAGAAAACACATGCCACTACTTCTGAGCCTACATGTAAATATATTGGTCTGAAGAACCAATGTGCATCTGATATAACAACATAATCTATGGTATGAAGTTCTCTAGTCCAGTTCTCGTCAATCTTGTCGAGATACAAATCGTAAACGCCTGATGATGAACCGTTGGTCATTCTCTCCTCACCAACTACAAGAAATTTTGTCCAGATGATCTTGAGGGTGAAGTCGTGGACAGGAAAGTGCCATATCCGGTTCCTATCTTCAGAATCCTTGTAAACATCCTTTGGAGCTTCCTCCTGCACGGAAAACACGCATTTTTAGATTCAATATGAAGACCAAAGCATAGTTAAGCAACTTTTAGTTGAGAGTTTAACTTCCACAGAATTACAATAAATGCTATTAACAACTGTCACATTTCTTCACACATTCTGTTACTTTCAACTCGTTTCCTGCGAGCACAATATGGGCAGAGGAAATGATCCTTATGGGTACAGAAATAGCAACCAAGCTGTTTCAATCACAGCAACTGCATGTTCTGATACGGTAAATTGCCTTTTACAGACAAAGCACATGATTGGCATGAAGCTGTACTCAGAAATTCAGGCTTATTTAGGTATCAACCTAGATGAGAAATAGCAGTTGCCAAGCATCTTTCCAGTTTGTTTCTAAGATTTTGTTTCCAACATAATCATCAATTAATCCAAAACCAAACTCGCCATTTTGAAAAGGAAACTGATGAACAACCACCAGCTTGGAATTCCTATCCGATGAGGCACTTAAAGTGACAAGCAAATTTCTAAATGCATGCAACTTGTTCTCTGTCGTTTTGATTCCGACAACCTCATGTATATGTCATAAACGAAAGGTCCAAAATTGTACGGTAACAGGCTTAAATCTCATAATTTATGTTCATGTGGGGAGAAATGAAAGAGACGTGAACTGACCTTTGACAGGAGGCATAGCAGTGATTCCATGTGGTTTCTAGCAACTGAATCACCAACGAAAGCTAGTGTCTTTCCTCTAACAATTTCTAAGAAAGCATGAGGATCAAAGCTTGGAAGATCACATTTTTCAGGCTTCCATCTCCAGTTAAGGAAATCTCTGTCCACCCTCCCATGTCTGAAACAATTCTTTGAGTCTGGAATCGTTACACAACTTGAATTTGTATACTGAGAAACCATATTAAGATCTGGTATCCAGTGACCTTTGAACAAGTCACAATTGTCTTCCACTACAAAACCAAACATCATAACTCAATTCATGCCGTTGTAAAGTAAAACTCAAGGGAAACCCAAAAAAAATTAAAAGAAAAAGAAAAAAGGAAGGTACGTGAGGATGAAGCATTGATTGAAAGGTTTTATACCCTTTTGTGGTTCCATCAACAGGAGCTTTTGATCATCAGGGTCATCATTTTTAGGCATGACCTTAAAAGGGTTTGGAGAAAAGAGAAGTATTATGCTGAAAATGGTGGTTAGGCCTAGAGATGATAACAATAAAGGTACTGATCTCCCCATTTTGAGGCATCTTTCCTTATGGCTGTAAAACAGAAAGGAGGAGAAAGAAGAAGAAGATGAAGAAGACTTCATTTTTCTTAGTCATGCAGATGGAGAGACACAGTCATGTATGTGATTCGTGTCTGAAAAAGAAAGATTTATTCCCTTATACAAAAGCATTACATATCTTTGGTAATTGGTAAAGAATATTGGAAAGGTCAGGGTTCTAGTACTTGCTCTTCCCTCACTAAACAGATACATGGACCTGGTTAAAGGCAGTTGTAATTCTGTGATAGGAAGGTCAAAAAGGTTGTCTTTTTGTACTGTAACGTCAACCGTGCGATAGAGGTTTATGACTTGTGGAACACCATTGGTTTAGCTGATTGCATGTGCTGTTTCCTGTTATTGTGGACCTTCGTTACTTAATTTACCTGATTTTCCGGCGAAACTTGTTCGAAACATGAAGCTTTCATAGACTAATTTCGGCCTTGTAGTCCATACACGCTTTAGCTTTTCCCTCCAACATCTGTCTGAGACAAAAGGACCGTCATTATCATATATTTAGTCAAAACTAAATGGAAGATTTGTCATCATACACAAATGATAGTGATTGTTGAATCAATCTTATCATATCTCTCTTGTCAATCCATGTTATAATTGAACCTCAAACTATAGTTTGAATTATTACCAATCTTGTCTGTTGAGTAGTTTGCTATACTCTGTTTAGATTTGCTCACACTTGCACTTAATTGCCTGATCGGCGAAGCTTAATTGATTCATAGCCATGGTTTCAGTATAAGAAGAAGGTTAGAAATGGCGTTTTGTATAAATGGTATGTAACGCAGGGACAAATGAGCAAGCTGCTTGGCATTTTAACCTGGGTCGTGCTTCAACAATGTCCTGGATAGGAACAAACATAAGCAAAAGACAAAATGAAGAAATGCGCATAGCTGAATGTTTAAAGCTGAGTCAGAACAACGACACTGGTTTGCAGCATGGAAACTATACAGGTACAGGGTAACCGTGAAATACCTTATCAATATCAGCAGCATCCATAACATTTATGCCTAAAAATTAAATTTCTAAATATATCAAACACCATTTGAGGCAACCAAATTCATTTTTGATATATCACTGTACAATCAAGAAAGGGAGGAAAAAGAAAACTCAATGACCACATCTAGTCAGCAAGTTTCCAAATTATGTTGTCACAAGCTCTTGATGTCCTAAAGTGCTCAGGTTTTTGGTTGGCCCTCACTTTGGTCAGATGAAAAATCCTTTTTGCAAAGCGTTGTTGGTAATGCTGCTGCTGCTGTGATTAAGTTGATGGCACCGTTTCTTTCTCGAACTGTTATAGGAGACAGAGGAGCCATCTTGCCCCTTCCCGGTTGGGATTTATATCTGGTTGAACAAAGAACAGCGCCCTTTGTAACTTGGTCCTTTTGTGGCCATGGCTCTTCATGAATCTGCCTTCCAGTTCCTTCAAAATGGGAACAAGTGTTAAAAAGAATGCACAAATCAATATTTCGTAAGATAATTTGGAAGGGCAGTTATGCAGAGTGATCATTCCTCCCCTCCGCAGCACATCTCTACTCCTACAAACTGACCCAAACATTCCACTCCAAAAAGATAACATAGGATTTAACAAAATTAAAAATCAAATCATTGAACTGTGTCCTCCAACAAATGGCTCACCTATCCAAAATATTTTGAACCACTGCATTGTCAACCTATTGCCATGATGATTGTCTGAAGCCGTGGAATCTATCGGATGTATCCCAGCCTCCATCAGGATCCTTTCTCTTGAATACACTGTTTCCCGCTCCACCAGCCACCTGATACATCTTCATCTGCTCCTCTGTCATCACTTGTGAACCGGGAAGAGTATGTTGTCTTATTGCAGAAGGCAGTCTCTCCTCCCTACGCTCCCCATCACTAACTCCAGGACCTGCATTCAGATCAAGTTGGCCACCCCATTTCCTGCTGTCAGAACTTGCACTGCTGCTGCCACCAGGAAGGCTCATTGCATACTGTCTAGGATAAGGAGATGAGACTACACAAGCAGGTCCTACTAACTGTGAAGGAACAGTAGGAAAACAAAGTGCATTGCCAGAAGATGATTCCATATATGCTGTTGAAGCACCAGAAAAAGTGTTTGATGCCAGAGGGAAGCTGGTTTCAAAAGGGAATCCCGGATATTGGAATGGGGTAGTGGCTGGAAAAGGCACTGCTGGAGAAGATGATAACACTGAGCCCCGGTAAATTTCAGGACCAAAAGTCGTGCTTGCATTTGGAGGAGCCAAAATCCTCTGCGATCCAGCAGGAGCTACAAAACTATGTTCTGCTCTACCAGGGAAAACTGATGGGACTGAGATGGCTGAATAGGTGTTGGCTGGAAGGTACCAAGATGAGAAATTTCCATATTCTACACTACTCATTCTTAGACCAGGAACAGGTGATGGAAAAGGTAAACTACTTTTCACCGGCTGATTGTGTGGTGCTGCTTCAGCGGCAACTTCATCAAGGCCTGGTCCATTGTTTAAATCAAAGCCTCTTGAACTATTAAGTGCACCATTTGACAGTCCACCAGGTAGCGATGATTTGTTTGATATCGTAGAAATTTCAAAGCGAGAGCTGTTGTTTGAGAGAAATCCAGTGTCTGAGCTCTCATCAGCTTTGTTCAAGTCAAGATCAAATCCACCATCAGATCGATCACGAGCTCCAGACTCAGAACAAGAAGCTCGAGCAGAATTTTGAGAAATTACATCTTCTAGAACTCTCTCATCTGGAATATTTAGGTCAAAATCTAAAGGAGTGCGGCCTTGTTTTCCAGAAGCATCAACCATTGAGGTTTCACCAAAATTCAGACCCATTTCCAAATTCTTTCTAGGTTCCGCTGGTCGAAAAGCACTTGTAGCAGCCGATCCTTTCCACCCAAGTTCTCCCTTGGTACGTAGCGGGTTTTCAGGAAGAACAAATGGGCCTTTGGCAGCAGCAGCCACAGTAATTGAAGTAGACAAGGTTCCAGATATAGATGACAAGGGAATAGGCAAAGGACAAGGTAGATGAATAGTAGATGAGATATCCGGACCCACAGATTGAGCAGGCTCACCTTGGTTTCCATCATCAATCGAAAAGCCTTCATTCAAATCAAAGTCAAGCTTCACAGACCCGCCAGAGCATGCAACTGAGACTGAAGCATTTGCAACAGAAGCATGCGGCTCTATTATTGCATCTGATTCAACACCATCAGACTTGAAGTCCATAGATATCTCACATGGTTCAGTTTTTTGAAGGGAAACAATGGGCAAGTCCACATGAGAAGCAGATGCACCCCGCACATCTTTTCTATCTAAATTCTCTGCAGTACATTCCATATTATGATCTGAATCAGATGAAACTAAGCCTGTCCACGGTCGCTCATTCAGCTCAACATGACCTTCTGTCCTAGATTTGTCAGGGACCTTAGCCATGTGCTCCACAAGGGACATTCCTGAAGGAGATGGCAGACTAGCATGATCACTTTTTCTGTCTGAAGAGTCCAGTTGAATGTCCACATTTTCAGATGGCTTCTGCTCTGTTGAGACACCACTACGTGAATCATGATCAGTAGCATTATGCTTTTGAAGACTAACTTCCAATGATGAGCATGTTGGTTTTTCATTCACCTCCTTCCCACATTTTGTGTCGGTGACAGCTAATTCAGATACAGCTGCCACACTGCTTTCCTCCACTCTTTCATTTCCACAATCAGCCTTCCTTTCATCATTCAGTGCAGCAGTCCTGCCTTCAGATTTCACTGAAATGAAATTATGTTGATCCCTCTCACTAACTGATATCCTATGTTCAAGAGAGTGGTGGACAGCTTCATACTCCCTCTTAATCTCAACCTTCTGAACAATAGGCAACCCTACAACTGAAGGATCACATGCTGGCTCAATTGACTTCACATCAGATCTCAAACAAGAAACTTCACCAGATTGTTGCAAATTTGTAAAAGAAGATTTCCCTTCTTTATCTTCAGTTTCAACCAAAGGAACTCTGCAATCCCCCGACGTGTATTTGAGCATTTTGTCAGCTGTATGTCCCAAATCCTTCTTAGCCAACAACGAATCAACAGAGTCAAGTACTTCTGCAATTGGGCCAGCATCAGTTACATCATTAGGCTTGCATTGGATTTTCCCAGTGTCTTCAGCCATGTGTTCTAGTTTGCCATCATCGCCAGAGGATGACTCCTCTGCTACAGGTGAACTTCTGTGAGAAGTTGAAGGTGAGACAGTATCAGCTTTCAGAATTTCTCCAGTTGCCACACTTGCGAGCAGGTTCATCCCAACATCATCATCCTCAGGAGAAGTCGATGCATTAGCTTCAGAAATCTTTGCGCAGCTTTCAACCAAAGCATTTATGGAGCTCAAAGAAGCATCATAAGGTTTCCCCAATCTAGGCACAGTCCCCATTAGTGAGTCAGTAGCCTTTGATTCTTCCAGTACCTTTGAAGCTTCTTCGTCAATTTTCTGTCGTTCGGCAGAAGCAGTCACAGCATTACCTTCATCATGCCCATGCTGTCCATCTTTCCCTTGACATAAATTCGAATTCCCACTTGATAAATTATTACATCGTGTAATTTCACCTCTTCCCCTAGCTTTCTTGTCATTGATATCATGCTTTTCAGGTGAAGGAGACGTTCTACCACTTATGGCAGCAAGATCATCCAAAGAACTCCCACTAGCACCTCTTGAAGGACTTCGATTAGTGTGAGGTAACCGCACAATGAGCCGCTGATTGTTTCCGTGATCCACATTGGAAATATCAGGCACTCTATCATGTGAAACTCTAGTTGGCGATACCTTATCAGAGTTTGAGCTCCTATTTCCAGAACTAACTTTTGCTGCAATGACCTCCTTCTGAGCTACCGAGGCAACAGAAGCATGAACACCCTGGTTTGATTTTTGATGGCGAGAAGCACCAGTTGAACCTCTACTTACAGTCACGGATCCAGTAGTTGAGCTTCTTGCATCTTCCCTACATGAAGAACCGACTGTCTTTGCATGTTCACTTGAACAAGATTGGCTGTTGTTCTGAGACTGACTTGAACTGCTACTCCTTTCCTCTTTGATTGGTGTAAGAGGTGGATCCGAGGTTCCAGGCCCAATTAACATTCTAGAAACCTGAGTGGTCATGGATTTCACTGCACCAGGTGAAGATGACTTTGCAACACCTTCCACAGCTGCAAGCTTAACTTGAGAACTTTTAGATGACAAAGATTGTGTTACAGAAATTCTAAATCCACCATCAGCAGATGCCCCTGGCTTTCTGCTGCCTACATGAGAAACTTCAGATGGGGCTGGCTTGGTAGGCCATGAAACACCACGACTTGATCCAGTTTTTGAATCATTCATATTCATCTCAGCTTCAACACGCTTCTTCCACGTGTCAACTAAACTCCTAGCTTTCTTCTGGACTTCAGAATTCTTATGAGTTCGCAAATGATTAACTGATCGGCCCATATTACAAGATTGTAATGCATCAAGATTTACAGGTAGCTTGTCTAATGCTCTAAGTAGTGTCAAAAGAAACTCTTCAACAGATTTATCATTGTCCTTAGAACTGGTACCATCACCAATTTTCCCTTTGTGTACCTCTTGCAGCCATTCATCCAAAACAGGTAAACCCCGGAGCTGCACGAAACGCCCAAGACATTCAACTCTATCTGTAACTGCTATTACATCAACAAGCATTATTCGACCGGCCAAATCTATTTTCTTATCGGTACTGTCAGATTGCATAAGTTGTACTAATCTCTCAACTCCTTCTAAATCAACAAGACCTCCTTTATCAGTTATTTTGGCGAGTTCAGACTTGAATACATGCTCAGTCCGGTTTTGACCAAAATCCCTATCCTCTGGTTTAGACAAACGTTCCCGTTTAGCAGGTTCAGAAACCTGATCACTCCGTTCCCTCTTCTTAACTTTACCCTGAGATGAGAATGAAGTACTGTTCTGAGCGGTATCTGAATTTGGTTTTAGTGCAGATGTTGGACCATTCAAGGGTTTAGGAGAACGGCCTCCTGATGGCACTGCCCCATGCATCTCTAGTCTTGTCTTGTCTAATAACTTGTCTACTTCTTCCTGCCGTTCCTGTATCAAAAAATTAAATATAGATCTAATCCAAATAATAATGAATGACTAGAAAAAGGAAAGAAAATGGGACAATGCACTTACATTAATATAATCTTTATCAGTTAACCACCATAAACACGTGTTCTCAATATCATAAACTCTTCTGCACACAAATGAAGATATCCCTGAAGGAAGTTCAACACCTTTACGAAGGAAAGCGACTTTGCACGGATGGAGTAATGATGCAGCCGGAATTTCATCCTTATGGAATGAGTAGAAAATTTCGTTAGGTGCGGCTTCTAAGAAGGCACCTTTTCCAAGCTTAATGTCAGAAGGTCGGTAAAGCCAATTGACCCCTAGACTGAGTCTTTCCTCTTTTCCTGTAATTAGCTTCCGAATAATTCCAATGAAAGGTGGGGAATCCTGGGGCGGCTTGAAAAGTGCACAATCACCAACATAAATCTTGCGTCCATCCTGCAATTAGTGATGGAAAACATTCAACTCTATTGGACCAGTAGCTACTAGGATAGCGGGAAACATTCAAATTAATAATAAGTTAAACATATTTAAGATTAGCAGAAGATTTAAATGAGAAAGCAAACATCCAAAGCAATAAAAATAAAATAATTTCAAAAGAAGTTGAAAACAGTAACGTTAAACATAGCATCAAAACATACCAAAACAATCATAAATGTGGAAAAAAACAATTGAAAAGTCATACGACAGCAATTATGAACCAAGAAAAGGGTAGTTTTGAGAGAGGCTTTTGGCAATTGAGCAATTACCGAAACACACTGACATTCTGAAGAGGAAAGGGAAAACAATTACAACCACCACGAGAACATCGGTAAGCCTGAGCCGACTCAAAACACAAAGCATACAAGATAAGATAAAATATTAAACTAAACAAACTGGAAACGCAGGAATACCAAAAAAGGTAATTAAAACGGAAAATGAAAAGCATAATCACAAATCAGCTTCAACAAAAAATTCAGAGAAAAGATCCAAACCACCAACATCACTGAAAAACTCGAAGAAAAAACACCTACTAGCATACTCAGCTTGGTCAAAACCAAAAATTCAACATCCAAAAAGAAAAGGAAAAAGCAACCAGTGTAACACACAATGAATAAATAATCCAGAAATGAAGAAAAAAGACCTAGAAAGAGTAAGATATATACTTTAAGGATAAAACTAGAAGACGATGAATAATCAGGAGAAAAATCTGCTGCAACAGCTACAGTCGTCGAGGAGTCAAACACCGGCAACATGTGCCGCTACCAATTTCGATTCTCACCGCCGCCTCGGCGACCACCGAACCCACGCACAGCAGCAACTCCGTTTCATATCTGTTCAATAAATCAATCCCACTTCTTTCTTCACTTAAAAGAACCATCAATCCCAATCCCAAATCGATCTCGAAACTCAAATCGAGACAAACCCTAAAACCACCAGGGACAACATGGCCAAGCAAAAACAAAAAAAATCCTAGATCAGGATAAGAGGGAATCAACAAAAGGTAAATTTTGATTTGGGTAAAAGCATCAGATTGGATTTTTATTGATGGGTTTGGGCTTGGAAGGCGGAATTTCCCTCCCCTCTTTCTGTTAAACTTTTTTGGGGGCTTTCTTTTTGTTGGATTTTCGGGTTTTTTATTCTCTCTCGGCGGCTTTACTATCGGCGAATCGGATCGAGAGAGAGAGAGAGGTGGGTGAAGATAGGTGTGCTTGTGACTGAATTAGCGAAATCGAGAGATTTGGTGCGAAGAGCTCGCGACAGAGAAGAGAACGAGAGAGAGAGAGAGAGAGATGGGTTGGGTCCTAGAGAATGGTCAGTATTGTCAATGTAACGAGTGTCCGGGACGACCCCGACGGCGTCGTTTCAAGGATTTCATTACTTTTTGTCCCATTTGTTCATGTTTAAATTAAACCCTATTTGTGTCATTTTCTTCATCCTTATATAAAATATTTAAAAAATGATTTATTTGTGTATTTAATGATTTTTATTCCTCCCCTTTCCCCATAAACAACTAGTTAAAATTTGGATTAACCACTGTTTTAAAATCGGACTAAAAATTAAACCGATAAAATAAAATATTTAAAATTTAAAAGGTTCAATCAGTATTAGATTATGATAAAATTGGTCAAAAAATTAAAAAATTTAAAATATGATTAAAAATGATTCTTAAATAAAAATTTATTTATTTATTTTAATTTATAAAAATTTATTAATTTACTAAAATTAGTCGATTTTTAATAATAAGAATAATTAAAATAAATCGAACCGAAAATTTGAATGATTCAAGACTTTTATAGTTAAACTAGCTAATCCGGTTGAATTTTTTATCACTGTGATTAACTTGTTCTTTATTTTTATTGTAAATGAGAAAACTAAAATTTTCATTTATTAAATTTTAAATGTTAGTATAGTTGAATTTTAGCCTCAATTTAATTAATAATAAGTTGCAGTCTTTCCTTAACTTAGGAGATTCCACAATTTCAGGCTTATGGAATAAGAAAGCCGGATACAGATCTTCTGTGCCCCTATTTTGTGCTCACTCAATTCTCCTTTGATCTCAACCATCTAATACAATAAATTGAATGATTAAGATCAAACTGATACGGAGGGCACTGGATAAGGGTACAGGTGATCCAGGCTCCGTAAGAAAAGTATGGTTAATTAATGGCCGAACATGGAAGATGTTAGATGTCACTGCCCCTTCCGCTATCCACGGGGGATTCATAGCCGTAGATTTCTCAACCACACCATAAGGGTAATTGCCAATCCAGAGGATCTCATCCTGATGGGGTCGCACTTTACAAAAGAATTATATATAAATAAATGAAACCCAAACTTCATCTTTTGTTCTTTCTGGTGATTGTGAGGTTGGAGTTTCCATTATTAAACTTTTTTTCGTCGACATCATGGTTTGATTACCGTCTACATCAAATGGGTCTTTTGATGGTGACATTCGAGACAGCGACTTGATTTCTTGCTGCTTTTGATGTTATCGCTCCTGTATGTGTTCGTGTTTTTGTTTAATGTTAGGTTTTGATCGTGGGTTTTGACCTCTTCCCACCGGTTTGTTGAAAGCGACGAGTAATGGGAGAGTCCTGGACTCTTAAAGATTTTGATAAGCTTGCCCACGGACAAAGAAAGTTTGGTCGATATGACACGGTTTGGAATGAATAAGGCTTATTCTAAGTTGATCATAATTGGGGTTGGATTTACACGAAACTCGAAAATTATACATAAAATAATGTTATTTTTATTTTAAAAAAATTTAAAAAATAAATTTAGTAGAATTTGATTTGTTTGGTTAGGGTTATATTTTTTGAATCATCAAAGATTGCGCTCAATATTATTCACGTCTAAGGATAAAACGTCATACAGAAAATAAGGAGGGCATACCTCCCATTCAAAATCAGACATAGAAGTGGTCGCCCTAGCAATTTTATAAGCAACCTGATTCGTTGATCTTTTAACAAAAGCAGTGGAAATAAACCGATGCTCTTGAAGAAGAGCTTTACAATCGTCAATAATCAAAGATAAATATGAAGGAAACTGATGCACTGAATTTAAAAATTGAGTAACTATCTGACAGTCTGTTTCCACACAAATAGGCTCATAAGAGAAGCCTTTAATCCAGCTAAGAGCCTCTCGAAAACATAACGCTTCTCCAATTTGAGGATCTCGCCATCCCGGTAGAGTCAGAAGTTTGCCTGCGCAGTTTAGCCCGTTGGAGTCTCGGATTATCATTCCCAATCCATAAGAACCCGAAGATAACAATGCCACATCAATGTTACATTTATAATGATGCAGTGCGGGGGCTTTCCACATGGAGGGGTGTGGGAGCTGAGTTCTGGTTGATGAGTTTTGGTTCCTGTGTTGAGCATGCTTCCATGCCGATAATACAGTGGAGGCCCTATGAAAGATTGAGGAAGGATCTTTCCTTTTCTGTTGCCACACAACTTCATTCCTGTAAGTCCATAGACTCCATAGAATTATACAATATTCCTCCTGCTGAGTCTTTGATCCACCTAACATAACAGAGGTGAGCCATTGATGTAATGTAGCAGTACAAGATAAAGACCAATCTACAGAGATCAAAGACCAAACCGATCGAGCAAAATCACAATGAAGAAACAGGTGGTCTTCAGTTTCTGGAGAGTTATCACAAAGGGAACATGTATCTCTTAAATCCACATGTCGTTCTTTTAAAATGGCTTTACATGGAATTGTCTTCCTCAATAGTCTCCAGAGAAATAATTTAACCTTACTCGGAATATGTAGTTGCCAAATTTTCTCCCATGGGAAGCCTGTATCTCGAAACTCGACATTAACTTCTTCCATAGCCAGTCTATACCCTTCTTTTACTCTATACTCCCCTTGATTATTATGGGTCCACAACCAATCATCCTGTTTGCTGGAGAGACTAAGAGGAATCTGGAAGATCAGCTCTGCGTCTCGTTGGGTGAAAATCCTTCGAATTTTACTTTCATTCCATCGATGTCCTTCCATTAAATCAGACACGTAATTAACTTCCACATTACACTCCGATTGCACAAAAGGATCGCTACCATCCATCAACCAGGGATCGCGCCAGATCTGTATGCTCTGCCCATTTCCAACCCTTCGTCGACATCCTCGAATCAAGATAGCCTTGGCTTGGTGAATACTCCTCCAAATTTGACTAGGGTTGTTGCCCAAATCTGCAGAAAAGAAATCCGTATGAGGAAAATACCTGGCTTTAAGGATTGATGAGACAATCGAATTCGAAAATTTAAGGATTCTCCATCCTTGTTTTGCCAACAGGGCAAGATTGAAATGTCTAAGCTCTCGATACCCCAAGCCCCCAAAATTTTTTGGTATTGCTAGTTTCTTCCATTGCATCCATCGGAGGCCTTTATTATCTCTTCCCCCATTATGCCAGAAGAAACCGTTCATCAAGGTTTCCAACTCTTGACATGTAGATATAGGCAGTAAAAAAAGTGACATCAGATAGTTGGGCATAGCTTGTGCAACCGTTCTTAACAGAATATCTTTCCCAGCTTTGGACAACGTCTTAGCTTTCCATCCCTGTATTCGCTTTGTAAGTTTTTCTGTCACATAATGAAAAACTTGTCTTTTACCCCTTCCTACGACCGACGGCATGCCCAGATAGTTGGAGGGTTCCAAAGTTTCTGTAACCCCTAGAGTGTGGCAAATTAAATTCTTCATGAGGGGGGAGGTATTAATTGCCTTGATTTAATAGAAGTAGATTTTTGGATATTAGACATTGAAGCTTTAAATCATATATATGTGGATTTAAACCTCTTAACTAGCCCTGATGCGTTTGGAAAATTTACTCCTATATATTTACCAGATGAATCTTTAAAATTTGCTCATCATATTAGTGATGTTACATTAAACAAAACCCTTGTGTTAATTGAAGCCTTATATGTTCCTAACTTTAAATACAACCTATTATCAGTAAACAAACTTGCCAATATAGCGTTAATTACCTTTAAATTTGGTGCTAGACATTGCATTTTGCAGGACTTGAAGACTAAGAAAATAATGGCAGTCGATAAGGTGATAGGAAGATTATACATCTTAGATGAAAGTTCATTTTGTAAGGAAATTATCAAATAATAATCCTTACGAAATCTTGAGGTTGCTCATGATGTTGTTAATTTAATGTCTATTTAATCTTTTTAGTATAAAAGGTTGGGTCATCCTTCTGTTATTGTACTTAGACACATTAGTTATATTCAAAACTAAGTTGCTAATTTAGAACATGTTTGCGATATATGTCCTCTTACTAAACAATAAGACTACCTTTTCTTTCTAGTGAAATACATACCACATATATTTTTCAACTAGTGCATATAGATATATTGTAGCACCCCACTCCCGCGAGGACCCGAACCCGATATCGACGGTGATATCCGAGCCCGTTACCCGCAAGGGTGGCGTACTCGATCAGACACTACCTTTTAACACTCGTTATGACATTTTTCTTTTCTTTCACAAACAATAGAGTGCGCATAAAACAATAAACAAGTTTGGCCCAATTATTACAAAACATTTTCAATAACAAATCAATTTCAGTCACAATATACAATTACACAAAATCAATTGGGGCCCAATGAAACAAATCACTATTCTAATGCAGATGTGAACGACACTGATCCCGACCCTTTACTTTGCCTTGCTATCGGTAGTCATACTCCCGTTTGTCTAACGGGGTACTCTTCATTCCCTGAAAAATAGATGCAATGTTGGGTGAGTTTGCGAACTCAATGAGAAACCAT
>JANIPM010000001.1:44515327-44531208 GCA_027478405.1 Erythroxylum cassinoides
ATTTTATAAACTTACTAACTTAAACGACTTTACATTAATTATGAAAAAAATGTGAAATTAACAAGTGAAAGAGTTTAAAAATAAAGTTTGATATATATAAAATTAGAGTTCATAATTGGGTTTAACATTAGGCCAGACCGAGCTTAGCCTTTCGAACCCGAACTCAACTCAAAAGTTTTTTTTTGAGTTCGAACTTAGTCTGATTATTTTTAATTTTTGATTTAAAATTTAAAAACAATGTTGTTCTATTCAAAACTACATCATTTTACTCAAAATGAAGTTATTTATAAGCGATGAAAATTTAAAAAAAAGTTCGAATCTAGCCTAAGCCAATTCAACTTAAATCGGGTTCGGCTAAAATGTCATCCTTATTCGTAATCAATTGTTTGAAAGTTTTGAGTTAAGATATAGTATCTCCAATTATATACAAGCTCATTTAGACCTATAAGTTCAGTAAGAGATGGAACTCATTTGGAACTTATTTTCCTGCATTGTTTGATAAGTGTAACAGTTGTGTAAGCTTAAAAACTGAGAAAAAGTTCAAATTTGTGAATATTTAAGCAATTGCATTAGAAGCTTCCTTGATCTATTATTGCATCAGATCTTATATCATTTGGATGGATTAGATCAGAGATAAGGTACATGGAATATACTGATCTTCTTGATATGGAGGAGAAGCAGAATGATGCATAGAAGGATCATAAACAGCTCCATCTGTTCAATTATATGGCTAAACATATGGCACGGAACACAATCTGACAAACAGTTTAGCCAAGCTATGATACTGTATCGGCAGGAAAAAACCATGGCCAGAGAAGCACATCACATGGGACCTGTATGAGGACAGCCATTTCACATGTGAAGCTCCCACTGTGCCAAGACAAAATCGTTTTTGTGATGGACTTATTTGCAACGTGGAGTGTTATTTCTGGTGGAGTTTTGCCGGATATGAGGCTTGAGTTGATCATATGTTTGTGATGCATAACAGTTTCTCTAATAGTTAAAGGTAAGATTGTGTAACTCTGACGATCCTATGTTTGTGATCATCGGAGTTAACGAGCCTACTTATTAAATGACCTTCCCCACAAACTGTTGTCTCAGTTTAGCTCACATGGGCTGTCAATACTTTAATCCCTCGAGTCCCCACTTCACGAAGTACTGTCTTTGTAACGAGACTAATCTGCATTTTATATTTGTTACGGAAAACTTCGGTATTCAATGAGGACACATGCCTGGAAACTCAAACAAGATGATAGCAGGTAAGTTGATACTGATGCATCAGGATTGATCCGGGATACTGGCTGCAACATGGGCGTGTATTAAACTGTATTTTTTACCGTAAGGATTGTACAACATTGTTACTGCCCCTACTCAACCTGATATGATTGGCTCTTAGTCTTATTGATTTGATCAGATTCATTTACTAAATTCTGTCAGAAATTATCAGAGCTTAGTGATGATTACAGTCCATGTTAGTCCCACAGAAAAAACATAAAAAACTATCCCATCAAATAACCATTCGATCTAGTTGTCCAATAAGACCCAACTGGACCTAAGGATTTGAAGACGAGTTCGATCTACGCCTTCCTCCTTATTCCAAGTTGCAGGCTAAGGAGCCAAGAGAACAAAATTCAGATTTAACTCACAAGAGTTAGTGATCTTTTTGTAAAGAATGAGGTTGTTTTAAAGTGAGGAAGCACAAGTTCTAAGTTAGTGCAAATATGGCTTACTTAATGTTCACGTGGTATGAAGTGCCAGCTACTAGCTGCAGATAGATGTAATATGTCACGAGATTCTTGGCTTCTCTGATCTTGAGGAACAAAAGCGAACTAAAAAGTGTAAAAGCATGGCATTTGATGGGCCACTGTTTCAGGAACATAATAGCTTTTCAACAAGAATTTGCATGAAAGTTTTAGTACAGATTCCAGTTGAGTCCCATGCCAAAAGCAAGCTTTTTTCAGGTTTTTCTTTCTTCTGTCAGGACCTTGTAGTCACAGTTAGTCAAGTTTAGTTAAATCATGACAGTTCTGTAGCCTAAAATTGCAGTTTAAATAATTACTTTTCAGGAAATCTTAGTATAAGCTCCCTGAAATGGTCAATTTCAGGTTACCATGCTCACATGATGAGGTATCTTGAAGGTTAATACTAAGATACAGCTTTAATAATTAAATATTCTTACCAGATGTGAGGTTTTGACACTTTGTATATAATCAAAAGTTTTTCAGATTCCTACCAACAGAGAGTCAGAACCTAGAAATGTGCAGAACAAGGAAAAGGATGCTAATTTATTTACAAAAAAGAGTATATACAATCCACTGATTTACATTTATGGATCCAATTGAGCAGACATGGACAGGATGGATTATTCTCTTGGGGTATCAGCAACCTGACTGTTCTGAGCTCAGTTTCCTTTCTGAAAGATTAACAGTAATTGCGCCTGTGTCGCCTGCAATCTCCGTGATTGCCGGCAATTTAAAACTTTTGGGGCCATTCAACTGAGTAGTCAAGTTGATGTACTTTTGGAAACAGCTTAAGGCTGCATACACTAAAGTGCTCGGGTCATTGTTGTTGTTGTAGTAGGCAAGTTGGTGCTCGGAGATGGTCTGTGTCAAACAGTAACCATCCATGTATAGTAATTTACAAATTGACTTTCGCAACCATGGAAAACAAGCTGAACTTGATAGGATCTAGTGAGTAGCTGTTGACATGAATCATATTAAACAATTTCTTTATTTTATGCCAATCAAGTTATATAATGATTGAGCTGGACCTTCTATTTGCGTCCACAGATTCAAGAACTGAGACTCTCACTGCCAATGATCTCTCTGTTTCTGTCTCTCACATACTCATACACATACATTAACATTAGGCTGTGATCATTTGTCCATTTCATCATACTTCTCAATCTGAAACCTGGTCCACACTGATTTTAAACTTGAAAGGTCCAGAATTGGATGGGTAGTATATCGAACTGATTCTGCTTCTTCTCAAATGTTAAACTTCTTCTAGGTCACCTTCATCTGGGTATTCACCAGTTCTCTGCATCCTCTGTTCTTCTCTGGAGTCTGCTATGGCTCCAACAGTTTTAGTGGCAATCGAGAAACCTGACAGCTTCTCGATTGTACAAGTCAATGCTTCAGACTCGCATTTGTTTCCTGAGAAACAAAAATCTGCGAGTCCCAAGCAATTCTCATGGTTTCTTCTCCTCAAAGCTTACAAAGCCTTTACCTTCCTTTCATGGGTGGCAATGGTTTCCAAAGACACGTTTACTGCTATTAAGAAACGAATTCTCCTATCCAACATCAGCGAAGATGAGCCTAGAAGTAGAGGAAGGTTGTACAAATTTATCAAAGTGTTTCTCGTCATATCTGTAGTATCTTTGATCATTGAAGTTGTTGCTCATCTCAAGAAATGGAACCTGAACGTGATACAAACTTGGGAGGTTCGGAGTCTAGTGGAATGGTCTTATATGGCTTGGTTGTCGTTTAGACTTGATTATGTTGCTCCTCTGGTTACAACACTTTCTAAGTTCTGCATTGTATTGTTCCTGATTCAATCTCTCGATCGATTAGCACTCTGTCTTGGATGCTTCTGGATTAAGTACAAGAAATTGAGGCCTACCATAAGTAATGACGCCTTCGACATTGAAGACCCTTCTAGTTTTCCCATGGTTCTTGTTCAGATTCCCATGTGCAACGAGAAAGAGGTAAAGAAACAGAAATACATCCAAACTTTTCCATTGAATTTTCAAACAACAAAACATTCCAAAACATCTATTTTCGATGTTCTTGGCATTAGAATCCATGTTTCTGAATCTGATGCTTAGAACTTGAATTTTTGTTCAGGTGTTTGCACAGTCTATTTCTGCAGCTTGTCAACTTGATTGGCCAAGGGACAGGTTTTTAGTTCAAGTCCTCGATGATTCAGACGACGGAACTCTTCAGCTCATGATTCAAGATGAAGTCTCCTCGTGGCATCATAAAGGGATTAACATAATCTATAGGCACAGACTGATTAGAACAGGATATAAAGCTGGTAATCTTAAATCCGCCATGGCCTGTGACTATGTTAAAGATTGTGAATTTGTAGCAATCTTTGATGCAGATTTCCAGCCAAACCCAGATTTCCTCAAACAAACAATTCCTCACTTCAAGGTACCAATCGAATTCAGAGTCATGAATTTGCTCTGGAGATTATTACAGCAATTTTGAAACTTAGATATGATCTTGGCAGGGAAATCCTGAACTGGGTTTAGTCCAGGCTCGCTGGTCCTTTGTGAACAAGGACGAGAACTTACTAACAAGACTCCAAAACATCAATCTCTGCTTCCATTTTGAAGTGGAACAACAAGTCAATGGAGTTTTCCTCAACTTCTTTGGATTCAATGGAACAGCTGGTGTGTGGAGAATCAAGGCTTTGGAAGATTCAGGAGGGTGGCTTGAGAGAACCACTGTTGAGGACATGGACATAGCAGTTAGAGCTCACTTATGCGGATGGAAATTCATCTTCTTAAATGATGTGAGGGTACTGTGTGAACTTCCAGAGTCTTATGAAGCTTACAAGAAACAGCAACATCGCTGGCATTCTGGTCCAATGCAGCTGTTTCGTTTATGTCTTCCTGCGATTATAACTTCCAAGGTTTACTAAATTCTCAGATCATTTCCTTTCACTTTCTCAAAACCTGTAAGAATCTAACTCCCAAGGTTTCATATTCTGTGCAGATATCATTGTGGAAGAAGACCAACTTGATATTCCTATTCTTTCTATTGAGGAAACTTATACTTCCCTTTTATTCATTCACTTTGTTCTGCATTATACTCCCATTAACCATGTTCATACCGGAGGCTGAACTTCCTCTTTGGGTGATCTGTTATGTGCCCATCTTCATGTCCGTTTTGAACATCCTGCCTGCTCCAAAATCCTTCCCTTTCTTGGTTCCATACTTGCTGTTTGAGAACACCATGTCTGTTACAAAGTTCAATGCCATGGTTTCTGGGTTGTTTCAACTTGGGAGTGCTTATGAATGGGTTGTGACTAAAAAGACAGGAAGATCATCTGAATCTGATCTGTTAGCCTTTGCTGAGAGGGAAACAAAAACGTCACATCAAGAGAAGATTCTCAGGAGGCACTCCGAGTCTGGCTTAGAACTGAAACTCAAGGAACAAGAAACACCAGTTGATGTGAAGAAGAGAAACAGACTCTACAGAAAGGAGCTTGCACTTGCCTTTCTTCTCCTCACTGCATCTGCAAGAAGCTTACTATCAGAGCATGGAGTTCATTTCTACTTCCTGCTGTTCCAAGGGTTGTCCTTTCTAGTTGTTGGCTTGGACTTGATTGGTGAGCAAGTAAGCTAGCTGAGAGCAGCTTTAAAGTTCCCCCATTTTTCCTTTTCTACACACTTTTTTGATGTTCATACAAAGTATGAAGGGCTAACGCCAGTTATTTGGGTCTGGTTGACACCACTTACAGTGAGTCTGTTATAATTTTAATCTGAACTTGTAGGATATGAATAAGCTACTGAAGTTGGAACTTGTACAATCTTGAATTTCTTCTGATTATCCTGTATGAATAATGAAGACCTAACGTAAAATAACTGAAAGTACTAGTATATTAGTGTAGATGATTCTCAAGCTTCTGATGTATAGAACTTCTATTCATCAGTCTTATTTGGTTATGCATTGTTCATTCACATCCGTAACATCAGAAGAGTCAATGAGGCAAGTAACTTTCTGCAGATTATAAACTCTCGTTTTCCTGGAAAAGAATGCATGGAAAAGGAGAAATATGCATGATGAAGAGAAAACATACGATATAATGCTAAAATGTGTAAGCACAGAACCTTCCAATAGCTCAAGGACTTCGTGACCATTACTCTGCACAACTTTGAGCACAGCCATCATTAGAAGCTGATAAGGTTCTGCAACTTCCAAAATTGCACGTAGTGCATAAAAGTTGGGCGAGAGGTGAAAGATAATGCCAAGAAATATCTAAAAATCATTTCTTACTAAAACTTGGAATAAATAAGATGAATATGATTAAGCTTGATCAAAGTTGCTTCAACAACAAAAGTTCTTTTGACATTGCTGTGGTGCATAACATGAGCCTTTTAGTTACTCATTTAGGATCAAATGTGAAAGAGAATGAACAACAAAGACCAAAAAAATACTTGATTTCGCTTCCATAATTTGAACTGAACTTTTTGGAGTCGAAGCAAACATGTTTTTATAATGACCCATAAGAAAGTTGATCTCGGAGAAGTTGTTAAATTTTTTCTTGCAACTTTTTTAACATATAAACTTCTTTACGGTTCATCTCAACTTTATATATAGTTTCTATATCGAATTTTTCTATTATAGACTTGATACAAATTCGACCCACACTAATAAGAGTTTATTTGTTTCGTTGAACTTCAGCCCATTAACTTATATCATTTATTGAGTACTTTGTTATTTTTAATCGGATCAAATAGTGAAAAAATACATGTAATATAAATATCAAACATGTACTAATTAAATGTTACAAACGTTATAGCTTAAATCAACTCTTAAACATTAGTTTGAACCGATTAAATTCTTTTTAAATTTAATAATTTAATATCACTATAATAAAGTATTAATTTAAGTAAAATTTAATTAGTTTATATAGAATTTAAGAGTCAATAAATCATTATATAAATAACATTTGATTAATATAAAATAATATTAATAACGTGTGTATTTTGGTATTATTTTTTAATTAAATATAAAAAAGAGTTTTTATGAGAAATACAAATTAGAAAGAGTATTTTTAAATTATAAAAATTTTCAAAATTTTCAAAAATTTTTTAATTTATAAGAGAAATTTACGTCTTTTATCTTTTAAAAAATTAAAAGAAAAATACTTCTGAAAGTACCTGTTTAGGCTTGGGCCTAAATGGACACTACAAAGTCCAACTCGTTGAAACGGCGTCGTGTACCAGGACTAGCTGAACTTCATCTCCTGCAGCTTGGTGGAGCCGATGATGTGGCGCGGTCATTTTCCGGCTTCAGGCAAGGCCTTTTCTTTCACCCTTTTGTCTTCTTTGATTGGTTGCCGAGAAAATCCAGAATTGCTTAAGAAACCCATCTCAAGATTGCGTTTTTATTTTCCTTTTCCGAAGAAGAAAGGTAGCTCAACCACTTACCATCTTCTGTTTTCTTGTACTTCCTCGGGAACCTGACATGTTTCCTTTGGGTTCTCAACTCTTTGAACCTTCATATCAATCCTTTTGGCTTGCTTCTTTGAGAATTTTAAAGGTTATGTAGATTGTTTCGTTGTTAGTTTACTAGGAGTTGGTGGTTGTGTGTTTCTCTGAGTACTTGGTGTAATGCTTCTTTGAATGTTGTGTCGAAATATCTGTATTAGAGAACGATACCTTCAATTCATTGTAATTGTACTAGCTAGTATACTTGATGTTATCATGTACTAAAAGCTTCTTGCTTTTTGAGTCTAGTGTTGGTATTAGACTATTTGTTAGTGAACATAAGAAAAACCAATGGCCTTTTCTTCCAATATTCTTTTGATTCGTATACAAGAGACTTGGTTTTGATGGGAAAAGAGATTTTAAATTGCAGGGAAGGAGGAGTAGAAAATGGTTCTGATGCAGACTCTGGCAACTAGTCCAGCAAATTATGCACTTCCTCAACCATCTGCTGCTGTTAATTTCCCTACTCTAACTTTAAGTTATGGTAGCAATTTCTTCGGAGTATCCAGTACCCTCGGGAGGGAAAGGTTTGCTTTCATATCTTTGAGGAAATGCTCCAAACTGAGTGCTTGTGAAGTTGAGTCGGAAAGGGAATTTGCCATGCAGACAGGCCTGGGAGTTTGGGAAGACCCTGATGAAGGAAGTGGCAGTGATTATGATAATGAAGATGATGAGGAACTGGAAGAAAATGACATTGATTATGAGAGTGACTGGGAGCAACAACTGGATGCTTCACCCAGTGCCATGACAAGTCAGAACTCAACCTTGGCTAGCCGAGAAGAGGAAGATCTTGTGGAAGGTCTCACCTTTTATCCTTGTGTTGTTTGGCCTACTACCACTGTTTAGTATTTACCCCTTTATACTTATTTCTTTGCGAATTATATAACCTCCATAGAGGTGGGGGTATCTTAGATGACCTTCTGGTCATACTTCACAGATGTTCAGAAAGAGACTAATCATATTTATGCATCCTTTAATTATGAGAATTGAAAAAAATTGTTGATGAATCCCTGCCATTGAAGGAAATTTTATTTGTCATATTTTCTTTCGTCAAACTAAGCTACCCGATCTTATATGACTTAAGATTAGGGATGCTTATCTGCCTCCAAATTTGTATTGTTCTTTCAGCATGAGGGAGAAAGACTTTGCGAGTAATTTCTGACATTTTGAGAGCTCATGATGTCATAACACAGCTTTAAATGGTGATTTGTACAAATCTTTCTGTGCAATCCATCCTTGTGAAATTCAACTCAACTTGGAGAGTTTCAACCAAATTAATCAGAAACATAACCAATACACATCGAGTTGTCAAATCTTAGCTTGCTTTTTCCCTTGCATATGACCTTGTAGTGCTTGCACCCTATGTTTCCTTCTCTATAATATGAACCACTTTTATATGCATCATTTCTGTTGTGGACCTTAAAACATTATTTGGATAAATACTTGTGACTATTCTGTATGTGGATATGAAATAAGCAACTCAGTCTGTCATTTCTAATTGTTGCAGAGGTTGAAGGACTTTTGACACCAGAAGAAAGAGTTATTTTGCAGCAGAATCTGAGCCCAAACCTGGAGAAAATATCAACTGTATGTTCTTTGTAGATTTTCTTCTTCTCATATGTGGTAGATTAGACCTTTATTTGTTGCAGGAGTTTGGTTCCAATTTGGAATAGTATGCCAAAAGAGCTGATTTCTTTAATTAAACTTATCCAGTATTGCTAGATAGTATAATTGGTGAAAGCCATGAATATGTACTTTTCACATTGGCAGGGGATTGGTTTATTAATTCTTCCATTTTATACCTCTATGATTTAGGCAAAATGGAAGCCACTCCAGACTCTTGCACTATCAGGACAGATAAGATTAATGGACAAGCTACTTGTAAACGGACTTGATATTGACAGTGTTGATAAGGTGCGTTTTATCCTATTTGTTTTAACTGCGTAACATATTTTCTTAACATGTTTGTTTTAAGCAGTTAGCCCATTAATTAAGATGGTGAAACAGGATGGTCTTACGGCTTTACACAAGGCAATTATTGGTAAGAAAGAGGCTGTTATAAGTCATCTTTTAAGAAAAGGTGCAAGCCCACATGTCAAAGATCGGGTGAGGACATCATTTGGAGTACCAGAAACTTTTTTTTTTTTATCGTGAATTATATAAGTTCATTTTCCCTATGTTGTGTCTACTTCATATCAGGATGGCGCCAGCCTTCTTCATTATGCGGTTCAAGTTGGTGCTATACAAACAGTAAAGTTGTTGATCAAATACAAGGTTGATGTCAATGTTGCTGACAATGTGAGTTTGCCTCTTATATTTTCATATCTCCATGTTCCTTTGATCTTGTTGCGCTCACAACATGTACAACCTCCACACAGGAAGGATGGACTCCTTTGCATATTGCTGTTCAAAGTAGAAATAGAGATATAGTTAAAGTTTTACTGGTAAATGGTGCAGATAAGACCAGAAGAACCATGGTAAGTGTGTATAATTGTAGACTTGAGAGCAATGCTCATATGGGACATTACATTACTCATCGATTTCGATCCTTTTTCTTCAGCATGGAACCACGCCCCTGGATCTTTGCTTATGTTATGGCAAGGACTTCAAGTCTTATGATCTTGCAAAGTTGGTGAAGACTGTACCTGTTGACAGAGGCATATGATGGGCTATTACAGGAAGTCTGCTGCAACTTTGACTTTCACTTTATGGCATGGATGATCATCAGAAAATTCATCGAATATCAGAATGATACCTATATCATCTGAAGTGCACAAGTATGATTACATATCGACCTGTGAGGCCTCACTGAATATGGCTATGAGATTTATGCAGTTCAGCTGGAAATGCTATTAATTATCTGTTCTCAAGAACAAGAAGTGTTTCCTGTAGAAGCTTATGGTTGATGCCGGCTTTGCCATTGCCACAAACGATGAGGATTCCCCAACGAGAATCGACCGAATGCCAAGTTCTACCCCAACAAATTCTTACACACGGTTGAGACATGCTTGATTCAGTGCGCGATAACAAAATCTTACGTCATTAATGTATACTCTTATGGCATTGCAACGATGTAGGTGTATTTTATGGAAGCTGAAGTGCTTTCTCAAACTTGTCCATTAGGTTCCTGATCCCATTCTCTTCCAATTTGCTTCCTTGACATTGCCGAGTAACAACTCTGCAGACAAGCAGGTACTAGTTGATCCGGCCAAAATTTAGACTTTTGATATTCTCTTCCAATTTGCTTCCTTGACATTGCCAAGTAACAACTCTGCAGACAAGCAGGTACCAGTTAGCAAAACCAGCTGGTCTGATTTAAGTTAGTTTGAAGCCGTGCTTGATTTGGAGGGTCGGACTCGGTCTGGCTTGAACAGTCTGAATCGGCCGAAGTTGATCCGGCCAAAATGTAGACTTTTGATATTCCAATTTACGCGTTATGCGTTATCCAAGTTTGCACCTCCAAAAAACGTAAACAATGGAGATGAAGAATGAGAGTGCAATACGTACAATCATGCAGGGGAATACAGATTGGACGTTAAAATCCACTGGCGGAACAACTGTTTCAAAATAAAAAATGGATCTTTTTACATGCGAACGAGTTCTGCATCTTATGTAGCGAAGACTTAAGTGCGAAGAAAGGTTCGGCCCAGAAAAGCCCAAGATATCACATCATCCAAGCTCAAATAACTAAGCTTACTTTTGTGTTTGCCACTGCACGTCCCTGACAAGATTTGACCTATGCACAATTTTGATACTTTCCTTTTTTCTTGAACAACAGAAGAATCCATCTGCTTCAAACCTCCAAGAAATTTGACTTGCGATAGGACTAGACTAGACTTCCATGTATAAGCGCTTTATTGCCATTGCCAAGATATTGCCTTTCTACTTTACTTCTGCCATTGTTCACCTTGGGGACTAGGGATCAGTTTATTTTCCGGCGATCTAACAATGGAGGAAGAAAAGAATGCCTTTTATATTGTACGGAAAGGGGATGTTATAGGCATTTATAAAAGCTTCAGCGAGTGTCAAGCTCAAGCTGGATCCTCTGTAATTCTTGTCCTTTTATTTTCGACATCCTCATATGTTTGTTTCTTCTACTTTTTCTTAATTGATTTTCAAGCACCCAAATGGAAATCGTTAGCTGGGTCTTATTCATTTGGAAGATTCAATTTGTACATGATGTTAATTTCATACTGGTTCTCTTCTGTTTTTACTCTGCTGCGTAGCTGGAACGACATTTTTCCTATGAATCGCTGTGAGCATTTACTTTTGTTTTGTATAAGGTGTGCGACCCTGCAGTAAGTGTTTTCAAAGGTTATGGCTTGCCTAGGGAGGCTGAGGATTATCTTAAATCACATGGGCTCAAGAATGCCGCCTACGCTATCCATGCATCTGATGCTCAAAATGATCTCTTTGGCAAACTTGTTCCTTGTCCTTTCCAGGTTGACTGAATTCCTAAACTTGTCTATAGAAATTTCACAAAGTTGTTCTCTTGCATACAATATGCTTTTGCATAGTATACACTACGTTACTAGGAGAGTCTGGTTTTCTTTATTATTTCTCGTTCCAGCTTAAAATGCACAGGATTCTCTGATTTTATGTCTGCATGTTTGATTCTTCTGAAGTGTTACAGGACTTCCATGGCTTTTGTTATTATTTGACAGATAAATTCACTCATTCCTTATCTTCTTCCAGAAGCCAGCTAATTCTAGTGGAAAGGCATTAGCTAAGGATTCTCCACCTAAGAGATCGCTAACTGTGCACGAATCAGCGGTAAGTTGAAACTAGACACCAACCATTTCAGGGTAGAGGTATTTAACCTCGAGACCAGTTATGAAAAGAAATCCTCAAAGTGGAATGAATCTAAATCTGAGGAAACATATAAACACTATTAAAAACTTGTCCAGATCATTACTTCCAATGGCAAGAAGTTGGTGTAGTCAATCTTGGAATTATAAAAATGAATTTGGGATAACCGTAGCATGAAATCAGAATCTTTGTGCCGCATCAATCTCTTCTTCTTCAAGATTTAAATTTGGTTACAGAATGTTCTTTTATATTCTTTATCTGCTATATAAAAATATGTTAGATGTCAACTAAGGACAAGATTAAAAATGCACCATTGTTATTTAACAGTAAAACCTGAACTCACTCTATCCACTTTATGAGCTATGGTAGCCATCATATAAGATTGTTGCTCATTTCATTGCAGGAGATGACTGTATTACGTTCATTTCCATCAAATCCTCCAAAAAAGAGTTTGAGATCTGAAAATGGTCCTGAAAGCAGATCGTCATCTTCTGGTTGTGTGAGTTGCTTCTTGAGTTTGTTACTATTCTACCTTCTTTTTTTTTTTTACTCGCTTTGACATCTGATTCCTGATATGGTGTTTATAAGTCTCAAACCTGCATAAATATGCTTTGTAGGGCAGTCCTCCTGCACTCTTGAGTTTGATGGTGCTTCAAAAGGAAATCCTGGACCAGCTGGTGCTGGAGCAGTCCTTCGTGCTGATGATGGAAGCATGGTATGTGGCTACTTGAATGCACCTCATGTTTTCAAATTAACCAAAAATTCTGGCTCTTAAGTCTGAAGTTTGGTAGGTCTGTCAACTTCGTGAAGGGCTGGGCATTGCAACAAACAATGTTGCTGAGTATCGTGCCTTAATATTAGGACTTAAGCATGCACTTATGAAAGGGTTCAAAAACATTCGTGTGCAAGGAGATTCAAATCTTGTTTGTCAGCAGGTTTGTCTATTTATCCCTTGACATTTAAAGATCTAATGTAATCTGCAATAGCGTTTAATGTCTTAAGATTTCTTTTCAAGAAGTGGAAAGTCTCATCTGGTAATTTTGAATCTCCCAAGTTCTTGAAAATGCAAATGAAAGACAAAGCTAAATCGTAGAAGGTTAACAATAGCCATGAATCGTGTAATGTGACTTGGATCAGTGACTAAAGAATGAGAAATGATCCTGAATTTCAACTATTTACTCCTTATGCAAATAAAGTTCTAAGGACTTGTGAGGAAGTTCCCCTAATTTTTCATTCCGTTATTGTGAAATTAAAGTTCCAAGTACCATACTAATAATTTGTTTGTCCTCACTATGACTTGAATTGCCTATAAAGTTTCTTTGCTTAATTATTACTTCTGTTCCTGCTAATTGGAATTGCATATTGAGCAGATTCAAGGTCTATGGAAAATTAAGAATGCGAACCTGGCTGGTTTGTGTAAAGAGGCCCAGGACCTCAAGAATAAGTTTAACTCATTTGAGATCAAACATGTCCTCAGGGTACTGGCAGATTCTTTTTTCAATCCAAAGTTAGCTATTGACAGAATATGCTATTGATATTCAGAAATATCTCACTTTACTTCTGCTTAATTTTATGGTTATATATGCACCTGGCACAAATGACATACAATTGTTCATTTTTTAGGAATTCAACTCTAAAGCTGATGCTCAAGCAAACCTGGCTCTCAAACTTGAAGGTGAGGTCGTTCGGCTCTTACTTGCTTGATGCCTTTCAAGGTTTAAGCTTTTAAAAGTACAAACTTGAAAAGAAAAAAGGGATAAAGGGATTTGATTGACGAAGGTTTCTTGTTCTTATTATAAGTTATTCTTTTATAAGATCATTTGTCCCCTAGATTCAGCATAACGACATAGCCCACCTCTTGCTTTTCTGCAGATGGTCAGGTTGAAGCGGAATGCAAGTAACTCAATTGTTGGAGAGCTGCAGTAGTATACGTTCCTGGGATGTTGGCCAGGCCAATGAAGGGTTATGATATGACAGAAGACTGAGCAGCTTGTAGCATGGAAATTTAGCTCAGGGTATTCGGATCTAATGAGTTACCATCATGTTTTTTCAATCAACTATAAATTACCATCTTATAAGAAAACGGTATTCAGAACTGAAGACAGTGATCAGAAACTTGGAAGTTGGAATGTGTTTTGGCGAGATTATGTAAAGCTTAAATTAATTAGGATAAAAACATTTATAGTCCTCTGAAATTAGTATATTTTCAATGGCATGTATATTCGATTTTATTTTGCACCATATAAGAACTTGCCATTTAACGATTGGCAGGATGTGATCATTTCAGTCATTTTCTGTTTTTTTTTTTTGAAAATGGTGATCGTTCAACTAGAAGTAGTTTGTTCCTAGCAATCAATACTAGAAATGTTAATATGTGCATCTTCACCGGAAAGTTTGTCGACTGTTTTCTCATGGATGGTTTTGCTTGCGATATTTATAATGGTTCAGTTGTGGCCAAGAACACCTGGAATTCCTATACTGTACTACAATTAACCATTTTTTGAGCCGATCATTGCCACAAAAACGATCCTGCCACTTGGTTTGGAGAAATTTTACACCTTCACTTGTTATCCTAAACAGCTCGACTTTGTTACATGAAAGGGCAATCTCATCCGTTGACTGCTTGATTTTCTACAACAGGCTGAAGGAAGTATAACGGATGGACGGTTCTGATAAACTTGAAAGCTTGACTACAGTTTGAGCACCAACAGACGATGTCCAACGGAATTACTTCCAGTGGATATTGTCGAAAACCATCTCTCTTTCGCACCCAGAGAACGAATACCGGGAGAGAACAAGAATGGCCGTTGTCTCATCATTCTCAACTCTGCAGTCCATTTTCTGCAAACCCAATACTCCAAAGATATCATCTCCTCCTCTGGCTTTTCTCACTAGAGCCGCTCATTTCCAACCTTGTGTAGTTGCCAGTCCATTAAAGCACTTGGCTTTATTAGACAACTGGACAAGAGAGAGCAAGAAATCAACTTTCTATGGAGTTAGAAGATTAAAGTCAGTTGACGAGGAAACCCAACTCACAGAAGAAGTAGCAGAAGCCGACCAACAACAAGAAGAGGCTGAAGAGCAAATGGTTTCTGTCCCTGTGTCTCCTTCGGACACTCTCACCATGTATTTCCAGGTGCTCATCTCATAAGAGCTTCTCTTATCTGCCTATTTTATTAGGTGTGTCAAAGGAAATAGGAAATAAGAAAACCTGGATTGGGACCTTGGGTATTTTTTGTAGTAGTTACTTGTGAATGTTCAACTGGTGCTTTGCCCATATCACTTCCATTTATATCTATTTCAGCTTTGTGACAATATTGTTTGTTGAAATATATGCTTTAATTGTCATGTAGATTCTGTAGCTCTTGTTAGCATGAAACCAATGTGATAAGGTTTCTTGAATTTCACCAACAAAAGTCATTTCCAAGCTTTAAATTTTTTTCTTCTTGTCTTTCGATTATGTTTGTGCTTATTTCTTGCCTTCCACCGATGATTTGTGCTTGCATATTTGAAGGCAGAAGGAACAATGAATGAAGCAGCTATTCCTACAGTGACCACGGCCTTAAAGGTACAAACTTTACCTTACATTTCATTTGTTTTGGGTTTGAACGTCATAAGCCAAAAAAATGTTTGCAATTTAAGTAAGGGAATATGTGGATTCCCCAATATGAGCTGTTTGAGGATGAATTCGTAATGAGGTGATGAGCCAAATGGTCACTAGGAGAAGGATAAGAAAATCTATTACTTCCTTCAGATGATTTGCAGAGTTCAAAATACTCATTTATGCTTCTAAGACGAATATACATTGCTGAAACTGTTAAGTATTATGCATACAGCATAATTATAGCGG
>JANIPM010000001.1:44706437-44721434 GCA_027478405.1 Erythroxylum cassinoides
TTGCACTTTGTTTCTTTTGCTATTATTGTTGATGAGGTTCTAGTAATTTTTCCCAACAAGTGATATTAGAGTTATGGTTAGAGGATCCTTGTGTGGGAAAAATTACTACTTGTTTGATATGGGGAGGAATTAGTGTGAGAAGAGAATCGGTGAAAACAATGCTTCCAAAATTCACTTTCCCTTGTTTGATGGGAAAATAAACTTTTGACTGTGGAAGAGTACTATGAGGACTTGTTAGTACAACAAGATTTAGACGTGAGTTTAGAACCAGACAAGCTAACAAGTTTGAATGATGCCAAGTGGGCGTCGATGAAGAAGAAGGCTCCAAAGTATGTATGCCTTTAAATCGTTGACTAATATCTTGTGTTTGAGATGTGAGTTGTACTAATTGAGGATGGAGGAAGGTACAATCTTGCAAGACTACAATAATTTATTCAACCAACTAGTGACCCAGTTAAAGAATGTGGATGAGAAGATCATCGATCAAAAACAAGCTCTCTTGTTGTTGGCTTCATTACCCAAGTCCTACCAACCCATTATCATGACATTGCTTGTTGGTAAGGAGAAGATTATGCTAGATGAAGCTATGAGGGTATTGAGGGAGAACGAAAGGATGATGACACATGTTGATGGAGGTTCTCCGGGTGATGGTGATCGAGCACTAGTTGTAAGGGAGTTTAAGAGAGGGAGGAATCAAGAAAGAAGAAGAGATGGCTCAAGGCGTAGATCAAAATCGTGTTTGAAAGACTTTAGTAACATAGAGTGTTACTATTATAAGAAGAAGGGCCACTTCCAAAGCTATTGTTTGAAAATGGTGGAAGACTTGAAGAGTCTCCATTTAATGCAAAAGAAGAAGGACAAGACTAAAGTAAGTGATGATGGTGATTTCCCTAATGTGGTATTAGGTGATGGTGATGGTGATTTATTAGTAGTAACTCATGGTGAGGTGAAGGAGGGTTAATAGAGTTGGATGTTGGATTCAGCCGCGTCGGTTCATATTTGTAGAGACCAAGCTTTTTTTGATATTTTGCGCCAAGCTGGGGAGTATGGCCACATCAACATTGCGGGTGATCAAAAATTAAAGGTCCAAAACATGGAGACCGTGAGGATGAAGCCTAATGATGGTACAACCCGAACCTTCCACAATATAAGGCATGTGCCAAGTGCTCATGCTAACGTTATTTGCTTAGGTGAATTGACAAAGTACGGGCATAGATATATTGGTAGTGGGAGATGGTGCAAAGCATACTGCGGTGCTCGCTTGGTGATGCAAGGGAGGAAGGTCGACAACAACATTTGTTATATGGAGAGCCATTGCATCCAGAGGAACAAGGCTATGAAGAAGAAGGTCCGATTCTCGGATGAGGTGGAAGCTTTTGGTGATTTGGGTTGAGGGAGGAATATGTTGGTTATCTCCTCAAACCCAAATACTAGTTATGTGAGTTTTTTAAGTGTGGATTTTGTTTTACCTACAAGTAGTTGCCCACTAAGTAAAGAGTTCTTTGATTGGCCCATAAGTTGTAGGTTTTGGTGACTTATTGGAGGAGCCAATTTATGATCATATAAATACGTTTTAACTTTTTTTTGCTATGTAGGAGCATTATCGTAAAAACTAAAACAAAGGAGGAGAAAAAGAGAGCTCAACTTCATTGTTTTGGCATGTGGGCAACAACTGTTTGGTGAGGTAATCAAAAGAAAGCAGATCATCATCAACAGGTATTTAGTGTTGGTATCTCTTAGGTTTATAGAGAGTACTAAATTGATTAGGTTTTTCAATTTGTATTAGAACCTAGAGATAATTGTGCTTGTCGTTGAGACTATTATTGTTTGTTGATTGTACTCTTAATTATTATAGTGAATTGATTTTAGTCTGTGAAGATTCAGAACATAGTTTTTCCCAATTAAGAGAGGTTTTCACGTAAATTGTGTATGTGTTGATTTAGTTTTTACACTTTATTTCTCTTGATATTATTGTTGATGAGGTTGTAGCAAAATTTCCCAACATATAGGTGTAGTTAATTGACTAATAAAGGATTAATCAACTTAAAAGTGATTAAGAAAAATGTTCCATTATTCTTAATTAGTATTAATTCAGAAAACCCTTAGTCAAAATGAAATAACACTTTGAAAATAGCTTTTAAAATGTCATTAATAGAACCAATTACTAATGGTGAAGAAATAATATGATTGAAATCAAATAAAGTAGAAACTAGTTCTATACCTTATGCTTAATTGAAATATTATATAATAAAAATTGAATTATGTAGAAAAAATCATATACAAAAAATTAACTTAAATTATTTTGATATTTTTAATATTTGAGTAGTTATAATGTGTTGCTAGCTACTACTCTTGATCAGTGGATATAAATTATTTAATTAAATAATTAAAAATAAATTAAAGAATTTAATTTATCTAATACTAAATCTGATTTAGGGTGATAATTTCTATTGCAAACACATTTAAGAACCTAATGGTTCGTATAAAAAAAAATGTTAAACGAGAGAAAAACTAATTTAAAAAATTGTAAAATTTTAAAAATTTTAAAAATTAAATATGAGATATTTAATAAACAAAAAATAATATTATATATTAAATTTGGGTCTGGTCGGGTCGACCGCGCAGGGCCCGGACCCAATCGAAATTATCTATGGGCCGACCGATCCATTCCTGCTCCCACGCCAGGCCCAAGCCCGATATACGCTCCCTACGGCCCGTCAGCATGAGAACTTTCCATGCAGAGACAGAACTCTACGTTGAAGACCTAAACCTAGTCGGAAACCATATATAAGGTATTATTCTCCCATAACTCAGGTACGAGAATCATAACCTAGCTTATTCTCTGCATTCCGCAGCCTCACCCACACCAGAAAACTAACTTGAGCGTCGGAGGGGCTAATCGGGACATAACCCCCGACGTGCCTTCTTTGTTTTGCAGGTATCTTCGTGTGGAATTCATCACAGAAGGTAGAAGACGATGGATCTCAACGGCAACGCACCGTTCGGCCAAAATCCGGCAGAACCAGATATAAAGAAGAACATAACCGGATATAACTTTGTATATGAAATGTTGTTTCAAAAGAGAATATAAAAATACTGTTCTTCAAATTATAATATATTATCAACTGTCTTTTTTCATTATTTATCTATTCTTTTCTTTTTATACCAACTAACCAAGCACCCCTAAGATAAGATTTGGGAGATATTAGTATTGTTGTTGTTATTAAATTCCTCGTTTGATTTTTAGTTTTCACTTCATAATCCATTTCGTATATTCCATGTTCCAGATACTAAAATAAACATTAAAAAAAATCATTTTTATCAAGATAAGATAACAGACTTGTTCTTTGTATTATTGATTTGTTGTTGTTGTTATTATTATTTTCGCATGTGTCATTTGGAAATAACTCTCTATTAGTTAAAGGTAAAACTGTGTACTAGTAGATCTCCCCACACCATATATTTCAACATAATATACGAATTATGTTTATCTTTGATACACAAATTTACATATATATACTAAGTAATATAAATTTGGAAACAATTTCTCAACTAGTTAATAATATGGCTATATACTACTGAACTTTCTCAAACTCTATGTGTTGTATCAAAATTTTTACTGAGTTGTTGTTATTGTATACTACATAATATGAATCATATTAGAATATTACCTAGGTTAGCTAAAATATGAAATATTGCTAACATGTGAAATGACTATTTTAAATGAATTGAAAAATTATTTACATCACATCAAATAAAGATATTTAAATACTTATTAAGTTGAAATAATCCCTTAATTAAACTTATAATCATTTGATAAAGTAAAATTTGGCTCTTTTTATCACTAATGATTTAATGGAGTAATTATATATCTCATTTAAGAATATTATTATTTAAAAAGTAAAAGAAAATTTTTGTACATTTTATTTAAAAATAAAGATGAAACACACCATATATAAATAATTATCGTGAATTAATTAAATATCTTATATAACGACTTAATTAAACTCTTAAACTTAAATTAAAGTAATTAAATTTGTTTTAAACTAATAATTTATTATAATTATTTTAACTTATTAATTTATGTCAAACTTAATTAATTTAAATAAAATTTGAGAACTAAATTTAATTAATATTTGATTAATACACATATAATATTAGTGTCTAAATATGGTTTTTTTATCGTTATCAGTTAACTAAAATTTAAGATAAATTAATTTAAAATTTTTAATTAAAGAATTTAAAAAATAATTGTTGTCCTGCATCATTATTTTATTTTTACCTGTCACATTTACATGTAGGTCTATCAAAAATAGCATCTTTATTACGTAAGAGAATAATTACCTATTATTATACTTCTTTAAATCTGACTTTATTACAAAATTTTAAACTAAGTATGACGATCAGGAAAAAAAAAAGTCTTATATCTTCAACGGCAATCTAAATTCTGAATTTAAATTTTAAATTATTGCTTTTTCCACCGAATTGAGAAGTAATAATAATTAAAAAGATAAAATAAAAACGTTAAAGACAAGAACACGAGTGGGTCCCAGTTATTGCCAGCGTTGCGTTTCCGTGATTGGAGCTGAGGAGAAGTGTTTCTTCCACCGTCTCTCTCTCTTCGCTCAAACTAAAAAGCATCGATCTAACCCATACTACTGTCTCAGTCTCTCTCTCTCTCCCTCTCTCCCCGAACTCCTCATTTTACTCCGCCGCCATGGCCGGACCACCAGCATTACTCCTCCTCTTCCTCACCTTCTCCTTATTTACTTTCCTCACCGAGTCAAAGCTCGCCTACGACTACTACGCCAAGTCGTGTCCAAGGTTCGAAGAAATCATTCAAGAGACTGTCGCCAACAAGCAAATCACCAGCCCCACCACGGCCGCCGGCACCCTCCGAGTCTTCTTCCACGACTGCATGCTCAATGGCTGCGACGCCTCCGTCCTCCTCTCTTCCACCGCTTTCAACTCCGCCGAGCGCGACGCCGACATCAACCTCTCTCTCCCTGGTGACGCCTTCGACCTTGTTACTCGCGCCAAGGCTGCTCTCGAGCTCGCTTGTCCTAACACGGTTTCGTGTTCCGACATCTTGGCCCTGGCAACTCGCGATCTTGTGTCCATGGTCGGTGGTCCTTATTACAAAGTTCTCCTTGGTCGGAAAGATTATAGAATCTCCAAGTCCAGCAATGTTGAAGGGAATCTTCCACGACCCACCATGGATTTTTCCAAGATCATTCAGATTTTCACTTCCAAAGGATTCACTCTGCAGGAAATGGTAGCTTTGAGTGGTGCCCACACCATAGGCTTCTCTCATTGCAAGGAATTTAAGAGCTTTTTGTATAATGATACTCACTATAATCAGAGGTTTGCTCAGGCCTTGCAACATGCTTGTGAAAATTACCCAAAAGACCAAACTTTATCGGTTTTCAATGATATTATGACCCCCAATGTGTTTGATAACAAGTATTTTCAGAATTTACCAAAAGGGTTGGGCCTCTTGGAGTCGGATCATAATTTGTACAATGATCCCAGGACCAGGCCTTTCGTGGAGATTTATGCTAATGATCAGAACAAGTTCTTTCAGGATTTTGCAAAGGCCATGGAGAAGCTTAGCGTCTATGGGATCAAAACTGGAGGGAGAGGTGAAATTAGACGCAGGTGTGATGCTGTTAACTGAATACTTTAAAGTTCATCTTTTCTTCTTATGATTGAGAGAGGGAAAAAGAGAGATCCGGTGATGGTGAAGAAGTATCGGGTTTTGGTTCTGCATTTATTCTTTTAGGCTTTGAGGATCTGAGAATATACGTATACGATGTCTGTGTTCGTCATAGTCAAGCTTAATTATACATATTTGTTGTATGTCTTTCAATCTTTTCCCTGATTCTGAAAAGATGTGTTCTGTTCTTGTGTTGGTACTTTCTGCTTGATTGTAATAGTAACTCGAGGTGGTAATTGGTAAGAATCATAACTCGAAGTGAAGCCAAATTATATATTTTACAAGGATTAAATGTTAACTATAGATTCGTTGTTGGAAACTGTTATGGTAAGGTCTATAATAATGAGGAGAGTTAAGGGAAGCTAGTTTGGTATTGATAATAGTAAATAAATTATAGATTATTCTTCAAGTCCCCTGAGATTTACATGTAGAAATCCTCAGAATGTGTATGATACTCTGCCCCATGCTTTTATATATGCATATATCTATTCCTTGCACATGCTGATTATACATTGATATGCTCATTCAAACACTCGTCTAAAATGATGCAATTTTACAAATGATGATGACCAGAGTGTTAATGTAGGAAAAAGCAGAACACTCCTTGGTCTTTCCTCCATTTTTGAGTTGGTTATCATTGTAGAAAAGGCAAAATGAAAATCAAGATGTTTGTTTGCTTGGTAGTGTCATTGATATGTTTTCTCCAGGATTTTTTTTTTTATAAGGGAAATGAAAGACAAATTACATGACGTATCGTGGATGACTTACCCCCGATTCATCCTCTACGAGGAGAGGGATACAACACCTAAGTAGGTGCTCAAAAATAGTGATACCTAAAGAGAGCTGGCCTTCAAAACTTGCGAGCCAGTCGACACTACGATTCCCTTCGCGGTAAATGTGCCGGATCTAAACAACCCAGTTGCGGGAAAGCAGGTCATGAATGCTCAATACAAGAGGGTTTAGGGAATTATCAGACTTTTGGTTGATCCCAATCGGGTCTCATCTGTTTTACCGTAATTAGGTTCGTATCGTATGCAATTCCCAGAATAATCCGTAACATCAGAACGTACTTGGCAACAGGACACCGTTATGTGGATCAGATCTGTACCATTTATCCGATTACACCACGTCCCCACCTCCACCAGTTTCTTGAAAAAGCTAATTCAACCACCCTAGCCTTCTGCATTCAAACCTGTCACAGTTTACCTCACCCACTCATTAACTCTACTTGGAGCCCTGTTTCAATTCAGCAATTAAAAGCAGCAACTGATATTCAAACATTCCTATTCATGACCATACAGGCAAGGCAGCTATACTGTACTTCGGAATTGCTATGTTCTGAAGAAAATCCCAGCAAATGAAGCGTTCACTTTCAAACAAAACCTGGAAAAAGGGCTTCCATGATCAAGCATCCAAGTAAAGAACGTGGCTCTCTGGCATGGGAGAATATTGAAGGCCCATGCTTGCTAGCTTTCTGACATTCACACAAAGTGCTATGTCCACAAGCACCGATAACGCGTATGGTGTCAACAGAATTATGATGGTTAAGAACGCAAACCTTGTCCATTATAGTGCAAGTCAGCCACTAAAAGGGACGAGAAAAAGTCATTAGTATATAAAAATCAACCCATTAAATAAATTGATTGATTTTTTACAATAATAATTATTAAAGTAAATTAAACCAAAAATTAATGGGTTCAAAATTTTCACAGTTAAATCGTCTAAACTCTTTTTAATCATAGGTCAAAAGTCTTTTCAAGTTCGAGTCATGGACATAGAATATGTTTTAAGAAAGAAAAAGAAACAAGTAGCAATCTATATTGGAAGAAACCTTTGAATAGATGGGTCATATATAATGTTGATGCTTCGTTTGTTAAAGGAGAGAACAAGTCCGATTTTGGGGCTATTCTTCAAGACTACCGTGGTAATTTTATTTCGGATTTCTCGGGGCATATTCCTTTTTGCTCTAATGCCACTATAACAGAAGCCATTTCTATTAGAGAAGCTTTTGCCTGGATCACAAGTCTTAATTTAGATAATGTTATTTTAGAATCAGATTGCTTAGAAGTTATTGATGGGATCAATTCTAGTTATAATTTTTCTGAAATTGGTTTAGTGTTTGCTGATTGTCAGGAGCTGAAAACTCACTTCTAACATCTGTCCTTCCTGTGGACTTCTCGAAATGCTAATAAAATTGCTTATTCTTTAGCAAGGGTAGCTTTATTATATGCGGATCGCTTTATTTGACACTTGTTGTCAAGTAATATTTCTTATGTTATTCTTTTTAATGTTTCTTCTTTTTTAATAAATTCTGAGGAGGCTTAGGTTTGGGTGTAAGGGGTAAAACCTGTTTGGTTTTGGGTTTAGTTTTTTTTTTTAATGATTCTTCTTTATTGGTTTGTTTCTTCTCTGTTGTTCGCTAATTGTCAAAAAAAATTCCTAAAATGATATTAAAATTTTTCTTAAAACAACGTTATTTTTTGCACTTAAGAAGACATGACATGCTAACTTCGAGCCAATTTTAGTATAGTCATACCAAACTCGGAATCCCTTTATTGATCCTAAATATGATTTAGAGTTATTTAACGAGCATCTATAAATTATTTACCAAACCAAAACTTAGAAGATCCCATTAGATACATATATGGTTCTAAGAGAAGATTTATGCTCCCTAATGAAGAGTATCCATGGAAGATACATGAAGGTAGTTAAAATTCAGCGGAGATTGTCCGCTAATGATCTGTTTGATCATCACTAAGTTCATTGATTTATGAGATTGGTCTCTTATAATACTTACATATTTTGATTAACTAAAATAAATATGTTAGTTTTTATTTGAGTTCAACTTCTTTAATTAATTAAACTTCAATTTTTATTCTTCTTTAATCTTATTTCAAATTTTTAATTTTGTTCAATTTTAACTACTACAACAACAACTAGTATGAATCTCCGCACATATGTGAAAGTATAATAAAAATAATTTTTTAAAAAGAAATATTAAAAATGTGTCGGGCCGACTATTGACACCCTAACCTTATCCTAATTAGTTGATAGATTGTTTCTAAAATAATTTACTATATACTAATTTTATAATAATTTAATATTGACTGAACTTTTAAATTTTAAATTTAAATTTAAATTTAAAAGTTCAGTAATTTTTAAATTTTAATTTTATTACTATAATTTGACAACTTTTGAGAAAAAATTGAATTTATAGTTGGAAGAATATCTACATCACTTTTTCCCAATATCTTTCCTTCTTAATACATTTTTTTGAAAAGAAAAGAGAAAAAAATCCCATTACAACAAGCACAATAAAAAAAATTAAAAAAAAGGAAAAGTTTAAAAGAAAGAAACGAGTCAAGATGAGTGTGTTCGAGAATCGCCGCCTGTGCCACCGAGTCGATGCCGAGGCGAGTTGGTGACTGATCCCGAGTCAAGCAATTTCTCCCAATCCACCACTTCCTCCTCTTCCTCCTCCGCCACACCCCTCCTTTTCATTACCTCTAGCACCCTCCTCGCTTTCTGTCTACTCCGTTGACAACCGCACTTCTCCACCTCTAACAACACCTCCGTCGCTCCCGCCGTCTTCGCCAACCCTCTGAACCTCAAGCCTCCATAACTCAGCCAACACAGCACCGACATACAGCTCTCCATAATTGACTCAGACTCCAATTTCTCACCCTTCCTCAACATCCCCACCAAACACTCGACGCCTCCGGCGTCTAATATCGCGGACCGGCCGTCGACACACGATGCCAAGTTACCCAACACCAACAGAACTCGACTTCTCATATGGCCCGACTTGACCATTCCTAACAGTATTGTCACTGAACCGAGCTTAACAAGCTTAGCTCTGTTGCTTTGAACAAGTGACAAGTGGTACAATGCTAAGGCCGAGTCATTACGAGCCCGTTCACTCTCTGATCGGAGCAAGTGGACCAGTGGTGGCAGAACACCTAAGACGCCGATTGCGATCTTGTTATGGTCTTCAAGTGCTAAGCTGAAGATTGCACCACATGCATGTTCTTGGGACTCAGGGTAGCCTCCTTTTAGAACATCAACTAATAAAGGAACAATCCCTGATCGGACAATCTTAACTTTGTTCACTTTCTCCAACGACAAGTTCACTAAACATGCGACTGCATTCACCTGAATGTTGGTGTACCTCGAAGCGACTAAAGATCGTAGTGATATTAGTATCCGAGGTGTGCAGAACTGTACTCTCGCCTCCTCTTTGGTTCTTGTGATCTTTCTCAGTGAACCCAGTGCTTCTTCAATCTCGTAGACTTGTGGGCTTTGGAGTTTTGAGACAAGCTCGTCTTCCTCAGGGTTTGGGTTAGGATTTAAGGTTTCGGCTTCTGACGAGGAAGATGCAGATGAGAAGCAACTTGGACGAGTCTTGAGTTCTAGTGGGGGTGTTGACACGTTGGTCTCGACGGACTCGTCGGAGCTCGAGTAGAAGTGAGTCGACGAACGACGGGTCAGTTCAGTCACCGCGTGGTTTAACTTGGGTTGAGGCTTCTCTGTAACAGTAACATTTCTGCCATCAACTTTCTTCTGGGAATTCACCATTGTTGAACGTACAAGCTTCTCGGCGAAGGAGTAATCAATTGGCTTAGGTGGGTCTACACACTGCTTCTTGCACCAATGGACGATGGCTTTCTTGAGAGCTAAGTTCGGGATTACGTTAGAGAAATCCGGCGAGCTGCCATCTGCTACAGTGGGAGTGAAGGCGAGAGCGTTACATGCCTGGACACAAACACGCTCGAAGCTGTGACCGGAGGAGACAATGACAGGGTCATTCATGAGAGACCCAGTGATCGGACATAGGAACTCCTTCGGTGTCTCTGATGATTCACGTCTCGGTGACTTCGACGGAACTGACCACTTCCTCCTTCTGTGGAACGAAATTATCCTCTTCTGCTTCTCTGTTTCCTTGTCTCTGTCTAAACCCTTCTTTGCAGGTTTACTAATCACTAACCTCACTAAAGCTTCTTGAAACTCCATAGCTAGGGCTATTCTGTTATCTGCTTATGCTTAAAAGAACAATCATATCCACAGAAACCTGGAACTGAATAGTTAACGTTGGATGCATAATCGTAGAACATAGAAAAGATTCAGATAACGAGGCAAACACGTACAGATTTGTTGGGTAGAGATTAATGAGATACGAGAGATAATGAATCGATCGTGCGAGACGGTCAGAATTTAGTAAAGACCAATTCTTGAGGGGGTGTGGAGCCAAACACGGATAGATTTGTTGGGCAGAGATTTATGAGATTGATAATCAATCATGTGATCTTGAGAGAGATAAAGACCTGTTCTTGAGGGGTATTTTGGGGGAATAGCGATAATTATTTTGGGATCATTACATGTTTTGGAAGATTTACATTAGCAAAATATAGTATTTTAGTTAAGTTATTTTAATTAATAAATAAATTAGCAATAAAAAATTGATAATTTAACTAATAAATGTAAAAATAATTATTAAACTCAATTAAAAAATGAAATAAAAAATTAAACGGTTCAAGTTTTTCACATTTAAATCAGTCAAATCAGTTTGATATTTTAATCATTTTAAATTTAAATTAAATATTAAATTTGATTGATATTTATTTGTTTCAATAAATTTTTTTAATTAATTATTCTTTTTAAAATTTTAAAAAGAATAATTATATTAATTAATTACTATAATTTAAACGTGTGATTTTTTTAATTAGAGATTCAATTAAGGTTACTTCACCCATTAGACTTGAGATTAAAGATAACAATAAGTCAAGTTTGATCAAATTTAATCAATTATTTAATTATATTCAAACAACCGAATTATTTTAACTTTATTCTACGAACCGTTTACGCCCTTCCGAACCGGTTTGCTAATTCATGAAAAGCATAAAAGGCAAACTTAACTGCCCGTGACCGTGTTCTTCTTTCTTAGATCTTTTTAGCAATACGAGGGAAGTGATGCTGTTTTTACGAGGTTTGATGTAATAAAAGTTTTACGCAAACCATCATATATAATTGTCACTAAAATTATTTTAAAATGCATTTGATCCGGACAAGTTTTAGATAATAAGTTATAATATGATAAGATGATTTGTATCATAATTAAATACTATTATAAAAAGATAAATGATATTTTAAAACAATTAAAACAAAAATGGTGAAAGTATAAAAAGATATAATGTAATTAACCATTTTATTTATAAAATTTTCGTATTAAATACCATTAGTTAATTTGGGGAAGTCCTGTATTTCTTCTAGAAAACCTCCTAATTGTTCCAAAGCAACTAGAAAGAAATTCTTTAATTAGAAAGAATTCAATTTAGATGTAGGATACATATCTAAAAGTTTATTTATTTCACTCAAAATTAGATCTCTCTACCACGTGTTCTGTCGTGATTTCAGGAGGTGTTCATGTATGGCATATGCCTGCTATAACTAAAATCTTTAGAAATGATACCGTACTACAATTTGGTGGAGGAACTTTAGGGCACCATTGGGGAAATGCATCCAGTGCCATAGCTAATCGACTAGCTCTAGAACGTAACCATGTGTGCAAGTTTGTAAAGAATTATGCGATCTTGCTCGTGAGGGTAATGAAATTATCTGTGAGGCTAACAAATGGAGTCCTGAACTAGTTGCTGCTTCTGAAGTATGAAATGATATTAAATTTGAATTCGAAGTAATTGATACTTTATAATCCACTAATTGATGACCAGTCTCTTAATTGAATTGCAATGAAACTCGACCCATTTTTTTACTAAAAGGATTGAGTTGAATACAGGTCAGTCAGTGAGACAATGACGGATAAGCTTCATCGTTGAGAGGGAAATAGCTTGGATCACCAAGTAAGGCTCGTAAATGACTGCTCAATAATAAAGGATATAACGATAAAGAGACAGCCAAGAGGTTTGCCTAAAATCAGCCACCCTTGAAAGAGTGAATAATAACTCACTGATCGAGTGCTCTTGCGTCGAAGATGAACGGGACTAAGCTTATCAATCAAAGAATATAGATTAATTAAAAAAGAGATTGTTAAATTAAAATTAATTATTTTATTTTAATTTGTAAGAACTAATTAATAAATAAAAATTGACCAATTAATAAATAAATTAATCAATTTTTAATTATTAAAATAAATCAAACTAAAAATTTAATGTTTTAAAATTTTTACTATTAAATAGAAAAAAAAAGATTTTAACATATAAAATGTGCATGCAAATGCAATAATTGATGCCTGTGCTAAAGTTGATGGGCAGCATTAGCAACTTTTTATGCTGTCGAGATGCACCTTTTTTTTTTCAATTCTCTGATTAAAGCTTCATGGAAGTTCTGACGTGTCACTTACTGAACCGTTGATCTTCTCAAGGGACCCTCCTGATTGGCTGTGCTTCGTAACAACACTTTTGTGCTTTATACGCCATTAACACAAAAGGCCGAAGAAAAACAGACTTAAAGGTCGCTTTTCGCTTTGCCCCCCCAAATAATGTTATATTCTCCTCTATATATATATATATATATATATTAATGTTTTTAAAATTAAACCGATAAAATAAAAAATTTAAGATTTAAAAATATAATTAATACTAAAATGTCATAAAAATTTGAAATTAAATTTAAATAGATTTTTAAATAAAATTAATTGAATTATTTTTATAAAATTTATTAATTTTTTAATTAATCAAATTTTAATTAAAAAATATTTAATTAAATTTAAAAAGCAGATTAAAATTTTTATAATTGAATAAAAAAGGAGAAAAGATATAATATTTGTGAAGAGAGACAACTTAAATGCAATTATTGAAACTTAATTGCTAAGATTCTGAAGTTGACAATTTTTTATTTTTAGTGTTCTGTACGGCATCTCTGGTTCCTTTTTCAAAAAGTGACATATTCTCTATGATGTCCCATCACAAAAGCTCAGTAGACATTTGCGTTCAAGCCGCATCTTCTTCTTTTGCCAGGCTCCCCCGTCTTTTTAATATCTTCACTCACTACAAAACTAGGTTACGTCCCATCTCACAAGATTGTTACCGGATCACACAAGCGTGTAGATAAGATTAAATGACTGTTCAACCCAGCAATAAACGAGTTCCAAAGCAATAACTAAGTTGATTTAATAATATTATAAGGTAAAAACATAAATATTTCCCATAATTTAAAAAATTTTAGAAACACTTTCTATATCGTTAAGATTTCTTTAAAAAAACTTCTATTTCCATTAAAAATATCAATAAAATGCACCATCGTATTTTTACTAATAAAATGTTATCTAGATGAAGATTAAATTTAGTTTTTATATTCAAATTAAACTAATTAAATTTGATTCAAACTAATAATTTATCAAAATTATTTTTAATTATTAATTTAAGTTAATTTTAATTGGTTTGAGTTAGACTAAAGAATTGATTCTGGTTTGTAACTCGTAGGATAGACCTTATCACGTGTTCCAGATCGCTTATGAAAAGTGTTATGGACGATCAATCACAACAATCAAAGAATAGTGCAGAAAATAAAACGAACACACATATTTACGTGGTTTACCAAAATATAGCTACGTCTACGGATGACTAGAGTTTTTATTCACTGTGAATTGTTTTCGGTAGCATGATACACTAGGAGAATACAACGTATTTATACACCCAAGAGAATACAATAAACATAACGTGACTTCGGCTCGGGGGTAGAACCCCCACGTTCTGGGTTAACAAAAGTGTAAATTCCAGTATATTTTATCAGGCTCCATATCTCAACAAAAGGGTTAAAAATGAAAGAAACGTGAAACCCTATTTCAGTTCCATCCACTGTTATGAAGCAATTTTAAGGGCCAAAATGAGCTCCAACTTTTGGGGACTTTCTCGAAAAGTGATCACCGACACTCAGTTAACACCTTTCTACAGTTTTCTTAAGACGTAAGTGATCTTATCAGATCAAATGATCCGTATGTTGACGAATTATATAATCAATTGCAAGAAATCTTAACCTTTATATATAACTTTTATATTGGACTTCCTCATCACAAGCTCGTATAAGTTTGGTCCACACTAATTAGGATCTATTTTTTTCCTGAACTTTGACCTATTAAATTGGATCATTTATTAGGTCACTTTATTACTTTTGTCTGGATCAAATTACGTAACTAAACCGATAAGTTTTTGAAAAACCAAAAAATATAATTAATATTTGTCTAATATTATGGGGAAAGACAAAATTATCCAACATGGTTATCATATTAATTGATTAATACAAGTTTGTCCAAGTCAAATTATGTTTAA
>JANIPM010000001.1:44750928-44764977 GCA_027478405.1 Erythroxylum cassinoides
TGTTTGAAGTTAATTGTTAAAATTTTAAAAAATAGATATTCAATTGAAAATTTTAAAAATTTAAGTATTAAATTAAAAAAATCTTAAAAGTTAATACTTTAAAATGAATTTATCTTTATATTTTTATAATTTTATTCGATATATTTATAATTACTTAAATTAAATTAAACTAATAACTCAAACTCAATTTAAAATTTAATTAAACTCGTATCATGCAATTAAATCTCTCAAGCCAACCCGTGTTTAACACAAAATTTGATTAAATTAAATTTAATTTGTTGACTTTGACTTAAGTCTAACCGAATGCAAATTTAATTACAATGTCTGATTATAACACTTGTCGTGATCATTCAGACCCTGTCTAAGGAGGTGGTCAAGTTGTAGAATATCTGAATATAAGAATATGAGGCCAAAAAGTCCTTATTTGAATGTCGTACAAGATTTTACTAATACGAAGTACCCGATTAATGTAATTTGTAAATTATTGCATCAATCACGAAGTACCCGATTAATGTAATTTGCAATAATTATTGCGTCAATCTAAAAATTTACCCGATGTAAATCTAAAATATAACGGCTACGGATTCTTCTTTTACACACACAAAAAAAACCCTGTTTTTGACAAGATTTATAGGTGTTTAAATAGATTTCATCATCGTGTTCAATGCAGTTTTCAGATATTCTCCAATTTTTTGACTACTTTCTGATCTGCAACAAGGAATGATGATTTCATTCAGCTTTTGCTTTCACATTTTTCTCAGAAAGGTAAATAAAGTGTGTACAGGTTGGAGCACCAGCTATGGAATCTAAAAAAGAACTATTCCAAGCCTGAACTAGATCACAAACTCCATAAACAACTTGCACTTGGATACATTTTCGTGTAAGGAGATGGTGTGACATTTTTGTTTTTGTTTATTCTTGAACCAACCAGCTCGACCTTGATCTACTGGAAAGAAGCTGGTTTCATCATATCAAGACATCTTGCACCGGATGAAATGCATGAATCGAACGGCTTGAATCCTTTGTATCCGTTATACCTGTAAATTGTAATGAATAGGAGTCACTAAATTCATGTAATGAAATCATCACAGATGAATTCTTCGTTGAATGCACTCATTAGCATTACAGAAGGCATGGCTTTACGGGTTAAATAGTAGAGGCAGAACCAGTTCCACAAATGCTTAATTTTCAGATGATGCAGTCCAGTTTTTCTGCAGCCCACATTCAAGTCTTATCGCTGCCATGAGCTCGGGAGAAACTGCACGCTCGGCACCATCATCTCTGCCCACTGAAGTTCTCATCAAATCTGGAGCATACTTCATTCGCTTGTGGCCAGGTTCCAATTCAATTCCCCAACCCCTGTAAAGTATGACTTTACTAGGCTCCTGGGAGACCAAAACAGCGCCAGTTGCTTGCTGCGAAATTTATAGAAGCATGACTGTCAACCAATTTATTCAAGTTCAACAAATGCATCACTTGATAAAAATTCAGTGCACAGACCTCGAGCTGGAAGATAACCTCTTGGACCGACGTTCCTTCAGCTCTGCCTTTGACATTCACTATAGCAAGAGGATGCCTCTCAAAGTGAGCCCTGATCGTTTTCGCAACACCAGTTACGATATTATTCTTCCCTGATACATGAGAAAAGTGGCAGAAATTCTATAGTCAACTATCTGCATCAAAACAAAAACACTTCATTTGAGAAGCAAATGTGATCACTTGCTTGCCAATATGAGGTGGACAGAATCCATTATGATAATTGGATCACACTATAAAAGCCTCCACGAGAGCCAAACCGAACTCAACAATATCAGAAAATAAGGTAAATTTCAAGTCTTGGTATTTCGTAAGAATTGCAGAAGAACCACTTTCCAATTTCAGGGTTCAGGAACAGCAAGCATAGGAACAACATGAACAATTTTGAGGGACAAAGAAAACCATGTATGAGAGTGGAAATTACCTACTGCAAGCACTGGGCGCTTCTTCATCTTCAAGGCTTGCTTTCGTAGAAGCAACCTGTCTTTGTTCGAAAGCTGAAACCTAGATGGCATTCTGTTCTTTTCTTCTGGAATATGCAAAACCGATTCCTTCAACAAATTTTCAGGTGAGTTGATGGTTGGCTGTATTGCATCCTTATCAGAATAACCATGCTGGGCATCAGAGAGGCAAGGAGATCCCCTTATCTCTGCCTGAAATCCCCGCCAATGATACTAATCAGAACAAGGGGAAGGATGAAACGATAATCAAACACAAAAATTACTGAAAATCTTACCGTGACTTCATCAGGGATAAACACCACATCAGCAGGTCTAGCAGTGAACTGACTATTATTTGTTTCAACATGTGTCAATGTAGATTCACACTCAGGTTCGGTGTCGCCAGTCTCGTCTCCATTGACAATTGAAGAAAGATCACACTGGCTAGCCTGCAATCATTAAGGTTGTCAAAGGTCAAATCAACTCCACTTGTGTCTCTAGACTAAGATTTTATAATAAAGGCCAGTAATCAATATGATTCATAAAGAAGAAAAAGAAAAGACGATCCATGTTGGAGGTAAAGTGAAAACCATTCAGGTCTTGCAATTTGACAACAATCCAATCCATCAGAAGAATTGATGTGGATTGCATAGACCATTACCAGTAGCATACAAGAGGCAGCACTTTAGAATGAAGAACCATCAACAATAGACTGCAAACACAAATAAAAATAGCATGAAGTATATCTGCATACTTTCATTCCATATATTCCTCACCTGTACTTCTACTCCGCTAGCAGGAACAACCGAATTGGAGTGATGATCAGACCTTGTTTCAGAGTCATATTTTACTTGTGCATCAGAATCTGCCAAGTTCATATCCTCTTCGACCTAAATCACACAAAAAAAAGTCACTGATTCTGTTAATCTAAAACAGAGCATAAATTTGGATGAAATACAAATTAAAGTCATAAAAAGAGAAGATCTTTGACACATTTTTAATGAGTGCACATTCGTATATTCTTATTGTCTGTGGCTGTATATAAAAGAGATAGCTAACTGCCTGAAATCTTGAATCATCAACTGACTGCATATTGAGTGCTTCATTCTCTTTGGCCTGGGTTAGAAAAGTAAATTATTTGTTAGCCACATCTATCATACAATAAATAAAAAATGAACGCATGAAGCTTCCATTCTGAAACTAATTAGATACTCACCAGTTTCAGTTTTAAATCATCTATATTTCTTGTAAGCCTCAAGACATCAAGTTTCAAAGACTGCATTGAGAAAGATTGTACAATAAATAAAATCAGACATATTTTGAATTTGCAGCAAACATGCACTTAAAAGAACATAATTGCTGTAGAGGCACAAGTGTTAGGAAGAAACTACATCAGAAGCCCGAAAGTATCATTGACAGTATCAGCACGCTGTCACATGGCTTACGAGCTAACTACTGTTTGTTCGTTAAATAGTCAGAAAAGAAGTTGACAAGTTTCTGTCATTGATCAACATTCAAAGTCAAGAAACAAAAACACCCAGGTAACCGTCTCATCTTCACCTAAGAATAGAAGTCCCAAGACATTTAGTTAATATGCCACAAGTATAGGTTAATTCTAATGGTTGCACAAAATCAAACTCAAGTCATAAACTGTTTCACAAGTTAGGTCCCTGGTCCTTCAGCCCAAAAGTTCTATGAACAGGCCTAAAAACAGTAAAGTTTCCCCAAAGCAAATCCCTTGAACATCGACAGTTCACGTCAAAGGTATGCTCCAACATGCAAATGCATGCACAGTAATACTTGCTTACTCATGCATGGAGATGGAAAGTCAAGTTCTACCTTCCGACGTTGTGCCTCTATGGACCTCTTCAGTGCTGCCCTTTTATTCAGAAGGGTAACTGGTCTCAAGCAAGGAGGTCGCCTGTAGTTCTTTCCACGATATACGATGATAGCATAACCCTTAGTAACATGCTCCACGGCCACTAAAATTCCACCACTTTCTGCCTCTAAGGTGCGAGCTACTTGATAAGCAGATTCCAAACCTTTCTCTTTGCATATTATTTTCACTAGTTCCCTATACTTCCAATGAAGATGCATGTTTTCAATTGTTCCTGCAAAAACCCCCCGTCTACCTGACAAGAAAAGAGAAAAAGTAATCAGAAACCTTTCTGGTAGTATTCCCGTTTGGATGGTCTTTTAAATACCACTGTACTCCTAAAGAATGGACCAAACATCAGCACTTGCTTTGTGATCAATATCCTAGCATGAGAGCATATTTCACCTGTTAACAGGAAAGGCTTCATCTTCAACCCAATTTTGCGCAGCATATATCTCTCTTCTTCAGTTATACCTTCCTTGTCAACCTCTTTTTCTTGAGGCATCTCAGTGTTTTCTAGCTCTTCTAGAACTTTCTCTGCCTTAGCTTTCTTTTCCAGTGCCTGTCAGAACATGTAATATGTAACAGAAATGGAATCTAATATGGAGAATAAAATTCCACCACCTTTGCCAAAATCATACCAAGGATAGTTTGATGCTAGTCCTCTTGATTGCAGCCTCCATGGACTTTAGCTTCCTTTGCTTTGAGCGATCGGAGCTCTCGTCATTGTTGTCATCAAGTTTGTCTCCAAAGTCACGAAGCACACTCCCATCTTTAATATCCTGAGAAGATTCAGCCGATGACCTACCATCCATCCTCTGTTTATCCCCATATAAGCCCTGCTTTCTTCTCTCCTCTATTGAAGAAGAAACTGCAAGTGGCAGAAAATCTTTTCCCCTATACAATACAAAATACTCCCTATCCCGTGAAAGCAGGGTTCCTCCAGTCAGCCACTGAGACCACACATTTTAAGGTTGAGACACAGATGTATCATAAACACTATGCAATAAGAAGGTTTGAACAAGATTTGAAACCTAAGCAACTTGTACATAAATAATGGAACACAAGTGATTAAGTATAGAATCTTCTGAGAAACCGAATAGTGAGGCTTAAATCTATGTGTATATGTACTTGTTCGATAAGTTTGCAGATCTCTTTTAAATTTCTTCTACATAAAGAACCATTTAAACTGATATCTTATATCTTCTTTATTAATGAATTACAACCATAAATGCATATCTGCCTCAGCCACCATAAGTTACTACCAATGCATTCTGACAGCTGGTGTAGAATTAACTTTGCATTTGAATTACTAAAGAAAGTAAAAGGTCAAGAGGTCAATCACCTTGACCAGAAAAAGGAAATCTAAAAGCATCAATTTGATTCTTGCAAGTAGATTAGGTATTACTTAAAATGTTATTTTCTCATAGTTCCGAAATAACAGAAATGCTTTCCTACTACACAAAATGGTAAAAGAACAGAATGATAAAGAGTACTAGAAGTTGTTTTGGACTTGTGATAAAAAATAGAAATAAAGATGAAATGAAACAAAAGACTAAATTTGTCTAAACAAACCTTCAACTCTTCAGCCATCAGCCGACCATTGGTGTTCTGAACTCCTCTCTTGATAGCAATTTTAGCAATCTCACATTTTTCCCATAGCTTAACAATCGCAGCAGCCAATCCTTGAAGTTTCCTATTTCTACCTGATATAAGAATGAAATTTTAAGTAATAAAATGTTCAACCAGAATAATGCAACCCCATGAAATTGGAAATCAATCTCACCTAGCGCAAAATGGCAAGGCAAGGGTCGTCCAAGCCTCTTTAGTGTTGTCATTTCATCATTAGTTAGTGTAGGACTGATGCCATACGGAAGAAGGCGGAATGGCCTCCGATATCCAGGAACAATAGCAGGTAGGAGGTCAGCATCAACCGGAAGAGGGTCGTAGCCCCACCACTCGGTAAACCGTGGACCAAATCCATCTAACAAGCGGTCAGCTTCTTCCGCAAGCTGTGCCTCACCCGGTAGCTGAAATCGTGCTATATTTGGGGAACCAACACCTTGTATCAGAGTTGGATGAGCCATTTTGCTACTTGGACTTGTTGCAGAACTATCTACACCATCAGTTTCTCCCAAATCAACACTTGAGCACGTTGCATTACCCAGGGTAGCTTCTTTTGTCGAGTTATCGTCTAATTTGAAATAAGGATATTTATAATTAGCACCTCTATATAAAACTAACTTAGCTCCAGACCTCCATACAACCACACCTCCAGTTTTTCTCTGCAAATAAGAAACAAAGAACTTACTTACAACAGATTTACTATTGCTATATTCCAAACCTTATAATCCAGAGTGCATTCTTGTTATTATTATCGAGCTCACTTGACAATCAAACTACAGGCAAATCAAACAAAACCAGAACAAGGACATATAAACAGAACACAAAATTGAATCACCAGTAAAGTAGAAACGCACTTAAGAATCATAATTTCCAAAGATCAACGTCCTAACCTCCAACAAATCATGTGTCCTCTTCATATTAGTCCTGCAAAAATCTTCACAAACAATCTTCACTACCTCCTCCCTCCTCCACCTCTCGTGAATCCCATTCACAATGCCTTCAGTAACTCCAGCTTTACCAACCTTCAACTTCCTTTGCTCCGCAATCCCAATAGTTCTCAGCCTCCTTAGCTCTGCAGTCGACAAAGTCAACTCCGCCAAAGTTGGAACTCTCTCCTTCTTCTTACTCGCTGCCTTCTCTCTCTCTTTCTCTATCTCATCACTCAGCTCATAGTACCTCGCTATCGCATACCCTGATCCGGGTCTCGGAACAGGATTCTCCGGCGTGCTCCAGCTGGGGTCCAACGTGTGCCCGACCCGATTCTTGGGAATTTGGTGAGGCAACGGTACGAAGATCTCTCCAGCAGCTTTTGCACCACTTTCCGGTGGCAAGTTATCGCCTTTCTCTTCGGATAAGCCGAGGGAACGGAGCTTTTCGGCGATACGTTGGATGGCGGAGTGGGGTAGTTTCTGAATGTCGGAATTGGAGCGGTTAACGGAGCAGCGAAAGTGGGAGTTGGAAGAGGGCGTAAGAGGGAGGTTAGAGTGGAGGAGAAGGGTTTTGGGGATAGGGAAAAGTGGCAGAGAAGAGGGTTGTAGAAGGGTTTTAGGTGGCGGTGGCAATGGTGGAGGATAGAGGTGGTTAAGGCAAAGCCACATCTTTCATGGGGATTAAGCCAGTCCCACGCAGAGGAGCACAACTGAACTGGTAAGTGAAAACTTCAAGCATGTCTAGATTGTGTCACGTGATTTGCTCGTGATCCAATGATGTACATTTCGGTTCACTGCTTGCCTTCGGATTTGGTTTTTGGAAAGTAAGTAAATATTTTTTTTCCCGTAATTTTTTTAAATATTTAGTTGTAAAATAAAAAATATTTTTTTAATAGATTACGCTATTTTAATAGTTAAAATATAACTCTTTAAGAAGTTTAAATTTGAAGCTTCTCAAAAATTATTTTTTCAGGTAGATTTTTTAGATTAATTAATAAATCTATTATATGAAACTCTTTCAAAAAAAACTCTTTTTTAAATGACAGCCAAACAGTCAACTAATTTTTTATAAAAATTCTTCTCATAAAAGTTTCATAGATTTAATTGAACTTTGGACCGAAATTTAGCATGAATGATTGGGCTAGCCCGAAACATAGCCCAAATGACAAGAACTCTTTTTAAGACAATATTGACGTATTGTTTCAATTTAAACTTTTAAAATAGTATCATTTTATTATTTATAATATTACATGATATTTTAATATTCTCACAATAATAGTAATAACATCCTAAATCATAACAAAATTAAGTTTTAAACACTGCATCTCAAAAAGTTAAATTATTTTTCATTTTCATCTAAATAAATTTTAAAAGTAATTATATATGCACAATACAATTTATTTAATACTTATAAATCTTGCAGAAAATATAGTATTAGTTATGTTATTAGCTAAACCTGAATCAACCATGTTTCCACATGTACAGAGCCACTGAAGCCTGAAGATGATTCATGCCAATTATGAACAAGTGCTTAAATATATTGAAATTGGCATAGAACATGGATTACGTTGGAAATTTACAAGTAGAGTAATTTTATGTTGGAAAGAAACATAGAGATGGAATGAGTTTATGTATAAAAATGTGATTCATAACTTATTGTTTTAAAGTTTTTGGTTGAGATATGATGTTTTAGTTGTATATAGGCTTATTTGGATCCGATCCAAATTTTCTCAAAGACCTCTAAAAAATCCTTTGTTAGTATCGAAATTAGGTTTAATAAAGTTCAATAAATAGATATTCACAAATTTGAATCAAATAAATGGATGATTCATGGAGTGACTCAAATGATTTTGTATTAGCTATGAGTTGAGGACTAGTTAATTCGATAAATTTACTTGTGAATGGGAGATCTTGGAAATTCATAAGTGGAGTAATCTTAGATTGGAAAAAGATATAATGATAAAGAGAATATATATAAAAATAACACTCATAATGTTGGGAAAAATTACTACAACCTCAACAACAATGATGGCAAAAGAAATAAAATGCAAAAAACTAAATCAATGCACACACAATTTATATGAAAAACCCCTCTTAACTAAGGAAAAAATCACGATCCAAATCTCCACCACGGGCTAAAATCAATTTATTATAACAATCAAGAGTACAATCGATAACTAACAACAATAATCTCAAGGTCAAGTACAATCATCTCTAGCTTCTAATACAAATTGAAAAACCGAATCAATTTAGTACTCTTTGTAAACTCAAGAGATGTCAACACCTAATACCTATCAATTATGATCCACTTCTTCTTGATTATCTCACCAAACAGTTGTCGTCTCATACTCGAAAACAATGAAGTAGCCTCCCTTTTTCTCCTCCTCTGTTATAGTTTTTACGGCAACGCCCCTCTTTAGCAAAAAAGGGTAAAGTCTATTTATCTCATCATAACTTGAGTATTTGAGATTTGAGGAGATAATAAGTAACTCATTGTCTTAAAATATTAGATTGAGGTTTGATGTTTTAGTTGTACAAGAGTTTAGTTGGACTAATCCAATGCCTTTGCACTACCTCCAGCTACCAACATATCCATGCCCGTACTTTATTAATTTACCCAAAGAAATAAGGCTAACACGAGCACTTGGCATATACCTCATATTTTGGAAGGTTCGCGTCAGACCATCATCGAGCTTCATCCTTAAAATAATGCTAGCACGAGTACTTGGCACATACCTCACATTGTAGAAAGTTCGGATCATACCATCATCGAGCTTCATCCTTACGGTCCCCATGCCTTGGATCTTTAATTTTTGATCACCTATTATGTTGATGTGGCCATACTCCCTATCTTGGCGCAAATTTTCTAACGAGGCTTGGTCTCTATAAATATGAGTTGACGCGTTTGAATCCAACACCCAACTTTCTTAGCCTCCTTTCACTTCACCATGAGTACTCAATAGCAAATCACTATCACTATCACCTATTACCACATTAGCGGAATCATTATCATCATCTACTTTAGTCTTGCGCTTCTTCTTTTGCATCAAATGGAGACTCTTCAAGTCTTCCATCATCTTCGGATAGTGGTTTTGGATGCGACCATTTTCCTTACAATAGTAACACTCTATGTTACTAAAATCTTTCGTCCATGATTTTGATCTATTCCTTGAGTCATCTCCTCTTCTCTTTTGATTCCTTCCTCTCTCAAACTCCCTCACAACTAGTGCTCGAGCACCATCACCCAGAGAACCTTCATCAATATGTGTCATCATCTTTTTGTTCTCCCTCAATAATGGGTCAGTAAGACTTGGGAAGTAAAGCCATCAACAAGAGAGCTTGTTCTTGATCGGTAATCTTCACATTTGCATTCTTCAACTGGGCCACTAGTTGGTTGAACAAATTGTGGTCCTGCAAGGTTGCACCCTCCTCCGTCCTCAATTGGTACAACTCTCATCTCAAGTGCAATATGTTAGTCAACGATTTGGAGGCATATACACTTTGGAGCTTATTCATCAAAGCTTTTTGATTCGTCTCACTCAAATAGTTGTACTTAATCTCCAGAGTTATAGTCAACCGAATCATACTAATTGCCTTCTTCTTCATTGACGCCCACTTGATATCAATCAAACTCGCCGGCTTGTCCGCGTTTAAAGCCGCATCTAAATCTTGTTGTACCAACAAGTTCTCAATAATACTCTTCCACACCCAAAAGTTTATTTTCTCATCAAACAAGGGAATGTGAAATTTGAAAATATTGTTTTCATCCATTCTCTTTTCACACTAATTCTTTCCTAAATCAAACAAGCAGTAATTTTCCCTACATAAGGATTGTCCAATCACAACTTTGATATCTCTTGTTGGGAAAAATTATTATAACCTCAATAAGAATAATAGCAAGAGAAATAAAGTGCAAAAAACTAAATCAATGCATGCACAATTTACTTGAAAAACCTCTTTTAACTATGGAAAAAGCATGGCACAAATCTTCATGGACTAAAATCAGTCCACTATAATAATCAAGAATGCAATTGGTAACCAACAATAATAATCTCAACGACAAGTACAATTATCATTAGGTTCTAGTATAAATTAAAAAACCTAATCAATTTAGTATTATCTCTAAACTCAAGAGATACCAATACCTAATACCTGTCGATAATGATCTGCTTCCTCTTGATTAGCTCACAAAACAGTTATCATCTTAAATGCCAAAACAATGGAGTAACTTCTCTTTTTCTCACACTCTGTATTAGTTTTTATGACAATGTCCCTCTTTAACAAAAAAAGGGTAAAGTCTATTTATCTCATCATAAATTGAGTATTTGAGATTTGAAGAGATACTAATAAGTAACTCATTGTCTTAAAATGTTGGATTGAGGTTTGATGTTTTAGTTGTACAAGAGTTTACTTGGATCGATCCAATTCCTTGGCTCTTTAAAACCCAATGACTGTCACCTGCAGATTACCTGTCTTTTAACTCTTGCTGACACCAACCTTCCCTGAACAGTCATGAGTGTATGAAACCCCAAAAGAAGCAAGAATCACAAAGACAACACAGACACAGTTGTTCAGGGCTTTGACTCCCATGTTTTTCTCTTTGCAATGAACTTGAGAAAAAGGTGAATATTAACAACTAAGCAGACCTCCATTGACACCCCTAAAGTTTCTTGTCAATGAGAGCCCAAATAACAGAGTGTATTGAATCGAGCCCAAGAGTTGGTCGAGATTGAGAATCAACAAAACAGCAGTTTGGAACTGAAAACAACGAAGAGAAAAGTCAAAGCCAACAGTAGCCATCAGAGACCAAACAGCCAGCCTCTGACATCCGAAAACGAAAGACAGCAACCGTCTGCCCCCATCTATTCTATATTCTCAAACTCGATTCGTTTCCCCAATATCATTGACCGCAGACGCATCTAATCCGTCTCTTGAGAGAAGGAAAAACGAATGGGGCTCTTCATCTTCACAATTGCAGGTGGTGGCTTCATTCTCATTGGAGCATGGGAGTCTCTGGTTTCGTCAATTTCATGCTCGAACACACAACCATCTTTGTCTCTCTCCCAATTATCAAAAGCCCGTATCGAATCAAACCCTAAACCTGAAAAAGAATCGAAATTTTCTACTTTGACCTATGTTTTCGTCACAGTCTTTTCATTTTTATTCATCGTCAACTCTCTGATCTCTCTGTTTAGCGCCATCAATGCACGAGACGGGATTGGGTCGGCCCTCCAGTTGCAAATCCTCGCTGTTGCTTTCCTGTTTTTGTTGTTTGCTATTATGGGTGTGGTATCGAATTCTTCAGGGTCTGTTCGTTTTCCTCCATCACTTATTAATTTTATTCTTCTGTTTGGTTTTGTGGAAGAGTTTTTGTTATATTACTTGCAAAGGAAGGACACTGCTGGGGTCGAGAACAGGTATTTTGATCTCATGCTTGTACCAATTACGATTTGTGTTGTTTAGACGATTATGGAGTTAAAATCTCCCTTGAAAGGGAATGAATATGCGAGATTGGCTCGTGGGATTGGGCTAGTTCTGCAGGGGACATGGTTTGTGCAAATGGGCATCTCGTTTTACTCCGATTGGATTGTTCAAGGTTGTACCTTGCACGAAAAAAGTCGGGGGAATTACAGCATTAAGTGTGGAGGCATGCATGAGTATCACAGAGGAAAAGGGATTGCTACGCTTCTGTTTAATTGTCATCTTGCTCTTCTTGTGGTTCTTTTGACTGCTGTCTACTCAGTGATGGTTACAACTAAAGGAGATCCTGGAGCTTTTATGCAGTATAAGCCTCTTGAAGAAGAGATTCAACAAGGGGAAAATGGTCACTTCACTTTGGATTCTGATGAGGAAGAGATAAAAGAAGAGGGGAATGTGCCTTCGACCAAAGGGGCTATAGTGGGAATGACTGTTAATGGTCATGGCTCTCATTAATGAGGTAATTTGATAGATAGTTTTGATGTCGTGAACACCTCCAGAAAGTGGTAGCTTCATTATACATATCCGGATGAAGATTCATATCATAAGGTGGCCTAGGATTGAATGTTTGTTTCATTGTTCTTAGCTTAAGATTTTGTTTTATTGTTTATTCATTGGAATTTATGAATTGGGAACCTATCTCATAATCAATCACAAATGTTCCAACAGTTGGAATGTGACATGATGTAGTTGGCTAGTTGCCTCAGGGTTGATAGGGGACAATTTTGAATTTATGGTTTGTCAATAGGCTTTTGAATATGGAACATTCAACAGGTTACTTCTTGCTATCCTGTTTCATAAGTTTCACATTTCTCATTTTGTATGAGCTTCGAACTATAGTTGTAAATACAAATCGGTTAGCTATACCTACTCAAATGGTTGGATTTTAACTCTTTTGACAAATTTCAAAGGATTGCAGTTATTTTCCTTTGATTGTTTGTTATTTGTAATTCGTGCATGGAAGTGGGAGATATAACATATATTTGTAATTCAGACCCTACGTATCGGGACTTTTACCAATTAGTTATTGTTTACTATCTTCAAGTTGTTTCTTTGGGTGGTTGGTTATGGTTGAAGTATCTTACAATGTAGATCGGGCAAAGCAGAACCGTAGATGTGAGGCATCTCAGACTGTAATCAAGACGATAGCCTTTGTTTCATTTGATTCTCTTTTTCTGCACTTTCACATACAGTTCTTGTTACATACTATATCAATGACTGCTGAAACTTTAAATTAAGGATAATGTACAAAGCTGTCAAGTTATTTGGGTTATGGTGAAACTTTTGTGGACTATGCCAGGGGCAGCAGGAACTGGTCGTGAAGGAACTCGGCCTTGGTGCAAAGAAGATCAGACATGAACACAAAATATTTCAGACACTTCGGGCTCTTCTTTTTCTCCTGCAGCCTTCACGATCAGTTCCTGTATTTGCAGTGATCTATAAAATGATTATCCTTGCAATGGATTCATCATTTTGCAGGTGTTAAGGGTATGATTGTATTTTTGAAGACATTGTTGAACTTTGTCAAATAGGCATAGATTACAGATATTTATTCTGATCTCTGTAATATACAACCGACTGAGCACCTTCATTTATAATCCATATAATGTTCTGATACCCGGAATATCTTCAACACCGGACCTCTTGTGATTGACCGCGACTGGAACAGTGAATTTGCCACAGCGGAGTCCAAGGAGGTCGCAAATTTCATGCAACTTGTAGTGAAGGGATCATCGGCATTTAAGTGCAGCAAGTCCAGTTGATGCAAAAACATGGCCGATATGACCACCAGGACCTTCTAAAGTATGCCAGTCCCCACGATCAAGCCTTTCAAAGCTTAGCTTGAAATGAGCTTAGATTATAGTTTTTGTAAACCTGAAACCGCATATTGGCTTGCCATGTTCCATTAACAATTGGTAATTATTTTTAAACATTAAGATAATAAATTATAAAGTCATTTTCTTATATAACTCATTACATGTCTTTGTTTATCTTTTTCATGGGTATATTTTAACACTTTATCATAATCTCTTTTTTTTAAACTTAGATTTGAAAAAAAGGAAGTTTTTTTTAATTGTATAGCAATTTGAATTTTTTAAATATAAGATTCTTATTTCTTTTTTGATTTATAATTACCTATAAAATTAAAAAAATTACTTATAAA